>JAMWET010001261.1:0-43628 GCA_024036415.1 Prochilodus magdalenae | reverse complement strand
ACAATACTAAAGGGGAAGAGGGGGCTTTTTAAAGGGAAGGTATGGCAGGGAACCTGGATACAGGTGAGAAGGGTAGGATGGAAAAGTACACTCGGAGCTGTGTTTCACAATTCTGGGGGCCAACTCCCCTGAGAAACCCAGACAGCAGTCTCTTTAAAGAGATCTGTTCATTCTCTCAGTCTGAAAGGTGAGCGCTTTCTACATTGTGCCTTCTCCTCTGACCACAAACTATTTTTTCTTTTACCACACACAGCGCTAGGGTGGGCTTTTTGTGTTGCCTATGAGATCATGCGCACCATATCATGTATTAACATTTGGTTTTGGCATTACTACAAACACCATATGACATGTAGGAGCAACAGTTACTGAGCTGTGATTAATATTAATATCGTATCATCATAATTTAAAGTCTGAAAACGAATGAACATAACGGATAATGACCTGACCCTGAACTCTTACTCGTCTGTAGTATGTCGGCGAGGTCTGTGTGGTTCATGTTCTTCAGGACACGCAGTGTGATCTTCAGCGCTGCCTCTCTAAACCTCTGATCCTCCTCATCCTCCACAGATCCTCCACAGAGTAATCTCTCTGCCTCCAGCTTTACAGGTTAATGACCATCAGATAGGAAGTTAATGGAACAATAATCTGTGTATTATGTGCTGTTATCTGATTATTTCAGTGGGATTTAAATCAAAACTTTAACTTAATATTTTAATTAAATGTCTTTAAACATATTTTACAGTAAAGCAGTAATCATTTTTACAGTCATAGGTCCTCTATTAGTTCCACACACCTGGTCCATGTTTCCCCTGGTAGGTTCTGGTGTCTCACTCTGCACTCTGTTTGAAACACAACATGGTTTTGACTGCTGCATATGGAAAACCTGATCCACACATCAAAGACACGATCATACACTGTAATAGATTCATTTCACTTTCAGTTTTAAACACTCTAAATGATAAACACAATATACAGTTCCATCATCATCTGAACAGTTTTCCAGTTTGGAGAATCCACCAACACTCCAGATAGATAATCATACAGTATATTAATACTACAGCGCCGGGGCAGAAGAACCCGCGGAACACTGAGCGCCCGGGTAAATGCCCTTATATGTAGAACAGGCTCTTTAACAGTGGCAGAGAAATGCCCTCTCCAGCACTAACCCAACATTACACATCATCGTTTCAGTGTTAACTCAGCTACAGAAGTGGTTAAGACTCAACATCAGATTAGAGTTCTGATTCAGTGACTCTCACACTGAAGCTTAAACCCTGATTTAACACTGATTCAGTGACTGATGGAGATCTGGGACTGGGCTTCATAGCCAGGACTGTATGATGTAGAGGCAGCACATTACAGAACACAGAGAGGAGACATGCTGGTGGTAAAGTGTGAACCCTCACCACAAACTGGTAGTGGACAGTGTGTTTACACGTTGTTAGATATCAGCTGAAAGAAACAAACTTAAGAGAAACTGGTTTAACACTTAGACCTCCTCTCTATCAGTCCTCAGTCCTTATTCAGAAATGGTGTATACAGCCAAAGGGGAGTCAGGAATGTGCACACAGTCATCCACATGCACACCCAGGTCTATAAGAAACACTGTGTGGGGATTTAGGTACGTATGTATGGAAGCTTTAACTCAGGTGTAAAGCCACTACACCACATTCTGGAGAAGAGGAAACTGATGACTCCTGTGGTGAAGCAGGGAATTACAGATGTGGACGCCTTTATAAAGATCAGTCAATCATCAGTATAGATCCACTTTATAGCACCATTATAATTACATCATTCCCAAATCCCCCAATCACATCCTCTATAGCCCACCTACAGGAACAGATACGGCTAAATAAAGAACACAGAGTCACCATAATCTAACGCTGCTCATATCAACATTAAAATAAACACAGACAATATTATTAACAGAAATTATGATGTCATGTATTTCTTAGACATATTCAGTATACATGTTTACTTATTATTATGGTCTATGATGATGGCAGGTCTATCTGATTTACATGCTGCTATAAATATCATTAAAACATAGAGGCTGGTTGGTCTGTGCAAAAATAAGGATCTGTTTAGGAAACAGCCCGGCATCTCAAAATGACGAATGTGATTATATTAATGATTTTAATAAGAAGTACATCTATTATTAATAACTAAATAATAATAACTGTCCTCACACTAATAACTAATTATCATTGCTGTGGACAGTTTCATTCTACACTGATATGAATTTGGTTTCACATTTTATTAAAATCAATGAAGGCTAATGCACATGAACTACACAGAGGATCAAAATGAACAGGTGTGGAGTAAACGGTATGTGTGGAAGTGTGTGTGAGACTGGGGGGAGTTGGGGGAGGTTAAATACTGTGCGATACATTATACTGTTATATTCTACTTTAAGTTATACTGTATATTACACAGAATAATGAAGTACAGAGGAATAAAATATTTTAGGGCTGTGTTGTTGTTGTTGTTGTTGTTGTTTGTTTACATCAGAAACTTCTGAACCACTTTCCCATCGGGATCACTGGAGCTCAGAGGAAAACCAGATTTCCTAAATCAACTTCCAGAAGTCTCCACATTCCCAGCATTCCTGGACATGTGAACTTTTATCCTTCAGCACGAGCGGTGAGAAATCCCTCTACATCCCACTCCGGAATTCTCACGCACCTGTGTAAATGTGACGCGACACTAAACCTGATTTAATTTCTATTTAAATCTTTGTTCTAGCTCTGACTGGCTGCTGCCGATAACTCAGAGAAACCAAAATAACCACTTTAATAAACTCCCCAGAAATCACATCACTGATATTACCTTCTCAGAAATCACATCACTGATATTACCTCCTCAGAAACCAGATCACTGATATTACCTTCTCAGAAATCACATCACGGATATTACCTCCTCAGAAATCACATCACTGATATTACCTTCTCAGAAATCACATCACTGATATTACCTTCTCAGAAATCACATCACTGATATTACCTTCTCAGAAATCACATCACTGATATTACCTCCTCAGAAATCACATCACTGATATTACCTTCTCAGAAATCACATCACTGATATTACCTCCTCAGAAATCACATAACTGATATTACCTTCTCAGAAATCACATCACTGATATTACCTTCTCAGAAATCACATCACTGATATTACCTTCTTAGAAATTAGATACTGTGATAATTATATATATGAGACTGATATACTCAATTATGAGACTGATTTATTGATGAGACTGATTAATATTATGAGACAGGTTATATTAATGTTAGGTAGCCAAACATCAACCAGCTCACCTCCCAGTTTCCTGTGTGTCCTGTTCCACAGAGCAGCTCATTCTGGAGGTGATCTGTTCTCCCTCAGGTATTACTGACTCCTGAGAACACACAGTCAGGTCTCTGTATGAGCTCCATCTGAAAGCTGTTCTATCAGTAGTGTTTATACTGTGTTCTCTGTGTGTCTGAAATATCTTGAATCATCAGGTCAGTCAGTAAATTCTAGTAGCTGTAACTTCAGTAATTACCTCTGTGCTTTCTCTCCAAACAGGGTTTCTGATCCTCTCTCCAGAAACCGGACTCTACTGGAGACTTCCACTTTAAACCATCTGGACTGGATAAAGCACCACAGGAGCTGCTGGAAGTCCGTCTGCAGGTTGAAGAGGGTGGAGCAATGGGCTGCCTGACCAATCACAGCGCTCTACTCTACCTACCTGGATGAATGGGTGTGGCTAGAAAAGTACAAGGAATTATTCTCTTATTAAAACTGTATTCACCAAAGTGATGACATCATGTGAGTGACTGATATATGATGCCTAGCAGTGCTTGTGTTTACTCTAGCTCTCTCACCGGGATAAGATTCCGGACTCCTGGATTAAAGAGCCAAATCTTCTCAGTAGGCGACTCAGACCACTCACCTGGACACAAGCCAGTACACGCTTCCACATGTCCCCACCAGTGACCTACAGTAAACAGAGTTCCTCTGTGTGTGAAGGTCAATAAGAAGGTAAACAGGTTATTAAACTGGATCACAGTACAGAATCACATACACCACATACAGGGTGGTGTGGTTCTCTGATCTTCAGGGTCTTTAATAGCAGCAGCCCTGCTGTTCAACATCAGACTCTCTGAGCTGCACTGAAGATTAAACCACCAGCATTATTAATACCAACATGGAGGCCTGAACCACTGAGAGACCGTCAGTCATGCTAACCAGTGTTATGTACCCGTCACTGTCATCGCTGTGATGAACTGCTGATCTGAGTGCATGTGGACAAGAACCTGGAGCAGTGAACACGACCGACTCGGGATACCGGCTCACTCTCTGCTGGACTTTTTTCTGCCTGCACAGACACATACACCATCCGGTTCTCAGGGAGCTTCTGTACCTGCACACAGCTCTCCAGGGAGGCTCACAGCACCACTGGGACACTAGTACACATTTATTAATGAGCTGAACATTTTACTCATTTCACTCTTAGAGAAATATTAATCATAAAAAGATACGACAAAACAGAGAGAGAGGGAGAGAGACAGAGAGAGAGAGAGAGAGACACAGTCCGGCCCTCAGGTAACTCCTGTACCTGCACAGACACACACAGTCTGGTCCTCAGGTAACTCCTGTACCTGCACATACACACACACAGTCCGGTCCTCAGGTAACTCCTGTACCTGCACAGACACACACACAGTCCGGTCCTCAGGTAACTCCTGTACCTGCACAGACACACACACAGTCCGGTCCTCAGGTAACTCCTGTACCTGCACAGACACACACACAGTCCGGTCCTCAGGTAACTCCTGTACCTGCACAGACTCACACACAGTCCGGTCCTCAGGTAACTCCTGTACCTGCACAGACACACACACACAGTCCGGTCCTCAGGTAACTCCTGTACCTGCACAGACACACACACAGTCCGGTCCTCAGGTAACTCCTGTACCTGCACAGACACACACACAGTCCGGTCCTCAGGTAACTCCTGTACCTGCACAGACACACACACAGTCCGGTCCTCAGGTAACTCCTGTACCTGCACAGACACACACACAGTCCAGTCCTCAGGTAACTCCTGTACCTGCACAGACACACACAGTCCGGTCCTCAGGTAACTCCTGTACCTGCACAGACACACACACAGTCCGGTCCTCAGGTAACTCCTGTACCTGCCCAGCTCTATAAAATAGAAAAGGGTAGGAGACAGTTCCAGTGAGGTTCCTAGTTCTGTAAAATATGGACTCATACTCATCAGAAACACACCAACACGGCGCTATGACCGACACCACAGCTCACACTTCCATCAGTCCACCGTGTGAGGACAGATTTAGTGCTGAAATACTGAGTTATTTACAGAGCTCCTTCAACACCCCTCACCTCCAGGGAGGCTCACAGCGCCACTGGGGTCATTATACCGCCATGGAGCTCCATGGGAAAGCGGAAACTCAGTGGCAGTTTATACTGTGCTCTCTGTGTGTCTGAAATATCTTTAATCATCAGGTCAGTCAGTAAATTCTAGTAGCTGTAACGAATCAGTAATTACCTCTGTGCTTTCTCTCCAAACAGGGTTTCTGAGCCCGTTACTCTGCAGAAACCGGACTCTACTGGAGACTTCCACTTTAAACCATCTCTGACTGGTTATAAAGCATACAGGAGCTGCTGGAAGTCCGTCTGCAGGTTGAAGAGGGTGGAGCGATGTGCTGCCTGACCAATCACAGCGCTCTACTCTACCTACCTGGATGAATGGGTGTGGCTAGAAAAGTACAAGGAATTATTCTCTTATTAAAACCGTGTTCACCAAAGTGATGACATCATGTGAGTGACTGATATATGATGCCTAGCAGTGCTTGTGTTTACTCGCTCTGCTTGGAGTCGACTCTTTTTATAAAGAACTGATATTATATTTGATCCCCCTTTTAATCTTAGAAAAATCTGGGGCTGTTACAAACACAGAGTTCAGACCAGGTCACTGTACTGATTCAACAAGTGCACTGGACTGAAGGGGAGCTCCACCAACATTTCAACCATGGTGGATACCATTTAAGGTGGACTGAGAAGTTTAAATAGGCTGATAAACAGGAAGGTAGTTTTAGCCACACCAAACCTCAGTCCAGAACCAGTCACAGCTGGTCAGGATTTGAAACTTGCACTGACCTTGAGATTAACTTCAGTTTGAGCTCATATGTGCTGACATTAGCTCATTAAATCCAGGATGAGTTTATTAGTTTAATTTAATTAAAGCATGTTTAAAATGTCCTCTAGCTCAGAGCTGCTGCAGCAGAGAGAACACTAACCTGTGCAGAACTACTCCAGAACCGAGAGGGAAGAACTCACCTGCAGTGCTGTATTCACTTTAAACCCACCAGAACTGTGTGTTAGGGGGAAGGGGAGAGGGGATGGACACACTGACCACCAGCAGATGACCCAGCATGGGAGCTTTGGGTCTCCACCAGCTGGAACAGAGCTGGAGCAGCTAGCTGTGCTACTGCAGTCCTGGATTAAAGGAGGCAGGTCTTTTCAGTAGGCTCCTCGTACCCTCTGCACACTGTGCTCTGAGTGTTGTAGTTAGTGAGAGGTAGTGTTAGGAATGAGCACACAGTGAGACAGTGTTGATTAGTTAGTGTGGACACTGAGGACATTGTAGCTCCAGAAGGAACATACTGCACTCTCTGTAACTGTGTGTGTGTGTTAACCACAGCGTCACCTGCCACAGGCGCTCTCCTGCACTCTGTATGTAGATAATACTGGATTTTACACTTCTGGTTAGATGCTGACTGCATTTCATCGGCTCTGTACCTGAACTCTGCACACTGACAATACAGCTGGAACTGTTCTAATTTAATCTAATGTGTGTGGTACAGTAGTCCTACTGGGTGTGGCTGTTTGGGAACCGTGCTGCTCACAGAGTCAACATTATTAATTTAGTATTTATTAGCTCTTATTTAGCTATTTATTTTATTACTGCTGTTTATGATCCAGGCTGAGAAAAACGATCTGGATTAAATGCTCTGCTGACTTCCTGTAACACAGACGTAACTCGATGTGACCAGAGATAAAAACAGAGTCAGGTTCATTGTGAGATCAGGTAAGTAGGCTCAGCAGCAAAACCAGATCAGACAAACCAAAATAGGAAGAGACAGAATCAGTAACCAAAATACAGGCCAGTCAAAACCAAACAGGGCAAACTATCCAGCAACCAGGCTGAACGGACAAACCGAAAGTACAAACACAGATCAGAACCAGAGATCAGACGGAGAATAACACAGAGAACCACTCAGTAACCAACAGAGTCAGCAATACCTCACAAGGTGCTTAATGATCATGACTGGTGGCATCTGGCTAGAACTGTCCGGGTGAACAGACAAGCGACTCACATCCACATTCAATACAGGAGGCTCCACAAGCATATCCCACAGTTCAGTGCAGCGTGCTTTAGCTTTCATGGGATATGGGAGCAGAAGACCCACCAGAGTGCCTGTTAACACCACCACACCTGAAATAGCTCCTCATCTGGGCTGGTGAGGTGGCTAACTGGAGTCACAGCATCAACTGTTTCAGGCTGATGGTAGAGTTTGTGTGTGATGCAGACTCTATGAAGTCATTGACCCCAGTTTTCATGAAGGCACTGTGCAGACTGGTGTTGGTTCCATACTGGTGTGGGGTGTGTTCTCATGAGCTGGGCCCCCTGGTTTGCCTAAACGAGTTAATGATCAGTGACCATTTGCAGCCCTTCATAGACATCATGTAGCCCCACAATGATATTCAGCAAGATAATGCACCATGCGATTGGGCCCAAGCTGTCCGGAATTGGTTAGAGGAGCATTCTAGAGGTTATCATGCCTCGTTTGAAATCTGACAAGTATGGCTCCTTGCCATGAGCGCGCTGACCAGTGTTCAAGCCTCACTCATGAGATAACACCTCCCAGCTTATACAGGTGTGGGCACTCCCTAACTGTCCCCCGAGATAACACCTCTTCATAATCTACCTACACACTGCCGTCCCAATATTATTGAAATGTCAGTATAGATGTGTGTGTTGGGTTGCGTGTTAGTGAGGTGTGTTAATGTGGTGTGATGAACTTAAACTTGTTAACTTGTTTAACCTTTCCATAAATAAATTAAATAAGCTTTTAGATTTAACTAGTGCTAAACACTAAGAACCATCTTGACCATTACCTCTCTGTAAATATATTACATTAGCTGTTAGCATTGGCTAGTGCTAAACACCAAGAACTTTCTAAGAACATTTCCTTTCCATTATTATATTACCCATATTATGAACACTAAGAACTATTTAGAACATTACATCTCTGTAAATATATTACTGTATCACATAAAAGTGAGTACACTCCTAACTTGTGTAAATATTTGATTATATATTTAAATGGGACAACACTGAAGATATGACACTTTGATGCAATGTAAAGTGTACAGCTTGTAGAACAGTGTAAATTTGCTGTGCCCTTGTGTCTGACTTAGTCGATAAAGAAAATCTGGTCATTACACCTGTAAAAGTAGCTAAATCTGATCCTGCAACTGTATTTTTCTCACCTAAAAAGAGGGAAAAATAAACCAGATCTGCTTTACACACTTCCATTAATACTGGATTTAATGTGGTGTTCTCAGTGTTCTGTGCAGACAGAATGTTGGCTTTGTTCCACCGTTTCAGCCAAACAACTCTGTGATAGGTGACCAGACCTCACGGGTCCACGCCCTTCAGCCCCACTTCTTCCTGATCCATTGCCAAGCCTGTTTGAAGTGAAAGGAAGAGCAAGGTAGAACAACGTTTGGAGAGAAAGCAGAGAGGTAAAAACTGAACATTTAACTCCCTCTATTTACCTTCTGACTTTATGAAGGAGTTTCAGATTCTGAGAGCAGAAAGAAATATGGTTTTATAATCAGATTCCTTCAGTAAGTTTACAACGCTTAACATTAAGTACAGTTAAATTCACCTTTGTTATTATACCGATACAGGGTTGTACAGTATGTGTACAGTGCATAGACAAATAATCAATATGTGTGTAACAGTAAGACATATGCAAAGTGTGTAAGAGCTGTATCTGTATGTCAGAATGTGAATACGATACCTAAAGTGCAAAAACCAGCTGTGTAAATGTAGTGTTTCATATGAAAATGGTTTATTCATGTAAATTATTGTTGTTAAGAGTCAGAAATGTTACACATTTTGAATACCAGGAAATGTGTTGAGGACAGGCTGTTGCAACGTCTGCAAAGGCTTATCTTCAAATTACATTAACGATTCTCAAGAGGGAAAAAAATGTTTGAGTCCATCCTGAGACTCCATGACAGTCTGGTTTGACACCACTGCAGTCTTTGGTGACTGTGGCGTAGTGTTAAGGACAGTCGTCATAACGGTCTGTGCAGGTGTAATCCTGCGTGGTGCGGCCGTCTTGCATGGAATGACTCGTGGAGGTCACTGCTCACTGAATGTTTCCAATCGTGGCTGTTGGGTCAGTCAGTTTACGTTACATGCGCAGCCGAGCATGAATCCTGAATCATTCACATGCCTCACTATGTGCCTCACTGCTCTTTTGACGATGAGTGTATGATGTGACTTGTAATGTTGGACTTACCTGTCTAACTTAATAACAATTATTAACCCGCATAACAAGCTGGCTTGATAAGGTGGACAACTGCTGATCCATCCAATCTTACTTTATTGAGCTCTGGTTCCACATTGCTGTCCAAAATGCAGTCTAAAGTACAGTCTCAAGAAGGTCACATAAATACCACTGCTAATAACACTTTCCCTGAAATCAGATCCCGTCAGAGGACGAAAGATTAATGATTAATTCTGAGTATACATGAGCGATGAAGTGGTATTGTGTCTACTGCTTGGCTTAACCACGGGTTGGCTACCCAGCAAACACTGAGCAAATACCATGGGTCCACCAGCTTGGCCTTCAGTAGGCCTATTGCTATTAGGGGTTTTTCTCTGTGCTGCATAGAAAAAAGAGTTAATAATTTATACAGTGAATTTCAGCACCTACTAAGTGAAATCAGGGTGAAGTCTGGACCCTCTACATGACATGCAGCCATAAGGAAAAGTCTGGCCGTCCTAGTTCTAGCAGTAATTTTAAAAACAGTTGATCATTGAGGCAGAAAAACATGTACATGAGACACACAGGCTTCATTAAATGATTTTACCATGGTTTGAATGTTTGATCGAAATGCTCCAGAGCAACTTTATTAGGTGTAACTCGTATAATGTACTGTAAATTTACCAGCAAACGTAAATCTGACCAGATTGTAATCGACAGATTTATGTGAATTAACTGAAATAACTTTTTCAGAGTCCAGCCGCTCCAAAACCAGTTATTTAAACCAGTGTAAATTACATAACGTACTATACTTCTGATATTGGTAGCTTTTAGAGAATTAACTTAAATAACTTGAACAAGTGGTACATAATGATGTCCCCATATCATATACATCATATACCAATTACTCATCTTACCAAACAAATTTGAGGTAACATTAACCTACTAATGTAAACGTTTAAGATTATGACTATAATAGCAAGTTAAAAATCTTGGTAAAAGAGTTAAACAAAGAGATTGTATTCCACATTAAGCTATTAATGCAGAGAAAAACATATAAAGGATACAGCATAGAGAAGAAGAAAAAGCTGAAACAATGTTTTAATTAAAATGTTCTGTTCATTCAAACCTTCTTACAAGCTATTTTCATTTTATTTCCATTTAAAGTGATCAAAGTGTAACAAAATGGGTTCCGAATTTAGTTACTTATGAGCCTTTATGTTGGCCCCTCATTATTGTAAATTGGAACAAAAGAATGTGAATACTGCCCTGATGCTGATGGTAATGCTGCAGAAAACTTCAGAGAGAGAGAGAGAGATGGTTTACTGTTTGCATCTTTTTTTGCTGTTTGTAGAGAGCTATACATATAAACATAGTTTTTAATGCATTTTAAGATGCGCAGCTCCAACTTGGTTTAAGTTAGAAGTAAGTAGCATGTTGATCACAGGCTGCCACGACCACAGCGAGATATAAAGGCCTTCTTACACCCATTACAGTAAAGACACTCTGCAAGGGAAAAAAACACTTCATTATACAGCTTTATTTTATTAAAACTGAGCCCTGTGAGCAACAGTAGGTCTTTTAGAAGATCATAAAAGATAAGCACTTTTAGAAAAAGCCACATTTGTAGTTATTGCTCTGTTAACAGAAAGAGAAAAGCCAACAAACACTGGTGAGCACTTCAGTGTATGAGGTGACTTATAATGTTGGATTCACTGAACTAAATATTAACAGTCATAAACCCAGATAGCAAGCATATATACCAGTCTGCTGGCTTGATAAGGTCACTGTTTGCCACTGCTGATCCACCCTTTGACCACCAAGATTATTCACCTGCATACAAGATTCGACTAGTTTTACTCTCTTCAAATAGATTCTGCATTCTGCAGCAGGGTTTAGGTTTTAGTGTAAATATAGGGTTTAGGGTTTAGTGTAAATATAGGGGTTAGGCGTTTAGTGTAAATATAGGGGTTAGGGTTTAGTGTAAATGTAGGAGTTAGGAGTTTAGTGTAAATATAGGGGTTAGGGTTTAGTGTAAATGTAGGAGTTAGAGTTTAGTGTAAATGTAGGAGTTAGGGTTTAGTGTAAATGTAGGGGTTAGGGTTTAGT
Organism: Prochilodus magdalenae; assembly: GCA_024036415.1. NCBI lineage: Eukaryota > Metazoa > Chordata > Actinopteri > Characiformes > Prochilodontidae > Prochilodus > Prochilodus magdalenae. Next base: position 31,944 of record JAMWET010001261.1, on the reverse strand, counting down.
GTAAATGTAGGGGTTCAGGTTTAGTGTAATGTAGGGGTTCAGGTTTACTGTAAATGTAGGAGTTAGAGGTTTAGTGTAAATGTAGGGGTTCAGGTTTAGTGTAAATGTAGGAGTTAGAGGTTATGTGTAAATGTAGGGGTTATGGTTTAGTGTAAAACAAGAGAGTAAGGTTTAGTGTAATGTAGGGGTTAGGGTTTAGTGTAAATGTAGGGGTTAGGGTTTAGTGTAAATGTAGGGGTTAGGGGGTTTAGTGTAAATGTAGGGGTTAGGGTTTAGTGTAAATGTAGGGGTTAAGGTTTAGTGTATATGTAGGGGTTAGAGGTTATGTGTAAATGTAGGGGTTAGGGTTTAGTGTAAATGTAGGGGTTAGGGTTTAGTGTAAATGTAGGGGTTAGAGGTTATGTGTAAATGTAGGGGTTCAGGTTTAGTGTAAATGTAGGGGTTAGGGTTTAGTGTAAATGTAGGGGTTAAGGTTTAGTGTAAATGTAGGGGTTAGAGGTTATGTGTAAATGTAGGGGTTAGGGTTTAGTGTAAATGTAGGGGTTAGAGGTTATGTGTAAATGTAGGGGTTAGAGGTTAAGTGTAAATGTAGGGGTTATGGTTTAGTGTAAATGTAGGGGTTAGAGGTTATGTGTAAATGTAGGGGTTAGAGGTTAAGTGTAAATGTAGGGGTTATGGTTTAGTGTAAATGTAGAGCGTTAGGGTTTAGTGTAAACGTCAGCATATCACAGTATGTAATAGTTAGTTTTGAGGTTAATAGCCATTTTTGAGGCCAAACGTGTCCCAGACCCCAAACAGATAAGAATCCTAGAGCTTTTCACAGTCGCTTCAGTGTGTATTCAGCTCCACTGTAGGTTAAAAAGGGTCTACATTCTTTCAGCTCCAGTTCGCTTGTTAACACGTCCAGGTCCAAACCTCTACTGAGCTGTCTGAGGTTCTGTCTTTACAGCATGCAGCAGTTCTGTGTTTATTATTTGAGTTAAAAATAAAAACTACTCTACTTATTTAGCTTGTTTAGCTATATATTTAAATAACAATAAAAAAACAACAATTGTACAATACAACAAATATAACTATAAACTATAACTATATACAGTATATATAAAATACAAATATAGATAACATTAAAATGAAGCTCATACATAGACTTGTGTGTGTGTGTGTGTGTGTGTGTGTGTGTGGTTACAGGAGTCAGTGCAATCTGAAGGAGGGACGATGACCTCCAAAATGAGTTCCACTGAGGAACAGAACACACAGACCCCTGAGAGGTGAGATAATAATGTGATGGTGTAAACTGAGTATGTTCTAGTTCGGGTGTCTCTGACTGAGATTTTACATAGTTAAGTCTTACTGGTCCAGTCCTGCTGATCATCGACTTATGTGTGTTTATGTCTTATTGATTTATATTCTTAACAACACTGACTTCTGTATTTAACACACCGGACTGAAGAGCTGAGAAAGCCATGTAAACAGTGTGTCTCCCTGACTGGGAATAAACACTTTAATAATTGTCATGCTTCTGGGTTTTCCCGGCTCCTCTGCTCCTCCGGACTCAACTTCCCAGAGGGCATTGCACTATGACATCACACCCAGATTGGGGACACTTGACAAACCAGCTCCGTTGCAGGTCTCCAGAGTTCTAACAGCTGTAGCCCATTAGCCCCAGTATATATGCCCCTCTCAAACACTTCCTGGTTGTGAAGTTTTGCCAAACATTAGTTTATGATTCTGAGTGTTTCTCCTCAGAGTTCTTCTACTCTGCATTAACCGGTGATGTGACAAATTGTGCTTGTCATTGTCAAAATGCCCAATCTTTCATATCATTGCTGTCCAAAGAAAAACAGGTATCTTCAAAACTACAGCTTTACAGAAGAGGCCAATAACCTCATTTAATTTGCATGGAAGTCAATTGAACCAGATGTCTTACCAAGCTGTTTTGGGCCATTTCTGTTGGTCTATTCTTCATGAAATCTCCACACAGTGTAAATAGCAGCTCATGTGATCAAATGAGGCATAAAAGTAAAAATCAACAAAAATGGAGATACGTGTTGCGATGATATATATAATATATATTTACTTCATATAAAAAAAGTTGGAATCAGCTGAATCAATTAAATTATACAAAGACAAAGTTCAGTGTTTTTTTCACCAGCTTTGTGTTTAAATGTTCCCGTTCCACCTTAAATGGTGTAGCAGGCACATCAGGCCACTGAGGCACCATTTAGGGTGGAAGTCCTTGTCAGACATTACCATGATTCTGATGTTTACTGTTACATATTACACTGTTGATAGAACATTATAAGGCGTGCTCTATCTTTGGATGCCTTCTGCTGTGTTTCCCTGTTTTTATAATTTTATGTGGCCGTGTAGTATTATATTATTCCTGCTACAGCCATAGTTACTATAATAAGTTAGGGTTGACGTAGCCATGATGTTCTCAAGACTGTTTGTCTGTGTAGAGTCGTTATCCACTGTATTTTAATGTAGGCTACTTACTGAGAGTGTTTGTAGCAGGTTCACTGTTTGGATTATAATTAATTATCTAATTACACAAAAAGCTTTATATCCTCTTTGAATTATCATTTATAAAATGAACAACTGACAGTTTACAAATTAAGTAACTATAAAGATAAATAAATGTACTATCATATACTGTATAGAAGCACATCTTTATAGTTACTTAATTTGTAAACTGTCAGTTGTTCATTTTATAAATTATAATTCAAAGAGGATATAAAGCTTTGAATTGCTGTGTTCTTTCTGAAAGAGGAATTAGACCATTTGTCATGCGTGAGTCCTCACCACTAAAAAGGCACATGACTCCTTACCATTAAAAAATGAGTATGAGAGGAAAACACAAATGCGCGCACACACACACACTTTTATGTACCAGTCGTTATATATTCCTCATATATAATTTTAGTTAAATCGATTTTTTATGGAAACCACTGCTCCGATACTTGTGTTAAACCTTCTATACAGATACAAACAATTTATCAGCCAGTTTTGTTAATAAGTCCTAGTTTCTGTGTGGTGACAGCGTTTGTACACTCCTGACCTGGTTTTGCACACACACACACACACACACACACACAATAAAGTGTACAGGTCATGTGTGATATTGTCTGTGTTTTAGACTGTATTGGGATAAGAGATTTGATTCGCCTGAACCCAGCTGTGTGTCCATGAAGAGTGACCAATCAATGGGCAAAGACATAACCTTCAGAAAAGAAACCAGGCCTACAGAGTTCAGGTAAGAATGGTGTGAAACTGAAGAGTGAGATTAAAAGATGCTCCATCTTTCTCTCTGAACTTCAGTGTTCTAGATGAGGGGTAAACTGAGGAAAGCACTGAGGAGTTCCACACCCCCTTTCACCTTTCCTCACACACCCACACACACTTGTACATAGAAGACTGCAGTATGCCTCAGTGGTCTCTTACTGTACTCCAGTTTATTATAGTACTGGTTTTGTACTTATTTTGGAAGATTTGTACTTTTTTCAACACTGAATATCAGAAACAGGACATCATTATTCTGTCAGTTATTCTGTCAGTTTATTAGGGTTAATAATGACATACAGTGCAGTAGTTATCATGGGAATATGTTAACTCCATTTATTCTCCTTAATTCTGTGTAGTTAGTCTTTATTCTGTACAGCTGTTCTCAGAGTTATGTATAAATTGCTGGATGTAGGTTATAGTGCACATGATTGTGGATGTGATTAGGAATGATGTAGCAGACAATAAAATTGGTCTATATTAATATTTGACTAAACACTATAAATTTTAAGCTGTCATTACAAAATTAGTAGGATTTATGACTGTGTAATGTTAACATTCCTTCTCACAACACTTAAACAGCATTTTGGCTCTGTTTCTACAAACATGTCTTAAGGTGTTTGACAGTATAGGGTATTTTTTTTTTACATTTTACATTCTACTGAGGTCGGTCTTGACTGTATACAGGCCAGGCCAGTACTCTTAGCCTCCTCTTCCACAGCCATGTCTTTGTAATGTGTGCAGCATGTGGTCTTATTGAGAAACGCAAGACGTCTTCCTAAAGAAGCATATGTTGTTCTAAGACCCGTATTAATGCTGCATCACAGAAGTGTAAATGACCTTTATCAATTTCAGTAACTTTCCCACACATTTGTTGACCAACTGGGGATCTTTTTCCCATCTTTGCTCCTAAAGACTTTTTTCTACTAAATTAGCGTGGTGGGGGAAATGGTAGCTTCAGCTGGGATAATTAAGTATTTAGCGATTTGCCAAAGAAAGAAGGGGATTTAAAAGAGGGAGTTGTGGGCGTCGAGCTCTGAACTTGTGGAACAGTGTAAACTGCCTTACTTTGCTGTTGACGCGTTACGAGAACCTGGGTCTGGTCATGTGGAAACCTCGCTGGTTGTCGTCCTGGCTCCGGTTTCCGCGGCTCACTGGTGCGGCCGACGTTCTCAACAACACAGCAAGTGGCTTGAAGTTTAGAGTTTGAGGCAGGTTACTGGGCTATTCTGTCTGACTTTGTCTTAGTGCTGAATTAAAAGTAAGCTACGCTGGCCAAAACGCAGGTTGCTCTTAATTGTAGCTCAGGCAGTGAGTACCAGACTCACAGTGGTTTGGCTAAAAATAAAATACGTAAAACAAAACTAATAAACTTCTCAGATCTGTTTCTAACCTCGAGGTTGGCACTGTTTCCTTCGGTGTTCCTGGATGATATCTGGAGCAAAACTTCGTTGACTACAGTTGTGATCAAATTTATTCAACCCCCAATGCTGTGAAGGGTTTTATGGAATTCAGTGCACATTTGTAATTGTGTTCATAATGAAATCTTACAAGGACTTGTTAAAGAACTAAATGCAACTAAGATAGCATCAATTGTTTTTGTCATAAAGTATTAAATGGCCTTTTTGTGATTTCTTCATTGACACAATTATTCAACCCCTTTACGACTACCACTCCTAAGAACAGAGGTTCATTCCAGTGTTTTCAATCAGGTATTGAAAACACCTGTGGATGTCAACGAGCAGCAATCAAGCATGATAAGCACCAATTAGGCAGATTTAAAAGGACTGTGATACTCAGCTCCTTCTAGACATCTACTGGTGTGTTTACAAGCATGGTGAAGGCAAGAGAATGGTCCCAGAAGACAAGAGAAGAGGTTATTGCTCTTCACAAGAATGGCAATGGATATAAAAAGATTGCGAAGTTGTTAAATATTCCAAGAGACACTATCGGAAGTATCATTCGCAAGTTCAAGTTAAAGGGCACAGTGGAAACGTTACCTGGTCGTGGCAGAAAGAAGATCCTGACCGCGACTGCTGTGCGCTACCTGAAGCGTAATGTGGAGAAAAATCCCCGCGTGACTGCTAAGGAACTGAAAAAAGACCTGTCAGATGTGGGCACTGAAGTTTCAGCTCAGACAATAAGGCGCGCACTGCATAACGAAGACCTCCATGCCAGAACTTCCAGGCGCACCCCCTTGCTGACTCCAAAGAACAAGAAAAGTCGACTGCAGTATGCCAAAAGTCATGTGGACAAGCCACAAAGGTTTTGGGACAGTGTACTGTGGTCAGATGAAACTAAATTAGAACTGTTTGGGACAATGGACCAGCGCTATGTTTGGAGGAGGAAGAACCAGGCTTATGAACAAAAGAACACCTTGCCTACTGTGAAGCATGGCGGGGGGTCAATTATGCTTTGGGGCTGTTTTGCTTCTTCTAATGGTACAGGAAAGCTTCAACGTGTGCAGGGTACCATGAATTCCCTTCAGTACCAGGAGATCTTGGAGGAAAATGTGATGGAGTCAGTCACAAACCTGCGGCTTGGGAGACGTTGGACCTTCCAACAGGACAATGATCCGAAGCACACATCCAAGTCCACTAGAGCATGGTTGAACATGAAAGGCTGGAACATTCTAGAGTGGCCATCGCAATCACCAGACTTAAATCCAATTGAGAACCTCTGGTGGGACCTAAAGAAGGCAGTTGCAGTGCGCAAGCCTAAGAATGTGACTGAACTGGAGGCTTTTGCCCATGAAGAATGGGCTAAGATACCCATAGGTCGCTGCAAGACACTTGTGTCAAGCTATGCTTCACGCTTGAAAGCTGTCATAACTGGAAAAGGATGTTGTACTAAGTACTAAAAAATAATGTCACTAGGGGGTTGAATAAAACTGATAATGATGTGAGCACAGTAAAGACATTTGTGGTTATTCCATCATAAATATTATGTTATATTTGTCTAATTTATAAGTGCCTCTTTGATATAATTGTAAATAAGATGACTGAAATGATCAAAATCAATGTCAAACTGGCCAAAACACTTTATTTCAGTGGGGGTTGAATAAATTTGATCACAACTGTAGGCTGAAGCCACCGGAGGTTGGCAAAGAGCAACAATCTAGAAGTTCGAAGCTCAGGAAAACGCGCACAGCTCAAACCTCAGGAAAAGTGCGAAGATTCAGGGTGCACGCCAGATTTTATCTGCGATCAGTACGGTCCCCTACTGGCCGGATCCCGTTGCTCATTGGGGCTTGGTAATACTGAATATTCATTTGCTTACTCTTAATTGGTGGCTTCGACTTGGTGTACGGACCTTCCCCCACACACGGGAGGTGTGTACCGCTGATTCTTTTAGGAATTAAAATAAAATCTTATAGCTGGTTATTTAACTTGTCAGCCTTAACAGGCAAAAAGGGAAGGAACAGGTTAAACGTATATAACTAATAGTAAGATAACATGAGGATTGGTATTCTTCACATTACAACAGAGATTTCATCACTCAAACGTCACAAACTTGCATAAAGTCCCCAAATTCATACAATCTTATGAGGTGATAAGAACAGAAATGCAATCCACTTTTAATCATGAGTTCGTGAGGCCATGACCCACGAGTGGAGTAGAAGAGGGTCCTTAATAGGGGTTACTACTTAATAAAAGTCTTCAGCAATGCTCGAAGGTTTCTTGGGTTAGGATGGTAGAGTGAAGTTCCACATTAAATCCAGAAAGTCATAACTTTGGTTTGGGAGGTAGTACAAAGGTGTTCTTGGTGTTGATCTGATCCGTGGCCAATTTTACAGTCACTCTCAACTTCAATGTGGTGGAATTGATTGTGGATTATACTGTTCAGGGAACACATTAAATTAAGTCATTCCTGATACTGCGTTCCCTCATGCATGAGGTCGCAGAGGTCATGAGGGTTTCCTTGTAGAGCACGAGGGAGGTCGTAACTGATGGGGGCCTTGCATTCTGGCATTGCCATGTAAGGCATGTTGCCTGAGGGGCCTCTTTGCTGAAACAGAGGGATGTTGTAACTGTTGGGGGTCTAACATCCTGCCTCGTAATAAGGCATGCCGTAAGCGGATTTACTTACAGGCAAACAAAAAAAAGAGAGAACTGTTCGTCCTGGGTGAAGAGTCCATTATCTTTTGAGATGCTTCCTGATTGTTACATATTTAAAAATTAACTGAAGTAGACCAGACAGAACATGAAATATCTCGGGTTCCTTCTGTATACAATCAAATAAAGTCAAAGCAAATGTAAGAAACACTTTGCATTTTCAGTACTCTCCCAACTCTTTCTGTAATTCCTATAAATCCTTAATTTTGCTTAAGTTTGTGTGTACACAGACACACCCCAACATGCTATAAAGTTTACAGGTCATGTGTGATGCTGTCTGTGTTTCAGACGGGATCAGGGTAAGAGATCTGATTCACCTGAACCCAGCCATGTGTCAATGAAGAGTGACCACTCAGTGGGCAGAAACATAAACTTCAGAGGAGAAACCAGGTCTACAAAGTTCAGGTAAGAATGGTGTGAAACTGAAGAGTGAGATTAAAAGATGCTCCATCTTTCTCTCTGAACTCCAGTGTTCTAGATGAGGGGTAAACTGAGGAAAGCACTGAGGAGTTCCACACCCCCTTTCACCTTTCCTCACACACACCCACACACACTTCTACATAGAAGACTGCAGTATGCCTCAGTGGTCTCTTACTGTACTCCAGTTTATTATTGTACTGGTTTTGTACTTATTTTGGAAGATTTGTACTTTAAAATGGAAAACGGAATTTCAACACTGAATATCAGAAACAGGACATCATTATTCTGTCAGTGACATTGTTTATTAGGGTTAATAACGACATACAGTGCAGTAGATATCATGGGAATATGTTAACTCCATTCATAGTCCTTAATTCTGTGTAGTAGTTCGGTAACACTTTATAATAACGTTTGTTTATAAAACATCTATAAGTCTTTAATTCCTAATTAACTAATCATAAATTAATGATGTACTTACATCTGTAAATCATGAATTAGTACATTATAAACTCTTTATAAGACACATATAAGCTGATATTTTAATAATTAACAAATGATGAATAGATCAGGAATTCAATTGTTATACATCAGTTATGTACATTCAGTAATTATAATTATTATTAGTGTATTTACAAAAGACTTTAAAGTTTAGGCTCTCCTAGTCAAAAATCCTAACAAAATAAAACATCTATAAAGTTTGACCTTATGATTTACTAATCATGAACTAATCAAGTCTTGAAGCCAACAAAGCCACCACACAGACCAGCTCCTTCCTACCTGATGACCAAGAGCGATTTGAGCTTCAAGTACAGCTCAGCTTGAGCCAAGGCACATGAAAGACAAGCACCAAGACTCTTCTACTGGAGCTCATGTGGTAGAACATACTTGCACTAAGCAGAAGAGTCACTGTCCATCTTCAGATCCCCTCTGAAGATCCATCTCTCTGTGATGCATTTAAATAAACAGTAGTTTAAAGCTTATAGAAAGTCTTAATTCAGGATTATCTTCATAAGTAGAAATTAGCACTAAGTCTTTGTTTCTGGCGGTATCTTAGCTCAGGGGTATATTCAGACTATTTACAGTAGCTAAGAATATTATATTTTCTGAATGAACAACAAAACACTTTTGTAATCACTCTGGATAAGTGCCTCTGCAAAATGTAGTAAATGGAAATCATACGTGCTGCTACTTCATAATGAATTAATGATGAACAAATCAGTAGTTCAGATGTTATTCACTTTTACTGCATATAATGTACATGCAATTAGAAAAAAAATAAAACCTTCATTAATTCTAGCTGTTAATGCAATGTGCCATTTCTGAATGATTTGCTAAATTAATTATTTGCTAAACATTAACAAACATCAGTGATACTCATGTTTTATAAATGACCTGTAAATTACATATACATTATTTGCAACATTTGTGCAGCTCCTAATCTAAAGTGGAAACTATTCTCTACATATAAATATCTAAACACGTCTATAAGTCATTTATAAACTACATTCTTAAGTCATTTATAAATGAGTTGGTCAACATTTATGCAACACTTTGCAGCCCCTAATCTAAAGTGAAAACTATTCTCTACATATAAATATCTAAAAATGCCTATAAGTCATCTATAAACTAAGTTCTTCTGTTAAGCCATTTATAAATGAGTTGGTCAACATTTATGCAACACTTTGCAGCCCCTAACCTAAAGTGAAAACTGTTCTCTATTTGTAAATATCTATAAATGCCTACAAGTCATTTACTGAATTAAAGTAGTTCATTAAGGCATTTTAATAAATTAATTAGTCAGATTTTATAAAACATCTTGCAGTGCTTTACTTGAAGTTGCAACAAGCAACAATATATAGATTTTGTGTTAACTGAGAAACATCAAAAAGACATTACAGAGTAATTATAACTTTATTCAATGAACAAGGAAAAAAGCAACTGAATAATCACTCTTTTGTTGCCGTACTTTGTAACACAGTAGCAAACATTTTTACTTTTTACTCACAGCATAATACAAAACAATAAAGTGTCTCTAAGAAAACATAGCCATTAAAGTGCTCATTTACCTTTTACTGTACTGCACAGCTTCTGATCTTAGACCGTAGGCAGTTGTAACAAAAAAACATTCTTATTTTGTTATTTTTATTTATTTTTCTTTTCATTAAAGGTACAATTTTGTTTTCCTTATTGAACATTTCCACAGTGGTGCATCATTGTTTAAGACATCTGCACACTTCATTGCAAACACCTGCAATTTCTCGTGTCTGGACTAACCCTCTCAACAGCTTACTGTACTCGAGGTGCCACAATAGCTAACTCTGCAATGGGAGCACTGGCCCCTACAGTGTTTCTATCCACACCCACAGGCTTGTAGGCATCACAAAGATTTTTCCCCCTCCTGTACTGATGCAAAATCTTCTTGTATCTTCTTACTGTCTGTTGAGGATTTCCAGCTACAAAGACATAACACAAAAGTAAAACTCGTAAATAAAAACACTACAAACAAATTGACTTCAATATAACCCCCTAACCTTATTTAATGTGGACTAAAACATAATCTTCATAACTTTGCCCATCAATTTTGCTAACTAAAACAGTCCTGAACAGTCATTATTTAAATGTTGTTCTCCTTCACCTCAAAGCAGTACGTTAGATACAAGCAACATGGTTATATGGGTTAATATGACAATATATGACAACTATATTATATATCTAGTAATAAAACACTCACATTTGGCTAATTGTTTTAGAAGATTGTCCCTTTCTTCTTTCAGGTCAGCATTTGTTTTTGACATAGCCACTTCTTTCTGCTTTGCTGCAGCCAACAGGGTTTGGTGTGTTTTCAAGGGCATCACAGCTGTTGGGGCTAACTGGGGGCCTGTAATATATTTAAGGAATCAAAGAAAGAGATTATATTTCTTAATTACATCATTTCAATCACTCAGTTATATTAATTTCGTACATGGACAGTGGACTATTTCAAAATATAACAATTACCAATAAGAATTAAGTTCATGGATTCTATAGTTTCCTACGATCTGAGTCATAAATATTACAAACGATTTATGGGCATTATACATTTCTCACGAGTCCTAAAAGGCAGCATAAACAACACATAAAATTAGATAACTGCCCAACTGTCACAGATTAACACAGAAAAAAGTTATAATACTGAAACACTGACCGAGAGGCAGCTCCAGGGTTGATCGTGGGAGCAACGGGCTGCCTATCGGTCATCATCTGCTGTACTTTTCACAACCGTACTAGCTGATTAACAATACCCTAATGGGAATACCAAGGCTCGCATGCTAAAATTCACGTGAGGATGCTAAAACATACGATACACATAACAAACTGAGAACTCACTAGCTAACGTTAGCCAAAATGCTCTGGGAAGCTACATTAGCTAACTAGCTATTTGCTAGCGTTCGTTTTTAGCTAGCAGAGAGCTAGCAAACTTTATCATCATAAATCTCATTTAAATCAATATATTTTATCATTACATCACACTACTTACCCTTATCATCCGCTCCATCTTTGCTGGTTTCCGCTGACTTGTTTGTCTTTGTTGACGATGACATTTTGTCTTCATTTGCTTTTTTAGCTCGCTTGGCGCGAGCTGCAGCTGCTGTGCCTAACTCCATTACTGCCTGACGTCTCCAAGCGCCAGCATGTGTGTCTTGGTGCGCCCCCTGTTGCATCCCTGAATTTACTCAACTCGTCTTCCAAAGTTCCACCTCCACTTTTAATAATGGACATACGTATACAGTACATACAACCATTAAACGCAAATCAAATTAGTCTGTCAAGTAAAATAGGGCATATAAATATATAAGATTTGCATGCTTATTAGAAATGTGTACAACACATAATTCTCCAGTTATAATTGCGCCAAAATGCTGCATTTTGAGAAAAATATAATGTGTCACGCCTGCTGGCTCTCCTCCCAACCCCAATCTCTTGGACTCGGTTTCCCATAATCCACCACTTCAGAACAGCATAGTCACATGTCCACCATCTCCCAGTCCCGCTCCGTCTCTCAGGTCTAGGTCCCCAGAATATTGACTTCACCTGAAGCTGATTAGCCTCAGGTACAAGTACTCCTCTCTCCCACTGATGCGTTGTGAAGTATTGCCTCATTGTGCGTACCGAGCGGTTTTCTCTGTTGTTATTCTCGTTTGCTTTCCTGGTTTGACTCCCTTTTGACTTTCTGGTTTACTCTTTGTCTTTCCCCTTTGGATACTGTTGCTGGTCTGATTGTTTCCCTGGTTCTGACTTCTGCTCGTCTCGTTACTCCGACTCTGTCCTTGCCCTCTTGGTTTTGTTCGCTTATGCCTTGTTGCTGCTGTGTTTTGCTACAAGCCTGTTCAATAAACCTAGCTTTGCTTTTAGCTCAGCGCGCGTCACAGTCTGTCTGTCCATCCTCACAGAATACTTCGCCTGAAGTAGTGATGGCTGAGCTAAAAGATCTTTACCAAGCCGTAGGTGGTTTGGATCGACTGTTTGGTCAACATGACCAGTCACTCGATACCCTTACTAGCTCGGTTAGTAGTTTAGCACAGCAACAATTCGAACAGCACTCTGTAATCTCTCAGATTAGTGGCAATCTGAGATGCATTTACTCCCTGATAGCCCAACTCTCTGCTAATACCTCTACCACTGAGCATGGATCGGTCGATTCCCTAACAGCCAATACATTCCCAGTTAGCAAGCCGGATAAATACGATGGTTCTCCTAATCAGTGTCGTGGCTTTCTGCTACAATGCTCCATTGACTTTGCTAACTCCCCACCTAGCACGGATAGGTCCCGTATCGCTTTTATTATCTCGCGCTTGACTGGTAAAGCTTTGGATTGGGCTACTGCGGTCTGGGCTTCGTATGAGAATGATACTTATGATCACTTTCTTTCTGGGTTTCAGTCTGTGTTTGATCACCCTCACGATGGCAAGTCTTATGGAGAGTTATTAACTCGCATGCGTCAGGGCAGTCGCTCTGTGGCGGAATATTCGCTTGAATTCCGGACTATTGCTGCCGGTACTGGCTGGAATGAACCAGCTTTGCTTACGTTTTATCGCCTTGGTCTTAACCAGGACGTTCTCACAGAGTTAGCTTTTAGAGATGATGATGATCTGTCCCTGGATGAACTAATAACTCTTGCCATTAGACTTGATCACTTAAAATCTAGATCCTCCTTTGTTTCTCCTCGGACCCCTTTTGTCCGCACACCCCGGTCTGCCCCCCATGTTTCCATGCCTACACCACAACCTCGCGCAGTTCCTAGAGTGACGTCAGAGCCGAGTCCGGAGGAGCCGATGCAGTGCGATTCATCTCGTCTGAGTCGAGCAGAGCGACTCCGTCGACTACATGGCGGACTTTGTTTGTACTGTGGAGCAGGCGGACATTTTTTACGGGACTGTCAAGTTCGTCCACAGCGATTCCGGACTTCATACCCGGAACAGCGTGCTGAACCCACCCTGCACGCTAAAACGGTGAGTCATCCCACTCCGGGTATGATTTCCAAATCTCTGTTGATACCAGTCACTCTGCACTGCCGAGGTTCTTCTCACGTGTTTGCAGCCCTGATTGATTCGGGGGCAGAGGGGAACTTTATTCATGCTCGGATCGCTACACAGCTTCGGGTTCCTATCGTTTCTCTGGACTCTCCCCTGAGGATAGCTGCAGTGGATGGTGACCCCGTGGGCATGGGTGTTGTCTCCCTGACCACACAACTCATCAAGATGGACGTTAGTGCTCTGCACTCAGAGGAATTGAGGTTCTTTGTACTGGACTCCTCTGAATATGCCATTATTTTGGGGTTACCTTGGTTAAAAACTCACGACCCTCTCATTTCTTGGTCAGAAAGTGTGGTATCCTAACGCTCTAAGTCAGACATTGTTTGCTATGCCCCCTTTACTCCATCAGGAGGCACTGTGGAGCCACTCATGTTCAGAGGAAACCCAATAGAAGAAGAGTTCCTGGGTTAGGCTAGGCACATGTGGGAGCTGGTGGTATTGACTGAATGCCTTGTGGATGTTTAGAAATAAACAGTTGATGCGATTTCTCCGAGGCCTATTTCTCATTAATCTCAAGTTATCACAGATAGAGAGATCTTGTCATGGTCATCTTATTGTTTTCAACATTGTCTTGCCTTGTCTAGTTTGTCTGTTAATTCTACCACCATTGAAAGTCCAGAGGTTAAAAATTCTGTATGTATTCCTCCAGAGTATTCTGACTTGGCAGAAGTTTTCAAGAAGGTGAATGCCACCAAATTGCCCCCGCACAGGGAATATGATTGTGCTATTGAATTAATTAATGATCAAATACCCCCAAAATCACGAGTTTACCCATTGACTCAAGCAGAGGAGGCTGCTATGGAGGAGTACATACAGGAGGCTTTGTCACAAGGGTATATTCGTCCATCCACATCACCTGCGGCCGCTGGCTTCTTTTTTGTGAAAAAGAAGGATGGTGGTCTCAGGCCATGCATTGATTACAGAGGTCTCAACTCTATTACTAAACCGTACCCTTACCCACTCCCTTTGGTTCCAGTAGCTCTCGAACAGCTTAGAGGGGCTACTATATTCACCAAATTAGACCTTCGTAGTGCTTATAATTTGGTTAGAATTCGTAAAGGAGACGAGTGGAAGACTGCCTTCCACACCACTAGGGGGCACTATGAGTACCGGGTTATGAGCTTCGGCTTACGAAATGCTCCGTCTGTTTTTCAGGCCTTCATTAATGATGTCCTTCGGGACATGATAGGCCAGTTCGTTATTGCCTATATTGACGACATTCTGATCTATTCACCTGATTACAGTTCTCATGTGCAACACGTTAGGCAGGTGCTCACTCGTCTCCTCAAACATCAACTTTATGTCAAAGGCGAGAAGTGCGAATTTCATTTAAAATCCACTTCTTTCTTAGGTTATGTCATCAGCCCAGAGGGGGTTGTTATGGATGACCATAAGGTTGATGCTGTTGTAAACTGGCCCACTCCCAAGTCTGTTCGAGACCTCCAAAGATTCCTTGGATTTGCACATTTTTATCGTCGATTTATCCGGAGTTTTAGTACCATTGCAGCTCATTTTACTTCCCTACTAAAAGGGAATGCCAAGCGTTTGGCTTGGAACGCCCAAGCTGAATCTGCCTTTAACGAGCTTAAAGCCCGATTCACCTCCGCACCTCTGTTGAAACACCCTGACCCCTCAGAACCCTTTGTCGTGGAAGTTGATGCTTCCAATCTTGGAGTTGGGGCTGTCCTGTCCCAGCGTCATGGTTCTCCTAAAAAGTTGTACCCCATTGCTTTCTTTTCGCATAAGCTAAGCCCTGCAGAACGTAACTATGGGATAGGTGACCGTGAACTTCTAGCCATGAAGCTTGCCTTAGAGGAGTGGCGTCATTGGCTAGAGGGTGCACAACACCCCTTTTTGGTTTTAACTGATCACAAAAATCTGGAATATTTACGCTCTGCTAGACGTCTAAATTCTCGCCACGCCCGCTGGTCTCTTTTCTTCTCCAGATTTGACTTTAAGATTACTTACCGTCCAGGATCTCGCAATACCAAAGCAGACTCACTGTCCCGCATATATGATTCTGAGGACACGGCTCTCCCCGACCCCGAACCTATTCTGGACCCCAAGGTTGTTTTGGCTCCTGTTAGATGGGAACTAGATAACGAGATTGATCAGAGTAATTCAGAAAGTTCTCCTCCTGATTCCTGTCCTTCTGATAAAATATATGTTCCCAGCCATCTCAGAGATAAATTAATAACCTGGGCTCACTCGTCGCTCACCTCTGGACATCCTGGAGAAACCAGAACACTCCAGTTGGTTTCGGGCAAGTATTGGTGGGAGAGCATGTCCTCAGATATCCATCGCTTTGTTGCTTCTTGTTCTACCTGTTCACAGTGTAAGATCCCACGGACACTTCCGGCTGGCAAATTAATGCCTCTCCCAATTCCCACTCGTCCTTGGTCGCATATCGCTGTAGATTTTGTCACAGACCTTCCTGTATCGCAGGGCCATACAGTGATTCTGACAGTGGTTGACCGGTTTTCTAGGGGTGTTAGATTTATCCCATTCCCACAGTTACCGACTGCTTTTCAGACTGCTGAGACCCTGTTTAATCATGTTTTCAGGTTTTTTGGCATACCCGAGGACATTGTGTCTGACAGGGGTACTCAGTTCACCTCTCAAGTGTGGACTGCATTCATGGAGAGGCTGAGTATCACTGTCAGCCTTACCTCTGGCTATCATCCCCAGTCAAATGGTCAGTGTGAGAGAGTTAATCAAGAACTTGGTAAATTCTTAAGGCTTTATTGCCATAACAATCAAAACGATTGGGCTACGTACTTGCCTTGGGCAGAAATGGCACAAAATTCTCTTATCAGTTCAGCCACATCTGTTACACCATTTCAGTGCATGCTGGGTTATCAACCTCCATTAATGCCCTGGTCTTTTCAGCCCTCAGATGTCCCCTCCGTAGAACATTGGATGAGGAGGAGTGAGGAGGTTTGGGAGGAGACTCACCAGCACATTGAGATGGTTCTACGACGCAATAAGCATCATGCAGATAAGCGCCGTGGTGACACCCCTACTTATGTTCCTGGAGATCGAGTATGGTTGTCCACCAGGGACTTCAGGTTTTCTGAGGGGTGTAGGAAGCTATTACCCAAATACATTGGTCCTTTTAAGATAGTCAGCAAAGTGAATGATGTCACTTACAAACTTGAACTCCCTCCTCAATATCGTGTCTGTTCATCCTTCCACGTCTCCCTCTTAAAACCTGTAGTCCCTGGCCCGCTGGACGAGGTCACTCCGGAGACCACACCTCCCGCGCCGATCGACGTTGGGGGTACTCCTGTGTACGCTGTACGTCGGCTACTGGACTCCAGAAGGAGAGGTGGGACCCTCCAGTATCTTGTGGACTGGGAGGGCTATGGACCGGAAGAGAGGAGCTGGGTGCGGGCAGCCGATGTCCTGGACCCTGCTCTGGTAGAGGAGTTCCACCGCTGCCACCCATCCCGTCCTGCTCCACGTCCTAGGGGTCGCCCGAGGCGATTGTCCTTGAGTCCGTCCCTCCATCGCCGACGGGGTCGTCCCAGGAGGAGGGTCCCTATTCCATGCCGCGACAGGTCCAGGAGTACGCTTCCTAGTGGCACAGGTCTTGGAGGGGGTGCTCAGCGGGGTCGTCCTTGTTCTCTCTCCATCTCGGACTCCTTGGGGGGGGGGCTACTGTCACGCCTTCTGGCTCTCCTCCCATCCCCAATCTCTTGGACTCGGTTTCCCATAATCCACCACTTCAGAACTGCATAGTCACATGTCCACCATCTCCCAGTCCCGCTCCGTCTCTCAGGTCTAGGTCCCCAGAATATTGACTTCACCTGAAGCTGATTAGCCTCCGGTACAAGTACTCCTCTCTCCCACTGACCCGTTGCGAAGTATTGCCTCATTGTGCGTACCGAGCGCTTTTCTCTGTTGTTATTCTCGTTTGCTTTCCTGGTTTGACTCCCTTTTGACTTTCTGGTTTACTCTTTGTCTTTCTCCTTTGGATACTGTTGCTGGTCTGATTGTTTCCCTGGTTCTGACTTCTGCTCGTCTCGTTACTCCGACTCTGTCCTTGCCCTCTTGGTTTTGTTCGCTTATGCCTTGTTGCTGCTGTGTTTTGCTACAAGCCTGTTCAATAAACCTAGCTTTGCTTTTAGCTCAGCGCGCGTCACAGTCTGTCTGTCCATCCTCACATAATGAGAAATAGATGTTTTATTTTGTTAGGATTTTTGACTAATGAGAGCTTAAACTTTAAAATCTTTTGTAAATACGCTACTAACATATTATAACTATTGTATGTACATAACTGATTTATAATAACTAAATTCCTGATCTATTCATCATTTGTTAATTATAAAATAACAGCTTATGTGTCTTATAAAGTGTTTATAATGTACTAATTCATGATTTACAGATGTAAGTACATCATTAATTTATGATTAGTTCATTAGGAATTAAAGACTTATAAATGTTTTATAAACAAACGTTATTATAAAGTGTTACCAGTAGTTCTTTATTCTGTACAGTTCTCAGTTTAATGTAGAAATTGCTGGATGTAGGTTATAGGGACTGTGATTAGGAGTGATGTAGCAGACAATAAAATTGGTCTATATTAATATTTGACTGAACACAATAAATGTTATATACATTACAAACAACACATGTTATATATTACAATAAAGGCATGCAATGCTGTGGTGGTAAAACATTTACTATTTGTAGTACTGCCGTTCATTCTCGTAATACTTGAACAGAGGTCCACTTCATACTGTAGTGCTTAATAAACTGCTGAAGTAATTGTTTGGCCATGTGGTAATAGCTTAATGCACTGAGGATCTGAGAACACCAGTGTTCAGTGTATGCAGCTCTCCTGTGGGGAACATTGTTTTTTAATTTTTTAACAGTTAACTGAGAAACAGGGGATCCTCTGTCCATCTTCACACCTTAAGGACTGAATGTTTTGTAGATACTGCTGTTGTACCAAACCTGTTCATATTACATCATTTAGTTTTCCTTCATTATTAGCTCTAAACCGTCTCTGTCCTACTGGAATGAGTTACAGGCCTGAAATGCAGGAATGTAGCTGCTAAGAAAAAAAATGTAAAGAAAAGTCTCTGTACACCTTCACATGTGTTCAAAGGAAGAATGGGAGACAATAATGCCTGAAGCTCTTCATATCCTCAGTGCCAAAATATCTTTTACGTGTTGTGAGAAGGAATAGCAACATTCCCAAGTGGTAAATGCTTAAATGCTAAAATCAAGTTGACCAGACAGAACACGAATCATCTTGGGTTCTTACTGTCTGTAGTTAAATAAAAGTAAATGTAATAAACCCTGTGTTTTTACCACACAGTCACTTTTTCTGATCTGGTATTGTATGATAAGTGCCATTCAGTTTTCAGACAATGAACAACCATTAACACACTGTTACTGTCCCACAGAGAACAGAAGGAGACCTCTGACTCTACCAAGAGAAACATGGAGCTCCTGTTTAAGGTGTGTTGAACTAATTGAGATCATATCACTGTAAAATCAGATTTTTAATAACTTTACTGCCTTAAACTTTTGATTTGACTGAGAATTAAATAAGTTAACAGAAGATAAAACACACAGACTACTGTTCTGTTCATTTCCTATTTGATGCTAATTAAACTGAAAGTACAGGGAGCAGGTCAGTAAGATTACTGTGGCACTGACTAACAGGCCTATAATTCTATAACCATTTCCTTTTTAATCAGGAGCTGGAGCACAAGGTCATCTCTCTGGTAAAGAATCAGCTGAAGAGGTTTAAGAAGCTACTGAGTCTGGATTACCCAGCATGCTCTGAGGGAGAGGTGGAGGATCAGAGTGTCAGAGAGGAAGTGCTGAGGATCACACTGCATGTCCTGAGGAACATGAACCAGACAGACCTCGCCAACGAACTACAGTCCAGTAAGAGATCAGGACTACATGATTATTCATTCTGTACATTCAGTTAAAGAGTTTAAATTATAATAATTAGATTATAATCTCACCAGATTAAAAAAAAAATCTGCTTTAGTGGATCAGATGGTAGTAACTAGAGGCTCCTGCATGAGGATGATGGGGCTATAAACACCTGCAGGGTGTGAGTGATGGAATCCATAGATTGGGAAGAGGTGCTACAGTGCAGGGAATGTTTCGTTACATGTGTGGAAAATGGCTCCAGAGCAGATGTTAATGATGGGTAAAAAGAGTGGTTGGTGTAGCTCAGCGGATAACACCACTACCCGCCAAGTAGCTACCACCACACGTGTTCGAATCCCAGGCCGAGTGACTCCACTGTGCTACACCAATAAGAGTCCGTGGGCTAGATTCCTAAATACTGTAAATGTAAATGTAAGAGTGACTGCATTTGGGTGTGGCCAAAGACCATAGTGTGAAGGAAGTAACTGAATCTGCAGGTGTATAGAAGCGTATGGGCATATGGGTCTACCAGCAGTGGCTCAAATCCCAGTCTGAAAAATGAAACTGATGGACAGGGACTGTGAGGGCTGGCGTGTTTCACTGCTTGTGAATAAATATTGCTTCACTTCAGACCACGAACTGCTTCAAGAAGTCAGTGCAGGTCCTTCACAGCCAATTTCTGAAAAAACATAGAAAACTGCATACCATGAACATCTGTCAGTTTCAGTCGGAGAGGTTCTATCATTAAAACAATCATTAATGTCTCTTTCATTCACACCTGCATGTTCTGCCCATGTGAAATACAGAGATCAGGAATAACTATTATGGGTAATTGTGAGCATCCTTTTGTGTTGATGCTGCATGTGGCCTTGTGTTTGTAATAGTACTAAAACTAAATATTAATATGTAATATATTTATCGTTGCTCCTTTCTCTTTTTGTCAGAACTGGCTCCTTCTTCACATCAAAAGCTCAAATCCACCCTGAAAGAGAAATGTCAGAAAATTAATGAAGGAATCTCAAATCCTGGAACCTCCAAACTTCTGAATGAGATCTACACAGAGTTGTACATCACAGAGGGTGGGAGTGGAGAGGTCAATAATGAACATGAGGTCAGACAGATTGAAACCACATCCAGGAGACCAGTAATACAGGAGACACCCATCAAATGTAGCGACATCTTTAAAGATAAGTCCATCAGAACTGTGCTCACTAAAGGAGTTGCTGGAATTGGAAAAACAGTCTCTGTGCAGAAGTTCATTCTGGACTGGGCTGAAGGAAAAGCCAATCAGGATGTCCTCTTCATATTTCCACTTCCTTTTAGAGAGCTGAACTTGATGAAGGAGAAATTCAGTCTGGAGGCTCTTCTTCATCAGTTTTTCAAAGATACAAAGAAATTAAAACCAAGAGATTATCATCACTACAAAGTCATGTTCATCTTTGATGGTCTGGATGAATATCGACTTCCTCTAGATTTCCAGAACAATGAAAATGTATTTGATGTTAGACAGTCAGCCTCAGTGGATGTGCTGCTGACAAACCTGATCAAGGGGAATCTGCTTCCTTCTGCTCTCCTATGGATAACTACTCGACCAGCAGCAGCCAATCAAATCCCTCCTGACTGTATTGACCAGGTAACAGAGGTACGAGGGTTCAGTGACCCTCAGAAAGAGGAATACTTCAGGAAAAGGATCAGTGATCAGAGCCTTGCTGAAAGAATCATTACACATGTGAAGTCCTCCAGAAGCCTCTACATCATGTGCCACATACCAGTCTTCTGTTGGATTGCTGCCACTGTTCTAGAGAGGATGTTGGGTGAAGCAGAGAGTGGAGAGATCCCCAAGACTCTGACTCAAATGTTCACCCACTTCCTGATCTTTCAGATCAAACACAGCAGCCAAAAGTACCAAAGAAGAAGTGACACTGATCATAAGCAGACTAGAAAGATTATTCTGGCACTGGGAAAACTGGCTTTCCACCAGCTGGATAAAGGAAACCTGATCTTCTATGAGGAGGATCTGAGGGAGTGTGGCATTGATGTCAGAGAAGTGTCAGTGTACTCAGGAGTGTGTACTCAGATCTTCAGAGAGGAGTTTGGGCTGCACCTGGGGAAGGTGTTCAGCTTTGTACATCTGAGTGTTCAGGAGTTTCTAGCTGCTCTATATGTATTTCTTTCCTTCATCTCCAACAACAGAAATGTGCTGCTACAACAAGGTACTAGAGTTTTAGGTTTCATTAGAAAGTTATCAATGTCAGATTTCCTCAGGAGTGCAGTGGACAAGGCCTTACAGAGTGAGAATGGACACCTGGACCTTTTCCTCCGCTTCCTTCTGGGCCTTTCCCTGGAGTCCAATCAGACTCTCTTACGAGGTGTACTGGCACAGACAGGAAACAGATCTTTTAAAAAAGAGGAAATAGTCGAGCACATCAAGGAGAAGATCAGGGAGAATCCCTCTCCAGAGAAAACCATCAATCTGTTCCACTGTCTGAACGAACTGAATGATCATTCTCTAATGCAGGAAGTTCAAACATACCTGAACAGAGGAGGTTCCAGTGGTCTCAGTGGAGCTAAGCTCTCTCCTGCTCAGTGGTCAGCTGTGGCGTTTGTGATGCTGAATTCAGAAGAGGAGCTGGAGGAGTTTGACCTGAGTAAATTTGAAAGATCAGAGGAATGTCTTTTGAGGCTGCTGCCAGTGGCCAGAGTATCCAGAAAACTTATGTGAGTAAATTATCATCCCCTATAAACATGTAAAATACACATTCCTTATTGCTGATCATTTTGGTCTGTCATTCAACATATTAACAAAAATCTAACCTCTATTTGAAGCACAATAATTAAAAATTAGACTCTAAATCTGATCATGAAATGCACTCATCCTATATATAACTATATATATCAAACTTTTCCAACTGCTCTTATTGCTTTCAAAATTTTCTCCAAGGCATACTTGGCTTGCAAAGGATGCTACTTATAGAACAGCACAAGTCAGAATGGAAAGCACATGCAACAAGACTACCTTATATAGTTAGTCAGGTACAGCGATAAGTGTCGTTTAAATTAGATGCACTGTCGAGTGTGAAACTTGAATCATCTCACAATGTCAAACCTAATACCCACGTCGATCAAGTTTTCATTCCCTGTCGGAATTGATTTCCTTCTGAGTGCAGCTATTTGTTTGATGATTGTAAATATTTTGATTGTATTTTGTATTGAATAATTGAGTAAAGTCCTAAATTAATAAGTGTATAATTGTCATCCACTGCTTTATATTTTTAGGCCTGAGTTATTAGGAACAATTAAATGGTCAACCATCGAGTTCCGACCCCATGCATTCAGATGAGATATAATATTAAGTTTAGTTGACACATTGGCCAGTTTCTTCAACTGTCGACTATCGCTAAGGAAAAAACAAACAAGAAAATACTCAGCAGTGGATGGTACTGCAGCAAAGCTCTACTAGCACACAAATCAGGAAAACGAGCTATAAGCAAATAGCAAAAAGGTAAAAATTCCATGTTTCCACTTTCACTGTTTTTTCCTCAGATTAACCAACAGCATGTAGGTTTAAGCTAGCAGGTTTTTGCTGCTGATCCATGTGATTCAAACCACCCGACAGTGTTTTGTAAACTAAGTTAGTTTAATGATGAGCAGTAACTGACCAAGCGGTCTTAGACAAACGTTTTTACCCTCTATACATTAACACACCTAAAAAATAAAAAGCACTCTAAATCAGTTGGAAAAACGGTTTTAGTGTAAAGCCTGTAGAGTCTTTAAGACCAAAAAAATCTATGTTAGTTAGGTGTTAAAAAAACTTTTGACAGGTATTGTATCTGTTGGTGTGAGTGTTTAACACCTTGCTATAACAGTCACTATCAAAATCATGTTCCACCCATTCTGGCTAAATCACCTTTGGTGTCCTGGCCATTCGATAAGACTTCTTAGACGGATCAAACACATAATACACAACTTACCCCCATCAGATTCCAATAAAGGAAACACGCAGAAGGCATTTTAAAACACGACTTTACTGGGGGGGCTGATATAAGTGTGTAAACACAAGGTACAAGTTATATAAGGTATAGAAAGACATATTAGTCATGACTGCTCCTGTTGTGCTGCTCCTACAGTTAATTAGGAACTATTTTTAAATAAATCATTTAGGGAGAGCATGGCCTTAAGTTTCTGTTCCGTGTTGAACCCCAAAAAAAAAAGCTGTTCCCTCCCCACATTGTAAACGTAAACATACTTGTATACATCAAAGCACACTGATGTCCAACAACAGTAATACAATACCTTAAACCTTCATACCTTTGGAATTTTAACCCTCCCGTATGAAACAAAATGTGGATTCCCGATTTCTCCTCCCCAATGAAGATATAAACCTGTTCGCAACAAAAAAAGAAAGGCAGAAATCAGAAGTTTCCTAAACGCTGTGTGAGCATTTCTAACAGGTAGACTTTGTGAGAATTAAATTGCGGATTTTAATCTGCATACAAAAAGCCTCACATAAGCCTACAAGATTTGTAAAATCATTAATATAGTAAAACATGGAGTTCTAAAATGCTGTCTTGGGGACCCTCAGGCACAGCTAAGTGATCTATTTCTGTCCTTTTAAATATGAACCAATTCATTTGACAGTACTGTAACTAAAACCTAAAGCATTTGACTTGATCAACAAAATATGATTGTAAGCAGTATCAAAATCTTCTGCAAATACCGTACCACACAAACATTCTAAAACCAGATTGGAATTTACAAATACAATACAAGCCAAATAAAAATAAATGTGTGCAAAGATGATTTTTTTCAATTATATTTGATAATGTGTTTAAAACATACACAGGCCTATAATTCCCTTCATTTACTTTACTACCTTTTTTATAAAGAGGAATCATTCTAGCAGCTTTAATCTGCTTTGGAAAACAAACATGCTGAGTCAACAGATTAATACTTTGAGTAATACATGGAGAAATTACATCTGCAGCATCTCTTAAAAATCTAGCTGGAATATATTCGAGGCCAGATGCCTTAGAATAATTTATGTTAATAAACCTCTCAAGCATAACTTACTCAGACACCTGCCTGAAAGAGAAAGTATCTTCTGTAACACCTTGTTATTTATATTCGTCATGGACATGACTCTCACTGTACAGCTCAGTATGAACAGGCAACTTATTCACAAACCTACTAGCAGCTGAAGTTTAAAAATACTTAACATCTCTGTCACCTTCTTCTTATCTGATATAAGCTTGTTTAAGTAATATTACTCCTTTTAGATTGCAGTCTTTTACTACAACTCACTGTTTAAAGGATTTCCATAGTCTACATCACTTCCTATTCCTATACACATTCCTATATTCCTTTTTTATTCCTATCAATTAATCTATTGCCCTCAATTCTTCTACCGAACTCTCTTTATCCTTATTCATCATTTAAGTTAAATATTGTTAATTCCCCCAGTTCCTTCCAAAATATCACTATTCATCGTTTTATAAAGGGAACCAGTTTATCCACACCTTAGTTTGTTTTATCTACGAACAGACTTTTAAAAACTATCAAGGCTTTATCAACATCAGTACATTTTAATACCTGTGGCCAATTAATTTAACTTATTCCTCAAATGCTTCCTTAGTGTACAGTGGGGAGAACAAGTATTTGATACACTGCTGATTTTTCAGGTTTTCCCACTTGCAAAGCATGTAGAAGACTGTAATTTTTATCATAGGTACTCTTCAACTGTGGAGTAGATGGACATCTAAAAAACAAAAATCCAGAAAAATACATTATGGATTTATTAAATAAATTAATTTCCATTTTATTGTGGGAAATAAGTAATTTGATACACCAGAAAAAGAAACTTCAAAATATTTGGTACAAGAAACTTTGTTTGCAATTTACAGAGATGAGACGTTTTGCCTGTAGTTTCTTGACAAGGTTTTGCCACACACTGCAGAACAACGCTGCAGCAGGGAGTTGGCCAAAACTCCTCCATACAGATCTCCTCCGAGAGCCTTCAGGTTTCGTGGCTGATCGCTGGGGCAGACACGGACTTTAAGCTCCTCCCCAAAGATTTTCTATTGGATTCAGGGTCTGGAGTAGACTGGCTAGGCCACTCCCAGGACCTTAAGATGTTTCCTCTACGGAGCCACTCTTTAGTTGCCCTGGCTGTGTGTTTTGGGGGGTGCGTTATCATGCTGGAAAGACCCAGCCACGACCCGATCTTCAGTGCTCTTGGAAACTGAGGGAAGGAGGTTGTTGGGCCAAAATCTCACACGATACATGGCCCCATCCATCCTTCCCACAATACGGTGCAGTCGTCCTGTCCCCTTTCTGCAGAAAAGCATCCCCAAAGAATATGGATGTTTCCAGGCCACCGCCATGCTTCACGGTTTGGGGATGGTGTTCTTGGGGTTGTACTCATCATTTCTTCTTCCTCCCAAACATGACGAGTGAGTTTAAGTTTAAACCAAAAAGTTCTATTTGTTGTCTCATCAGACCCACATGACCTTCTCCCATTCCTCCTCTGGATGATTTCATATGGTTCAAATTTGCAAAATTCAGAGCGGGCTTCTGACATGCGTTGGCTTGAGGAAGGGCAACCTTGCGTGCACACTGCACGGATTTTAATCCTTGACAGGCGTAGAGTGTTACTGACTGATTGTTTTGCTTTGGAGACTGTGGTCCCAGCTCTATTCAGGGTCATTGACCAGGTCCTGCCGTGTAATTCTGGGCTCATTCCTCACCTTCCTCAAGATCATTGATGCTCCCACGAGGTGAGATCTTGCATGGCGCCCCAGTACACGAGGGAGATTATCCGTTATTTTGCATTTCTTCCAGTTTCTAATAATTGCACCAACAGTTGTTGCCTTCTCACCAAGCTGCTTGCCTATCGTCCCTGTAGCCCATCCCCTCAGCCTTGTGCAGGTCTACAATTTTATCCCTGATGTCGCTTAACAAAGCTCTCCTGGTCTTGGGGGCTATTGTGGAGATGCTGGAGTCTGACTGATTGAGTGTGTGGACAGGTGTCTTTTATACAGGTAACGAGTTCAAACAGGTGCAGTTAATAACAGGTAATGAGTGGAGAACAGGAGGGGCTTCTTTAAAGAAAGAAGTAACATGTCTGTGAGAGCTGCAAAATTCTTACTGGTTGATAGATGATCAAATACTTATTTCCCACAATAAAATGGAAATTAATTATTTAAAAATCATAATGTATTTTTCTGGATTTTTGTTTTAGATTCCATCACTCACAGTTGAAGAGTACCTATGATAAAAATTACAGTCTTCTACATGCTTTGCAAGTGGGAAAACCTGAAAAATCAGCAGTGTATCAAATACTTGTTCTCCCCACTGTATCTTTTAATTCACCTTTCTTGTACAAACATACTATACAATTATCACTCGATCCAGAAAATGGCACCACTCTTTATTATTCTTGACTTATCTGACACAAAAACAAATCGAATGACAAAAATCCATAAAAACTTCATATGCAGTTTAACTTTCCAAACATCAGTATTTCAGTCTCTGTTCTACATGTTCCAATTAAAATCAGCTTGCATTTTGGTAACAGTATATCAACCCATACAGCTTCAATTAGATTAGTTCTGCTGTGTTGATTTTTTCTTTGTTTGTAGAAGGAACAGTTTTTTTATGACAGTACTAGTTGTTGGACACATACTGTACTACAAAGTACAGCTCAAACCACAGGTGGGTCTGATCAGCAAGAATGAGGAGTCAGTGAACAGAGAGGAGGTGCAGAGGCTAACGGACTGGTGTAGAACCAACAACCTCTCCCTGAATGTGGACAAAACTAAGGAGATGGTTGTTGATTTCAGAAGAGCGCAAGGTGACCACCCTCCACTGAACATCACTGGGTAGCTGTGGAAATCGTCAGTGTCCATAACACAGAGAACCTCACCTGGTCCCTCAACACCAACTCCATAGCCAAGAGAGCCGAGCAGTGCCACTATGTCCTGCGGAGACTGAAGAAGACTCATCTCCCACTGCCCATCCCCATGTCCTACAGGGGGACGGCGGAGAACATCCTGAGCAGCTGCATCATTACCTGGTTTGGGAATTGCACCGTCTCTACTTGCATCTACTATCTGGAACATTGCTGCTATCACTGTGTTTACACTGTTTACTCCTTATGTTATCTCTCACAGACCACAGCATGTTAAATCTCTCTGCAGCTTATTCTACTACCTCAAGTCCAGAAATGAGTCCTGTGTCGGTGCTGCACTGTCCTGTCTGTTTACTGTGCCTAATATCTGTTTGTCATTTTTATTGTTTTGTTTCTAATTACATTTTTGTTTACACACATATGTCTGCACATTTGCACTTTGTACTCTTTTGTTCCATTTTGGACCTTGTTCCTGGAGGAATGTAATTTCACTCCACTGTGTACTTATACATAGATGGAATGATATCAAAAGCCTCTTGACTGGACCCTTACCTTGGGTGAAGTTTTTTTTAGGTGTTTTACTTGTTTTTCTTTTTCTCTCTACAGGCTGTCTGAGTGCAGTGTTACAGAGAAAGGCTGTGCTGCTCTCATTTCTGCTCTGAAATCAAACCCCTCACACCTGAGAGAGCTGAGTCTGAACTACAGTAGACCAGGAGAGTCAGGAGTGAAGCTGCTCTCTGATCTGCTGGAGGATTCACACTGCAAACTAGAGAAACTAGAGTGAGTTGTTGACTTACCTTTTTTCCACATTAAGACCCATACTAGAATACATAAAGTTAGATAATTCATTTGTTTGTTAGTTTAATTTAATTAGAAACATTTGTACATACCACTGTAGATGTATGATGAGATGAGCACAGGTGGCAGATTTTTTTTTTTTGCTTTGTAATCACGTTCTTGACATGGTTAGATAAAAGACACTATATTGCTGCAGAGACAGCCTCTGGGATTGAATAAAACACACTGGTAGAGACTTAATCTGTTCTATCAGTCTTGTACTGAAAGCTAACATACTGTTACTGAATTCCTATATTTTAAAGCATAGGTAATTCATCAATATTCAGTTCAACATTATCGTCATTATACCAAAACAAAATAATACAGTATAACGAAACACAGCTCAGGCAACATCTCCATAGCAATAGTGCGAAAGCAAAAAGACAGAAGCAAGACAGTATGTGCACAGACAGAAAATACAATGATGTACCAAAGCTGTAACTGTAGGTCAGAATAACTAGAACTAAGGTGTGAACAGCCATATTGGATCAGTTCAGTATGTTGAGGTAGTCAGGTGTGTAAATTAAGTGTCTGTAAACAGTAGATGTATAACAGTAGTGTGCAGTGCAGGTAGTGAGTGTAACAGCTTAATGATCTTAAGTAAGAAGCTCAAACAGCCATACAGCTTATAGTAGTGATGTTCAGTATAGAGAATATACAGATAAGATGTACAGAGGTTCAAGTTTGGGGGGAAAAAATGTGCATTCAGTGTCATGAGCTGGTGGAGCGTAGTGTGTAGTTGCTAGGGCGATCAGGGCTAGATCAGTAACGGTCCATAGTGTTGTAGTCCTGTTCTGGTAGCTTACCCAGACCGGTGTGACAGCTCTTGGGTAAAACTGTTCCTAAATCTGGTGGTACTGAATCAAATGTTCTCTACTTGCATCTACTATCTGGAACATTCTGCTAACACTGTGTTTACACTGTTTACTCCTTATGTTATCTCTCACAGAACACAGCATGTTCAATCTCTCTGCAGCTTATTCTACTACCTCAAGTCCAGAAATGAGTCCTGTGTTGGTGCTGCACTGTCCTGTCTGTTTACTGTTCCCAATATCTGTTTGTCATTTTTATTGTTTTGTTTCTAATTACATTTTTGTTAACACATGTATGTTTGCACTTTGTACTCTTTTGTTCCATTTTGGACCTTGTTCCTGGAGGAATGTAATTTCACTCCACTGTGTACTTATATATGGATGGAATGACATTAAAAGCCTCTTGACTGGACCCTTACCTTGGGTGACGTTTTTTTTAGGTGTTTTACTTGTTTTTCTTTTTCTCTCTACAGGCTGTCTGAGTGCAGTGTTACAGAGAAAGGCTGTGCTGCTCTCATTTCTGCTCTGAAAGAAAACCCCTCACACCTGAGAGAGCTGAGTCTGAGCTACAGTAGACCAGGAGAGTCAGGAGTGAAGCTGCTCTCTGATCTGCTGGAGGATTCACACTGCAAACTAGAGAAACTAGAGTGAGTTGTTGACTTACCTTTTTTTCCACATTAAGACCCAAATTAGAGTACATAAGGTTAGATAATTCATTTGTTTGTTAGTTTAACTTAATTAGAAACATTTGTGCATACCACGGTACATGTATGATGAGATGAGCACAGATTTTTTTTATTGCGGTGTAATCACATTCTTAACATGGTTAGATAAAAGACACTATATTGCTGCAGAGACAGTCTCTGGGATTGAATAAAACACACTGGTAGGGACTTCATCTGTCCTATCAGTCTTGTACTGAAAGCTAACATACTGTTACTGAATTCCTATATTTTAAAGCATAGGTAATTCATCAATATTTAATTCAACATTATCGTCATTATACCAAAACAAAATAATACAGTATAACGAAACACAGCTCAGGCAACATCTCCATAGCAATAGTGTGAAGACAAAAAGAGAAACAAGACAGTATGTGCACAGACAGAAAATACAATGATGTACCTGAGCTGTAACTGTAGGTCAGAATAACTAGAACTAAGGTGTGAACAGCCATATTGGATCAGTTCAGTATGTTGAGATAGTCAGGTATGTAACATAAGTGGCTGTAAACAGTAGATGTATAACAGTAGTGTACAGTGCAGGTAGTGATCAGCTTAATGATCTTAAGTAAGAAGCTCAAACAGCCATACAGCTTATAGTAGTGATGTTCAGTATAGGGAATATACAGATAAGATGTATAGAGGTTCAAGTTTGGGGAAAAAAATGTGCATTCAGTGTCATGAGCTGGTGGAGTGTAGTGTGTAGTTGCTGGGGTGATCAGGGCTAGATCAGTAACGGTCCGTAGTGTTGTAGTCCTGTTCTGGTAGCTTACCCAGACCAGCGTGACAGCTCTTGGGTAAAACTGTTCCTAAATCTGATGGTAGTGGATCAAATGTTCCGGTACCTCTTTCTGGATGGCAGAGGTTGGAAAATGGGATGGCTGGAGTGTGTGGGGTCAGGGTATATGCTGATGGTTTTCTTCAGATGTCAACTGTTTATTTTTGGTAGGGCAGCTGCAGTGGTGCACCCTCTGCAGGGCCTTTACTTCAGAAGTAGTAGTGCTGCCATAGTGGAGCTGCTGTAGCGGGTTCGCTCTCCTCTGCCTTTTGAAGAAGAGGAGACAGTGTTAGGTCTTTTTTGACAGTGTGCAGTGTGAAGTGAGGAAGTCTATAATCCAGGGGGACAATGTGTGACTTATTCCATGTGTGTTTAGTAGGAGATGTGTGGAGAGGATGATGGAGACAGACGTAAATAAACAACCTTCATACACAAGTGTCTGTTCTATCCAGGTGGTTGAGTACGGTGTGCATTGCCAGGGAGACTGTGTCATCAGTAGATCTGTTTGCATGGTAGTCAAACTGTGGGGAAGACTCCTCTTTATACAAGTCAGGGTTAGTCTCTCGAAGCACTTCATCACTATGTGTGTGAGAAAGATGGGATGGTAGTTGTTCATGGATTCATGTGATGATGAATTGATTTCTAAAAATGGTTCCATGGTTTCTGGTTTGGAGGTGTGTTTTGTGTAAATCACATCCTCTACACACTTTTTGATGAATGGATCCTGGAAGGATGACGTTGCCCCTTCAGGCCAGACACACACTGCTCTCTTTTGCTTTGAGGCATTTTAGTAGCTCCTGATATGTGGGCTTCATCAACAGAGAGACGTTGTCACTCTTACCAGATGGAGGAAAGTGGGTGGTGCTGTAAGCCTCTTTGATGTTTGTGTAGATGTGATCCAGCACATTTTTCCTGATGGTGATGGAACTCTGTAATCACTGTTCTGAGATCTATTTGATTGATGTAATCAGAAGGATGAGTGCAGCTTCTGGCTGGCAAGACTGCTGCTTGCTAAAAGGGTTAGCAGGTGTCTATAGCATTATCGTAGCATTGCTATGTGGAGGAATGTAAACAGTCACGACAACAACCATTCACGGGATGATCAGGGAGCGGACCCAAGTGCAAGGAGGAAAACCTGTGGGAAAGAGTCTGAAACAAAACTGAGAAAGGGATCACTGGTGGCAGTTTGAATTACACCCCCGTTGAACAGGCGAAATTCCAAACAATGGAGATGCTAACATGGTGTGACTCAAAGGTTAAAGCCCAACAAAAGAGCTAAACGAAAATACGTTTAAAAAGGGGAATAAGGAGCCACTAGTATGTGCTCCTTATTTGGCACTGGCTCTTTATTTATTTATAGAGATTACTTATAGAGCACTTCTTTTTGTTTTCTTTTCCCCACCTTCCTTTTTTCTCTTGCTCTTTCTCCACTTTTTTCCTTTTCTGGAGATACTCACACACTACCTTACCAGTCAACATGATTCAAAAGGTGTGACAAAGCAGTGTTACTGGTTACAGCCTTAAATGCTGGTGTCACCAGGTGAACCTGGTTGGCACTGATTGCCCCTTAGAACTCTGGGGTTTTTAGTTTCCTTACATACCAC
>JAMWET010001260.1:0-44521 GCA_024036415.1 Prochilodus magdalenae | reverse complement strand
GCAGGGCATTCAGAGGCTAAACACATAGGTTTTGATTTTTTACTCACGGTGCCCCACACCTTGATAGCCACGCCAATAAACGACGCAAAATGAATAAGAAATAAAAGGTGCAGACTAAATGACAGGAGTATTTGTGATATGCTCTAGGAGAGTCTAATCCCAGATGGCCAATAGAGCCTCAACTGGTGAGACAAGCTTTGGTGGGTAAGTTGTGAGGATGGGCAGAGGCGTAGTGCTATATGATCAGACAAGTTAAAAGTAAGAAAAGGACAGAATTCTCCTGAAACACACCGTGGCGAGAGAATTAAAAAGTGCTCCGAGATACATTAGACTAAACACCACACAGTGACGATTGCGGGGGTGTGATTGGACATTCAGCCTTGATTGTTACCCATTACCCCTTAGGCACTATTTTAGTGACAAACAGAGTTAAGAAAGATGACTAGTTTTGTATATTCTGAGTTTGTCCCGAAGGACGTTCCACTGCATTTCCTTGTTTCTTAATAAGTGACCGGAAAGTCGACATTGTTCTGTACATTATTGTAATAACGGTCACAGCTAATAGCATATTACTATTCCAGGGCCACCTATGAATGGCTCACCTCTAGATCTCACAGGAAACAAATCTGTAACTTGCCACATCAAACTTGATCCATCAAACAGGCATATTCAATCTTAATTCTGATGTTCTAGATAGGTGAGTATTCATCCCTACGGTTTTTGAGTCTTTCTTGTTTCAACTATTTCCATAAAATGTCTATCCACAGCATTTTTCTTGCTTATTAATAAGAGATGGAACATTACAGCTTTCCCATCATTATAGCACCATGTCACCAAAAAGCTACAGACTGTTCACGATGGACTTACATAACAATGCATAACTTGCACCTAAGCACGATCTTTTAGACATGCATATTCATTTCAAATTCCCTCTCAGAGCGAATGAATTATGCGACATGCACACACCACCACTATACCACATCATGAGGTGTTCACAATGAAGTATGATGGTGCTTGTAGTAGTAATGGCCTCAGATCAGTCTTCTCAGGCTAAGAGCACTGGGAGGCAAGGGCCTTTAAATTGCTAACATATTTTTGATCTTGAACATTTGGGGAGAAACTGATAGGGGAGTGGACCCTGTTTGATGAGTTATTAGCCCCAGGGCTCCTGCTCAAAATCATTAAAGTCGTTAGTGCCACTTGCTACAAGGGTCTGTAGATGGCATATTACACACATGTACGTATTAATGTTACTATACAGAACTTTAGGACAGTATCTGGCTTTTACAGTTTAGACCAAGACAATATTTTTCTGTACGTATTTGTTCATAAGAATAGATTGGAGTCAGTTCTTCATACATTTGAACTTTGAAACCCATACACCTATTTATCCAACATATAATCTTAAAACTCTTTTATACTTGTCCCTAAAACTGCATCGACTGTTTGTGATGTCTTGGACTAACACCACGGTCACTAATCCTAGTAATGACATAATCGATCACCATTCAATAAAGTTCTTAGCAGTGCTAAGTAGTCCACCAGCACCAATGTTCTTGAGTCGACACAAATTCCATTTTACAGTTCATTCGAAATTCTTTTTGAAAGTTGTATGTTCATTTTATTTTACTCCCTCACATTTTTTCACCCAATTAATTAATTATATACTATTAGATTGATTAATCCCATTTAGAACGACCTCTCACTCCATAATCGGTTTTACTTTTTTTTTCCACATACAAAATTCAATCACTTTGGTCAATTTATCACTACATTCTTTTGTTACATTTCACATCCTATACTATTATTTAATAATCACAACAAATTTATTTCAAAGAAATAGCTGTGATTTTAAACTGTTATTAGCTTATGTTTATGATTAGTTTTGGCGTTGAGGTTAATGTTAGTTTTCTTATGAATTAGGTTTTTTTTCACTTAAAATGTTTATTTACTTGGTCACAACATTACATAAATTTACATACAAAAAAAAATCGCTCTTCCCTTCACTGTTCAATTCTCACTAATCCTTTTTCTAATTACTCCCCGCCCCCCAACATTTTTATCATCAGTAATACTCTAAAAACTTAATAAAAAAATTAAAAAAAGTGTGTAATTTTGTTAAATTAATAACTTCGAGTTAAACTTATTCATCTTTTTTCTTGTTTAACATAGTTTCCTCCGTTCAACCTGGTCATGTATCCACATTGTTTTTTATCTAAGTTGCATAATTGTTTAAGCTTGTTTTATTCATGTCACTGGGGATGTGACGAAGTCTGCATCTCACATTACTCTGCAAATATATAACAACATCCCATCTCTTAAAATACCTTGTCACCTGTCTGTGAACAAATATTAATTCGGATCAAAAACAATGACTCAGTTTCTTCTCCCTTGTGCAAAAGGGACGGTACATTTCATTTTACCTCACATCTCACCACGCTCACACACCACACACTACGCGCGCACATGTTCCGCACATTGCCACGTACTCTCCACTGCACACACACAAACACACCAACCTTTTCCGTTACAGTTAACCCTCTTAATATCTTATTTTCCCTATCATAACCTTCCTATCCATACATTCCTCTTCATGAGCCCACAAATTTCCCATACACAACTAAATTAAAGATTATTATGAACATCTGAAGTCTTTTTTTTTTACCTTCTTTGTTTCCTAGAACTCACAAACATTATTCTTACCTAAATATTACATTTTTCGTCTTTATTTCCATATTTTACCCATTTCTCTCAATAATATATTTTTTGATACTCTGTCAAATTCAATAGATTCTAAACATTAATCACAATTTTTATTCATTTCTTACTTTATCAATTTCTACTTTCCAAAAAATCACTCTGCTTTTATAAGAAAATATCAACAACAATTTTTTTCCAAATAATGATAAACAAGCTTTCCTAAATACTCAAATTATTATTCCATGAATAAAATTCACATGGATTGTGATCTGCTAAACAGCCCATCGTGTTGGTTTTGATATCTCTTTTTTTTCTTTTTTGCTTTTTTTTTGTCCTCTTTTTTGCTTCTAAATTTTTTTTTGGCGACTCTTGCACCCCCTTTTTTTACCCTTTTCACAAACTGTTTTTTATCTTCCACATATGTTTTAATATATTTTGATGTTTACCCACGCACTATCCTTTTTATTTTTGTTATCATCTCCTCCTCCATAGTCATTTATGATTACAATTATGCCCCAATTTTTACCTTTTTTTCCAAACTACCCACACCTCCAACAAACTGCACATTCAAACCCTTCTTACCACAACTTATCCAAATTTATTTTTTTCTAATAAACTTTCTTTTTTCTACACACACATGTACATACACTTTAACTGCACCTATAGTTTCTATTGGAGTACCTGCATCATTTGTCTAATTTATTAACAATTGCCTTATACACCAAACATTATTTAAATATTTATGTCTGTGTTAAAATTCTATCATTTTCTTAAATCATTTGACTGTAATCTCCACACCCATGCCTAATGCTACATTTTTCTTTCTTTTATCTTTTTTTTCAACATAATTAATCAATTTTATCACCTCCCCTAATTGGCTCTAGTAAGTCGGTAGGTGGAGCTCATTATGTTTTTACTAATTTACTTTAAAACAACCCAAAATGTCATTTTACTCTAGCAGTAAAGAATTTTGTGGACGGTTTTGGCTGTTCCATATTAAAACTCTCTAAACTGACAAATAATAAAAAGTCAAGATGTCGCTAAAAACGATGATGTTGCAAGCCATTCGTCCCACACCTCTGCACCTACTTGCGAGGAGTGACCATAAATAACACGGAGGGGGAAAGCAGGCGGGGGAATCCAGGGAAGGGGTCTGTGGATGTCCCTATGTTAAAACTAAAGAGGTGTGGCAGCAACCACAGTACATCTCCAAGGTGTGGAAGATGGAGTTTAAACCATTAGCCCGCCACACCGGGTTCAGTCAACAGAGGATGGTCTGTTTACGCAGTGAGTGGTGGATGGGAACCAGGGGTTGGATCCATGTCAATAACACACCACCACTTCTAACTATTCTAGACCCACCACTGTGAACCTACACAGGTCTGTCTTTGAGTTTATATTATGGAGGGGGCGGAAGGGGAGTGGGGAGGTGTCTCTTGGGGTCCTACACCCTCACTACACCCTGCAATTGTCATCCCTCATCTACACCATTTAATCAAGTTACTAATATAAAAGATGTTTTAGACCAAAATCTTCTCTCCACACTGTCATAAACAGCGTCTCAGACAGAGGGCAGCGCATTCAGAAAAAAAAAAAACAAAAACCACTCATCCGTATATATGCCACGTACTATCACACCACACCTTGGTTTAGGTCTGGAGCAAAGGGGAGCTCCTTGATGCAAATAACTTCACAGGACGGGAACTGTCGAGTATTAGGAAAAATACCAAACGTAGATTTTATATTGAAACTGAGTTTGAAATGCTATCTGCTATTTTCATTTCAAGAAGCTTTTTGAGGACCAGAACTGAGCGTCTTCCAGTAGGGACGCTGATAACGCCATGCCATGTTAACACTCCTGATTCTCACTCCATGGTGAGTTCTTCTCAGCAAGATGCCACAACACAGCTCCACCCCAGCTCTCCAGCCAACCCTCCCTCAGTGGATGCACTCTTATTTCAACACCCACCCATCTCCTTTTACTCTCTAGTTGCCACAGCTGATTCTCCTCTCCCATCAACCATCACAAACCCCTCCTCTCACATCACCCATCACAACCACTTTCCTCTCCAATCCTCCCAACGACCTCTCTCTAAGTCCCCAAAATTCACCACTGACTCTCCAAATCACAACCCCACAAGTACCAAGACGGGTGCTGGGATATGATGGGTTTGATGGCAGGTTGAGCATGGTTTGCTGTAGGAATTCCGACCCCTTATGAAAACAGAATGTAAAAGACCGTCAGTGGTATTTATGAACTGTAAACTATTACATGAGGTGTAACACATGACCGGGTACTATATCATAAACCCTGACTGATATTAAAATCTCTACTGTAGCAGGTTTTTACTATTCTATCCTCTGAATAAAGAAAAATCAGTTATTTATTTATATTATATATTGAGTTTAACCCTGTTTAGACGAGGACGGATGCGAGGAGGACGGTAGAGAGAAGAGAGTAGACGAGAGAGGAGAGAACTATGAGGACGAGAGAACAGGATGAAGGAGAATAAACAATCATATTTGTCTGAGAGAGACCTGTGAGAGTCTGGAACCACGAGATTAAGAATGAGAGAGAGATCGAGTGGCAGGAGGATAAAAGGTATGATGTTGACTGGCTAATATGTCACCCACTAGAGGGCGATACTGATCAGCCCGAAATAGAAGAGTAAAACTTGAAAGTGAGGTGTATGTTGGAGAGCTGCGCCCCTTTAGAGGGAAAGTAGGATCTCGTTTACTTGCTCTGGATTTAACACAGTGAGTTTATTAAGTAATGAATGTTCAGTATGAATATTAGATGAGGTGATGTATGTTAGAATATGTTTGGACTTAGTTAAGATGACTGTGTGATTTGATCTGTATCGATTTCTTCCTAGGTGGATATAAACTAATCCCGCCAGGTGAAAACACTGAACACAGTGTTGTTTGTGAGCATGACCTGACCTGACAGTCTAGACGCACTACAGAAAATATTAATAAACGCTTCAACTACACACATCAATCTCAGCAGTGCCAGCTCCTGCACTACACTATCACAGACGAGGGACGAGAGCGTACACTTGGAGAAACAGGTTTAAGGGAGGAAGCGAAATGGAAGCTCGAGAGCACTGGTAAACAACAGAGGATGAGAGAAGATAGTAGAAAATCGAGTAGCACTGTAGAGATACATGGATAACATGGGACGGGGGATGCGACGAGAGCACCTGGGGGGATACAGGTGAA
Organism: Prochilodus magdalenae; assembly: GCA_024036415.1. Taxonomy (NCBI): domain Eukaryota; kingdom Metazoa; phylum Chordata; class Actinopteri; order Characiformes; family Prochilodontidae; genus Prochilodus; species Prochilodus magdalenae. Next base: position 38,599 of record JAMWET010001260.1, on the reverse strand, counting down.
CAGAGGATGGAAACAGAGAGGGATGGATGAGAAGACGATCGAGAGAGAGAGTATTGGTTCAATACAGGGAGAAGGACGAGAGAGGGAGAGCACTGTGTGATACTAGGCATGGTTAGGTTAGAATTTGAGAGAGGCACTGGAGATACAGGGAGAGGGAGAGATGCAGCACTGGTAAACACAGGGAGAGGGAGAGAGAGGACCTCGTAAACACCGGGAGCGAGGGAGAGGAGAGCACGTGGGGATACAGGGAGAGGGAGAGAGCAGGGGATACAGGGAGAGGGAGAGCACTGGGAGATACGGGATGAGGCAATGAGAGCACTGGCGATACAGGGAGAGGGAGTAGACGTATGGGAGAGAGAGCATTGGGGATACAGGGAGAGGGAGAGCGCACCTGGGGATACGAGAGGAGAGCAGCATAGGAGATACAGGGAGAGGGAGAGAGAGCACTGGGGATACAGGGAGAGGGAGAGAGAGCACTGGGGATACAGGGAGAGGGAGAAAGGACTGGTAACACAGGGAGAGGGAGAGAGAGCACTGGTGATGATACGGGAGAAGGGAAAGGTAGCACAATGGATGGATGCGGAGTGAGAGGGAGAGAGGAGCACTGGGGATACAGGGAGAGGGAGAAAGAGACTGCGATAACAACAGGGAGAAATGGGAGAGAGAGTGAAGCACTGGTGATACAGGGGAGAGGGAAAGAGAGCACTGGTGATAGCAGGGAGTATGGGAAAGAGAGCATCTATGGGGATGCGGAAGAGAGTGAGAGAGAGCACTAGGAGATACCAGGGGGAGAGGAGAGAGAGAGAGTAGAGCATGTGAGAAGAGATGGAGAAAATACATGGTTATATTAGGGCAGCAGACAGAGAACGACCTGGTGCCATGAGCGATAGGGAGAGAGAGAGAGATATGAGAGAGCAGCAGCCGCTGTGGATGAGAGAGATAATGAGGGGTGTTTCTGCGATAGAGAGAGATGAGAGAGAGAGAGAGAGAGAGAGAAGATGAGAGAGAGAGAGTGAGGGCGGGAGGGAGTGAGGGAGAAAATGCCTGAAAGCTCAGTTAACTCTAGAACACTGTAAACAACATGAAAACCAGGAACCATAGGAACTAATACCAGTAATGAACTTCCTGTTGTAGCAGATGGGCACTGAATCTGTAACAGTCGGTACCAGAGCAGTTACACTGGTTAATTCTGTTAATATTATATTATTTAATATGAAGTTTACAGATCTAATTTTAGTACTGAACATTAACATACCAACAACGAACCTGCACGACACACGATGTACCTGAACAGTCTATCCTGATTACTCTGTAGGGCCCAGCAGATCTCACTAGTCCACTAGCAACACTAGCTGCATGGCTCATGTGTGGTTTGAGGTAGCCCCGCTGGTGATTAAGCATGAGTCTATATGACAGAGTTCTTAGAGACATCATGTCACCTAATCCATTGTGTGATTTTCCACTGTTAAAGAGCCCCACTTTATACTTATCCTCCTCCATAACTTTAGACCTTCTGTCACTTTAAGTTCTTTATAAATTTATTAGTTTCAGTAAAACTAATAATAATCGATTATCCAGTCCTCACTTCTTACTGATTCGCTTCTAAGGGGGCTTCTTAATATCTGTATTAGTTTATTTTCCAAAATATAACCGACGGTGTGACTTTGTCTAATCCGCCTGGGAGGAGGTGAGGGTGAACTAGCCATGGATCTAGTGTGTAGGACAGTTATCCAGGTGTCCAGGGTGTGGTCCTGCCGTGGTGTAAACAGCGGTCAGTGGCGGTGACTCTGACCTGAATCCAGTGCGACTGGTATTCCCTCTCTCTAGTCTGGGTTGATTTGAAAGCAGACTCACTGTCCCTGTCCTGAATTGGTCAGTCCCTCCCTGAATTCAGTGTAGATATGACTGTACCACGCCTCCAGAAGGGAGAAAAGTATACACAGTAGTTGTACAGATCTCAAGATACACGATGGACTCAGATGGTTCAATGATATGCACAGTGTGTGTAGTTATTTGATACACCAAAAAAAACAACCAACAGCACTATAAAACCATCTTTTCAAAGTCGTGAGCGATCTCCTATATAGTTAATGTATTCACTAGGTTTACATTGCTTTTGATTAGTAAAATCAGCAACACGTATTTCTGATTCATATGTACTATGCTAATGTTGTATCACACATGTAAAGATATATTTTTTATGTACTCCTGTAACAGACGTGATTTACTTCATTAAGTATTTTTATCATATAAGCCGCAGTTTCTCTGGCCACTCACCTGGTCAGGGACTTAAGTAGAACGATAGAGTAGTGAACCCCAGTAACATCTTATGGGTCTGACCACGATTAGCAGGGAGATGAATTGGGGTTTTAGATGATTGGGTTCTCCTTAATTGATTATATCAATATTTATATTAATCTGATCAAACTAATAAAGGAAGCCAAAGTCTCCCCAATCTAAAGAGGTGAAAAATCTGCCGACACCGTCCTGTCCACAGACAGTATTAACGAATGTTGTCCTGTTTAATGTGTTATCCACATATAGCACCACTAGCGGGCGCGATAATGATCAGGCCGAATAGAAATAAAACTGAAAGTGAGTTGGAGCATGCAGCTTGCCCCCCCGCCTGTTAGGAGGAAGAGGATCTGTTTACTGCTCTGGGAGTACATCTAGTTGAGTTTATATTAAGTATGAATGCTTCAGTATGAATATTAAATGAGGGATGATTTGTAGAATATGTTGGAACTAGTTAAGATGACTGTGTGTTTGATTGTATCGACTCTTCTGGTGGAGAAAATAAGCCGCAGTGCTGAACAGGGTGTGGCCTGACCTGACTGATGTAATACTACCACTAACCTGTACCATACGTATATCAGTACTGACATAGTTCTGAGATCTGTCAGTGACCGTCAAGTTGTCATTATTCTAGATGAATGTATTAAAATCTGTACATGGGCTGAATGTAAAATAATGAGAATGGAATTTTCATAGTTTAACACTGGTCCTTACCATTAATGCATGTTACAGGACGTTCAGATCAGCACTCTAGTGTTTCAGGACCCCCTATTCAGACCCCCAACTTACACCTTGACTACCTTGTTGTAGCATTGAACTTTAGAATTTAGGCATGTGGGAAAACGACTTTGTGGAGATATTCGGGAGCAGTTTCTAGTACCTTATACGTGAATCGACTTGAACCGCCAAATGAATTCAGATACTCTACCTACTGTGTATATTGTACTCATTGTACACCAGAGGCAGGACCGTCTTTCACGAAGCTCCTTTTCTTGAACCACTTTGGCTGAGTGCCAAATATCTTACTAACCCCCTTTCCACAGTGCCTCTATGTTGAGGTGATGGAATTTGTGACTTCTACACAGAAACAGTGCTGGTGAGAATGTTGGGCATGTGTCTGAAATATCAGACGTTGAGTCTGTCGTTGGGTATGTTATAGCAGTGTTGGGTGGCCTGCAGGATTCACCTGTTAAGTTGGTAAGAGCTTTACTATGAAAGTGCACCCTACAGTAGTCGAAGGGTAGAGGCGTTTTGGAGAGTACATCTAGGTGATGATGAAATTAAGGCGTCAGTGTGTTGATGCGGTTTCAGCTGGAGAGAGTCTAGCATACTCTTAGACCTGAAAAGAACCCAAAATAACACATACAGGAGAAGTGTTCTTCATCCCTCTCTCAATCTCTTCTCTGCATCTCTCGGCAACCGTTACAAGTCTCTCTTCTCTCTCTCTCTCTGCGCCCCGCCACTCTACATCCAAGAGCTACACTCTCTCTCATTCCATCCCTTGTATCTCTCTCTCACTCACTCCTTCTCTCTGCACTCCCTCACTCATACCAATTCTCTCTCTCTCTTCTTCTCTCTTCTCCTCTCTCACTCCCCGCACTGCATCCCTTTTATCTCTCTCGTCTCCTCTCCTACTCTTCTCATCTCTCACTCACTCCCCCGCCACTGTCCATCCCTTTATCTCTCTCTCTCTCTACTCCTCTCTCCTCTCTCTCCACCCCCCGCACCTGTTTCAGGTCCCTTTAGTAGTCGCTCTCCTCTCTCTCTACTCTCTCTCACACTCAGCCACCTCCCGCCATCATCCCTTTATCTCTCTTCTCTCTCTCTCAGATCCCCGCCTAATGTAAACGCGATAAAAGGGAAACATCTCTTTAACTCTCTCTCTCTCTCTCACATCCCACGTGACATAGGATCCCTTTATCTCGTCTCTGTCATCTCTTCTCTCTTCTCTTCTCTCTCACGTCCCCGCACTCATGCCCTTTATCTAATCTCTCTCTCATCAGTACCACCCCTGCTACCTCTATTACCCTTTATCTCTCTCGTCGGTCATCTCGTCTCTCTCTCGACGTCCTCCTTCTCATCTCTCTCTCCCTCTGCCTCTCTCCTCTTCTCAATCACTTCTTCTATTCTTTCTCACTACTGTCTCACCCCCACCGCGCTGCTATATTCCTCTTTAGTCTCTTCTTTTTTCTCCCTCTGTCGAATCTCTTTCTCTCTCACTCACACCCCTAGCACTTCATCCCCTTATCCCGATCTCTCTCTCTCACCAGTCTCTCCGTGACCACTTCCGCTCTCGGGTCTCATCTCTCTCAATCTCTACTCTCTCTCGTCTCTTGCTTCTCTCTCTCCTCGCACTGCCACCCGTCACTCATCCCTTTATCTCTCTCTCATTGCCTCTCTCTAAGTCTCTCTCTCTCCCGCACCACACAATCACACTTTATCTCAACTCTCTCTCATCTCTCATCACAGGGGTGAGACTCACTTCGTCGTCGGTCAATCTACTCATCCAATCTTCTGCTCTCTCTCTTCTTTTTGGTTCGTGTTTTCTCTCTACCTCTCTTCTCCCACAATCCATTCCCTTTATCTCTCTCTCGTCTCTTGTCTCATCTCTCTCTCTCTCCACTTCTCTCTCTCAACCCAGTCTTTTTTCTACTTTTTCGCAAGCCTCCCTCCCTCCCTCCCTCGCCCTCCCTTCAACTGTGACCTCTCTTCTCCTCACCTCTCCTCTTCAACCACACCTACAATCACCCCCTGATAGTATGTCGCCAGGCCGATGTGTACAATTGTGTGAAGCTCCTGTTAACCCTGAGAGGCGCAGTGGGATATTTTAGAAAGCACGGATGGTAGTTTCTTAATAAAAGACGCGTTGCATCAGGTTATTTAGAATTTACACTTTTACCATGGTTTTTAATAAATCTTATGGAATGTAGTTTAATGTTATAAAGCTAATGTGTGATATAGTCTATATAGCGTGTATATAGTCTATAGGTGGGTTTAATGTATGGTTGCTAAATGGAGGAGATTTAAAACACTGCGATAAGTAAAATTTAATGGTTTGTAATATCTCATAGAGAACAAATTTAAGTATCTAGAACACCAGAATATAAACAACATCCAGTGATGTAACATTTGCTGCTAGCAGGTTAATGTCTGACTGTGTAAAAACCCCACACAGTGTCTGTAAACAACCTCCACAACCCCCTAACTAACCAACATGTGTAATTTACAATATAAGTTCATGTGGAGGGAATATGCTGTAAACTTACAGTGGGAACGTTGTGTTTAGGTACAGCGTGTAGCTTCACTTATTGGCCATTTTATCAGAAACACCTTCTATATAAGTGCACTTTGTAGATATACAGGTACGTGTAATGGGGTAAATGAAACATTAGATTCCTGAGAAGTTGAAAAGTTGATATTAGTGTGATTTGGTGAACATGCTCTCGTTTCCTGAGAGCTCTACTTCTCAGCTTCTGATGATCACTAGAAACTTGTATCAATTAGCTAGAGAAGATGATCCTTGAGTACTACAATTTTGTTCCTCCCCATGTACCACATGTGATGCGAATAATAATAAAGTCTCCTTGAATCCTTGATGTGTGGATTGTGCAGGAAAATATCTGACCACACAGCACTGCTGACCCACCTACTGAATCACACAGCTACTGTCTGACCCCTTTCTTACTGACGACACGGCAAACTGCTTCAACCCTTCTACCTGACCAACCAAGCACTGCTCACCCTCTCTACTTGTGTGGACCCACACAGCACTGGCTGAACCACTTCTACTGACCCACACAGCACTGCATCATATCCAACTACTGACCACACAGCACTGCTTGATCCAGATACTGACCACACAGCACTAGGCTGAGCCAACTACTGACCACACAGCCACTGCTGGACCAGACTACTGACCACAGCAGCAACATGGACGCACTGCTACAAAGTACTGACAGACACGCACTGCAGAATCAAACGTACTGACCACACCAGCAACTGCTGATCTCTTCTAACTGACCACACAGCACTGCTGATTCAACTACTGACACACAACAAAGCACTTTTACCCCTGCGACTCCAACTACTGACCACAACAGCACTTCTGCATATCCAAACTACATGGAACCACACAGCACTGCTGATTCCAGATTACTGACCACACAGCCCCAAAAAAAAAACAAACCCTTTTTTATCGGGGGGGGGGGGGCCACCTGCTGAGCCAACTACTGACTCTACAACTTACAGCCACTGCTGACCAGGACTATGCCCTGACCACGAGAGCCTTGCAGGCCCTATCTATGATACAGATTGACCCACTAGCACCTGCTATCAATGTACGTACTGACGACATACGCGTATCGCACTGCCAGATCAAACTTACTGACCACACAGTGCACTGCTGACCCTTTTACTGACCACACTAGCAACTGCTGGACCCCTTTTAACTGACCCACACCCAGCAACTGCTGGATCGCATCACCAACACGATGACCACGAGAGCACTGCTGATATCAAACTACCGACCGACACAGGCACTGCTAAACCCAACTACTGACCACACTAGCACTGCTGACCCAACTACTGATCACACAGGCATCTGTATAATCCAACTACTGAATCACACTACGCACCTGCTGATCCCAGCTAGACTGACCACACAGCACTGACTGATCCAACTACTGACCCAAAACAGCACGTGCTGAACCCGATTATACTGACGCACACAGCACTGCTGTACGCTCTTCCTACTGTAGTGGTGGTGGGGGGGCACGGAGAGCACTGCTGATTCAAACTACCTGTACCCACACAGCCAGGTGCTGACCCAACTACTGACCACACAGCACTGCTGACCAAACTACTGACCACACAACACTGCTGACCCAACTACTGACCACACAGCACTGCTGACCCACCTACTGCAATGCTGATCCACCTACTGACCACACAGCACTGCTGACCCAACTACTGACCACACAGCACTGCTGACCCACTTACTGACCACACAACACTGCTGACCCAACTACCGACCACACAACACTGCTGACCCAACTACTGATCACACAGCACTGCTGACCCAACTACTGACCACACAGCACTGCTGATCTAATGTTTTCATTTTTCCACTATTTTACCATCAACGTCAAGAGAGTCTAGTAGAGAAAACAGTAGTCACAATTATTAGTTCTATTGTCATATATAATGATGTATTCTGAAAACTGGCCAAATGTTGACTTACCCCACACACTGCAGGTGATCTATATTGTTCATATGTCTCAAAAAAAAGTTCTGTATAGAAATATATTTATTATAAAATAGACATGTACATGATATATACAGTGCATTTGATGGAGGTTTGCAGTTGATGGAGGTTTGATGGAGGTTTGTAGTTGATGGAGGTTTGATGGAGGTATGCAGTTGATGGAGGTTTGCCTAGTTTTGTTTTGATTGGACTTCAGATCCACGTCTAATGTGGGTAAATGTGGTCCAGCTGGTTTTCTCTGTGTAAGGAAAAGGAAGCTGCAGCTAGTTTATCATTCAGTCTAAACTCCAGTAGAGGAGCTGAGTGTGTGTACAGGTGTGTAGTATAATAAACTGATCTACTGGAGAAACTACAGTATTAAAATAGAGTGGTCATCGTGATTCAGATATGAGCTGATGTGTCTTCTGATGTAGGACCCTCCTGGATCTCCTGATGAAGAGGGAGCTGAACTTTTCTAACTGAAGACTCTGAAAGACTCTGAAGACTGAGCTCAGAAACAGAGTAACTCTGCTCTCTCTAGCTTTATGGTGGAGATGATGACTGAGTTTACTGCTTTGTGTGTTTGACTTTAATGTGGAACAGACTCTCCAGACTGAACTGAGAGGCGGAGGAGGTGGGTGTGATCAGGTGGTGAAGTGTCTGCATTCTAGTCATATCGGAATCTAGTCTCTCTATCAGCACTTCCTTGTTTGTGCTTGTTGTTGTTTTTTCTCTTCTTCTCTTGAAGAATGTTCCCACTCTGGTGTGTGCGTAGGTGCTAGTTGTGCGGGCTCCAGTGAGGTGGTGCTAGTGCTGAGACTGTAGTGAGGTTTAATACCCCCGTGGTGTAAGTTGCTTCAGTCCCTCGTGTAGATGTTCTGTGATGGCATGGGGTTGAGGATCACTGTAGGGACATTTTTTGACCTTTGACTGGTTTAATATTACCACTTTATGGAACAACAGTTGTTTTCTGTAGAGCAGCACAGCAGATACAGACTGCATCAGACTCTGTGTGGATCCTGACTCTGTCATTTCAGACTGATACTGTGACTAGTGTGGAGTATCTTATAGCAGCCCCAGTGGAGTGATAGGGTCAGAGGTCAGTTTGGGCCTGGTGTGTTCAGGTCGATGGTAAACTGGATCTGCAGACACTTTCTACATGTGTATCCCGTGGTGTGTGTGTCACTCTTCTGGAATAATCAATCCCAGAATTCTGTTTCAGCTCCCTGAATCTGTATTACTTGACAAGCTCCAGCTTCTTTTACGACGTCTGACTGTGCAGCCTGAAGGTCGCTTTCAGGTTCAACATGCTGTCCAAGCCAGGTCCTAAGCTACCACAATGAATCCTGCACCTGCATGCCTCTTCTCTCTCGGTCCCTAAGTCTCCTCTCTCTCTCTCTCTCTCTCGTCTTCTCCCTCTCCCTCTCTCTCTCGTCTCTCTACCCTCATCCCTACCTCTCTCTCACTCCCTCTCTCGTCTCCCTCTCTCTCTCCCTCTCATCTCATCTCTCTCGTCTCGATCTCAGTCTCTCTCAGCCCCGGGTCCCTCCCTCTCTCAGTCTCTCCTCTCTCTCACTCGTGTTTCTCTCAACCTCTCATCCCCTCTCTCTCAATCTGTCTCCTCTCTCTCTCTCTCATCTGGTCTCGCTCTCCTCACCTCACACACACACACTTCAGTTAAAACCGTTTGTTACTTCATCTTTCACTTCTGAACCTGAACTGGAGCCAAAGGACTGTGAATCACACTACTACCTCAAAACAACACACCCCACCCCCACCCTCTCTCTCTCGTTCTCTCTCTCTCCCTTCTCGTCCGTCTCGCTCTGTTAGTCTCGGTCTCTCGTCTTCGTCTTCTCTCTCACACCCTTGCTCTCTCTCGTCGGTCCTCCTCTCTCTCAGTCTTCTCCTCGTCTTAAATCTCTCTCATCAGTCACTTCCTCGTCGCGAGTACACTCTTTTCATATAAACCGGTTTGATTGATTACAACTCTGTACTAAGTTACTCTTTATTCTCTCTGGGGGGGGTTCCCTGTATAGTCTGATCTCACTGTCAGGTCACTACAGACTGTCTCTGACCAGATCAGTCCACTAAACACACTGACCTGTAGATCTCTCTGTAGCCCCTCCTCTTCCTGTCTGTCTCTGTGAGTGTTGATGTCCTCAGTTACTCCTGAGTGTGGAATGTGGTTTGTGTGTAAACTGGAACTGGTTCTGTTTATCTGGTGATGATTCTGAAACTGATGTCTGTAACAGTAACACTAGGGAGACAGTCCAGGTAAATTCATAAATGATGCTGAAAGTTTTATTATTAGTTTATTACAGTTTTTCACAACTGCTAACAAACGTTTACCAATACTTAAGATACTTTTTCAAAGCTCTAAACACAGCAGCACATCTACCTCATACAAATAGCCAAATAGTTAAAATCCTTTTCAAAAGCACATATTCTTAACTAAATACCAACTCTGCATTTCAAAATGCAAACAAAGTTTTTTCTATATACACTAACTCTGTTAAAACACAGCAAACCTGGTTCAGTATCCAGTCATTCTTTCAAAACACTAGCACAGATTGTCTATTCAAGAGGAACATAGTCAATCACTGCACAACTACTGTCAAAAAACTAACAGTTGATGGCATTACAGAAACTATATTACATGTAATATTTTACTCTCTCCCAGCAAACAACAGACATTATAACATCTGTTGTTTTCTTATAAGTCAGTTCTTTTTACTGTAATCCACTACATTTGGACTTTTTACTTAAATGTGTGCATTTTTGCCAACATACTGTACACAATGAGTGGTGTTACTGTGACATACTGTATGGAATGTAGATTGACAAAAAAGGAGTCTGAGAACAGTCTTGCAGTAAAGGTTATATTTTATTAGGGACATGAAATTGTAGCCTAACTCAAAAAAGAATTACCGTGATTATAAACATAATTAGCCATGGTCCCATATGTGTAAAAATACAATACGCTCATAGCGTCTTCACAGCATTAGGCCAATGCATGTTTTTCGTTGCACAGATCACATGCATCTGATTTTGTCCGCAATTGCCATGCACCTGGGATAGGAAACGCTTGGATGCATGATTTCCTATACACCCCATGCAGTCTTCTGCTGAAATGTCTCTCATGCAGTGCCGGCATTCCATTGCAATCTAGTAGGGGACATTTGGTCATGTGGGACGCGATGATCCGTACACCCTCCACCTCCAAGCTTGAAAAAAACAATTTCCTCAATGGGGTTGAGGAAAGGCGAGCAGGTGCGGGAGGGAAAAGGGACATCATTGTTGGATGGTCTGCAAAACCAGTTTGTGATGACATGAGAATGGTGGGAAATGTCTACATTGTCCCAATGTAATCCACAAATGTCCTCATGTTTCCTCCCACCTGTTCCCTTTTCTGCTTCTGGCAGAACCAGTTGTTGTGTTAAGAATTCATCCAAATAAACCAAAAACGAAGGTTAGTGCACACCTGTTTATAAAGGACCAATCTGGCATTTTGTGTGGAGTGACCAAACCGAGCACTTTGAGGATTGCTCAGCACACACGCACGTGATATTTGCTCCTCTCTCTGACCCGCCGATACATTAATGGTGGGCTCTTTTTCCCAATGATATTTCTACCTCGACCCCGCCAACGGGTTTATGTTGCCAGGTTAAAATCCTGCCTCATCATCGTTACGTAAAGGGGTTCATGTGGGGTCCGAAAGTCGGGCTTCCAACTCAGACTCCATGACTCTCTAAAAGAATAATCAGTCACAGTAGAGTTAACACACTTTTCAGTTTGTCCTACTGGAACATGTACTGTAACTCTGCTTCCATGCAGCGTGGTCACAGTGGTAACAACTCACTATATTGTTACAAGACATAACAGGTTAATATAACTGGATAGACACACCATACCTGGATATATTGGTGCCGTAGTTCCTTAACCCTCTCATGTTCCTGGTGACCTCTTCCTTAAGGCCCCTCACTCAAACTGTTCCTTTCAAAAAGCGGAACTTGTGTACAATGCTGCTCTCTCATGCAAGACTCTGTATTTTAGTCAGAGTGGTCCGGGCAATGGTTGTCAGGCTAATGCTTTCCACACTTCGTGAAATAGCTGGTTAGTTTTCTATTATTTTGGTCTGAATTTCTCTAAGTTTTATTCCATTGTCAGCAATGGGACCATGTCTACAATTGCATGCTCCTGGTCTTCACTCAGGAGTTTTTCCCCTTCCCCAGAGGGAAGGCAGATGCTGCATCCTTTACAAGTAAATAAACAAAAATACAACATATGTATTAGCGGTGGGACCTTTGGCGGTGGCCTGCAGTTACGTGAAGATATAGCATCAGTAGGGAATATACTTTTAAATGTATTGTTTACCTTTGTTAGTTTGTTTTTAAAAGTTCCGGATAATGGAAGCCACAGTTGACCGTCTGAGGTTAAGGCTGGGCGCTGCACTCTTTCACCCAGCCTCTCTCAGTGATAGACCATACTGGTTCTTCTATCAGTGACAGTAGTTCTTACACACCCTTTGCGTTGAACACGCACCAACGACGCATTCTAACCCCCTCTCCCTCTCCCTCCTCCTCTCTCCACTCCTCCCTCTCCCATCCGTCGCCCTAAGTACCCGCATCCTCTCCTCCCTCTCCTCTACCCTGCCTCGAGCCTGGCCTAATATTCCCTCTTGCCCTGTTCCAGCACATGATTTTTCTTTCCCCCTGTCAAAAAACCCCCTCCTCTCTTGCTCCTGTGTGCCCACATTGACCAAACTAAACAAGCCCACCCGGTTTTTTGTGTGTCCATGTCACTGACAGCACCAACTGGCTCGTGTCCTTCCCGCTGGGATGGAATCAGCTGTGGTTAGGTCTGTTACTGCCTTTTTATTTCATACTGTGGGATCTGTATGCGTTGTGCAGTAGATTGTGTATTACAGTGAAGGTAGCTGGTTAGTCGTTACCTGAGGCTAGCTTTTTTTTTTTTTTTGCAGAAACTTGGCATTTTTATACGATATTTAAAGGTTTTTGAACCTCAGGTTTTCATTTTCGACATGCTGTGTGCAAGCATTTGTAAATAAGACAAGATCCAGAGTTTTGTTATTGAGTAACCTTGTGTGTACAGAAAATGTAAGCATTGTAGAAACATGTTAAATGATTTCATTTTATGCAAAAACAACATGAATTGTATTAATGGTATAGCCCACTAAGGACTGATGTTGTGTTTACTGTATTTAGAGTTTTGGAAATGTCACTAAAGATTGAACAAAAGGTTGTTAGCAGTCGTAAAAAACTGTAAATTTATATAATAATAGTGAAAGTAAACTTGATCCTTGATCTGGTTATTGGTGCTCTCACTGTGACCACTCCATGTGGTACAGCTGTGCTGTGTAGTGAATCTGCTTTATACTGAGCATTACATAACATTTTATAAAGAAAAAGGTTTAAAAAAATAGGAGAAATATGTATTTATCAGAAACCACAATATTTATATAAAGACTGTTAAAGTGATGTTTCTGTAAGGCGTCTAACTATTGAGATCTGGCCGTCATATCTGTCAGTTAATGACTGTTTAACCTGTGTAAGTCTTTTATACTTCAGATGTAGTTATTAAATATGATTATGATTGGCCAGGTGACCCCACTGGTGTAGGAGTGAAGTGCACATGTTGTTTGGAAAAGGCTATTACAGTCTATCTGCTATATTAACATATGATATTAGCAGTTTTAGATCCATTAAGTGACCTTTAACAGTGTTTAGTCCACTGTTCATTCCCCACACTCATGAGAGCTGAACACCCTGCTGCTGTCCTGTAGGTCTCATTTGCTGCAGCAGAGGCACTAGGAGCTGACAGTGAACCTGAGGACCTGCAGATGGACACTACTGAGATCTGCAGCTTACAGTTACTTTCAGTTTCATTTCAGTGACTCTCACATTATCCAGTGCTGCCCTCTAGTGGTAACACACTACTACACTCTCTCTCGTCTCGTCGGGTCGAATTATGTCATGCAAGTCTCATCTCGAAGGCTTTCATCCTCTCTTTATCCCCCCCCCCCCTTCCGTCTCTCTCTCTCTATTGTCTCCACCACTTTTCCAATTTTAGAAATTATTTATTTTGTGTTCCTTACATATGTGATCTAACAGTAAGCTCCATAATAGGCCAGACTTTTAAACATGTAATATAAAATCGTTATTATTTTGGTATAAGAATGGGTCTGTAATTTATATAATGTGTGATTTATTGAATTGTCCCGTGGGGATGTTATAGTGGCTCCAACGTGACCAAAAGCCCTAAGCAGGTGCAAAATAAAACAAACCTTTCGTTCCTATAAAATAAAACTCTTACACACAAACTTACCCTCCACATCCGACACTGGCCTTCTGGATTAAAGAGAAAGGCTCTAGGCCTTTATTCTCAAAAAACGTACATCGTATCTATAACTACCGAAGAAAGATGCTCAGTAGGCGTAACAGACAAATTAATTATTCAACGGTTTTTTTCTATTTACTATTATTAGACAATGTAATATGCATAGGTAACTGGAGAAAATATTAGGACTGATCTTGGATTCTGTTTTATAATAACCACGTTGTGTGTACGCTTAATGTAGTTAATCAGACAAGGCGTTGACCAGAGAAAAACCCTTAAAAGGCTAACACAGTCTTGCATATTTTGCCTAAATATTCCTATCAGTGTCTATAAACTGAACAAACTGCTGAGGCATACTACATAATGTAGGGAGAACACTTTTCTAAACCTCACCCTCGAGGGAAACCGAGTCTCTGAATTAGAAACATTTCTGACTTGCTTTCTGGAAGGATGGTAGCATGTAGCCCCAGTTGTTGTTGTACTTCTGAAAAATAGTTGTTGAAGTCCCCTGAAGGACACATGATCAATTTCAGCGAAAATGGATAGCCAGAAATAGTTGTGGCCTTACACATCTATATATTTTAAGGAAATAAAACATAAATATGAAAATGAATAAGTACGTGGTCTTTATTGTCTTGTAGGACCATGAAATAAGGTGTTTAGGGCTGAGGTGTCTTCCATTCATTCAGCTGTAGATAAATTATCTTAGACAGTGTCCATAAAGTGAAAAGCATGGTAACTCATTACTACTATGAGCAGCTAGAGAAATAAAGAGAGTTCTATGATGAACCAAGGATTTCTAGTACTGTAAGGTGGTTCATTTACTTTAAATTTAAAAATAAAACATTTAAAACTAATTACCCAAGTAAGGTAAGAGCTAATCAGCTGTTTATAGACAAAAGGTACTCGGAGTGAAATGACAATTTAAAGAGACCACTAAAAACAAAACTGAAACAAACCTGACCATTATTATAAAAGGGAGAAATCCTGTATTTCAGTGTTTCAGTCTTCAGTGGTGTAATGAATAATATATGTACAAACTGGAGATTATAATATATCTGCATAAGAGTTCCTTGATGGATACTTTAAGTTATCCAGAGTGTTTAATAAGTGTAAACTGTGAGAGAACATGATTTGGACACCCTGCAGCAGTTCAAACACAGATTTTCTTGAGATCAGCCAGAGATCTACTTGATTCACTATGGAGCTTTTACAACTGAGCTCTGCATCCTGGACTGGACTTTAGCTTGTCATATGAATGAGGGAAGATGAGGCTGTAGTCTCTTGTGTCTTAAGTGACGGAGGCTGCAGGTGAAATGACCTGTAGAGTGTTTTCTTTACCCACTAGCCATTACTGAGATTTAGGATTCCTGAACCTGTTTTACTGAGGCTGTTCATGTGAACTCATACCCACTGTAATCGCTTAATATTGCTTCACATCTGAAACCACCTGTTTAACACCACATCACGTGTGTCCAGAGATATACAGGTAGGACATTAACTCCTATTTTATAAATGTAGGAAGGTTCACTGTGTATGGACTACTGTTTCTTTGTATTAGTCATGTAGTTTTGTTTTAACAGTGTGTTTGGTTTGATGAGTGTAGCTGAGTTGAGAGGAGATCAGTTTCTGAATCTGGAAAACCTGTGTTACTTCGAGGAAGGATCTTGTGTAGGTTTATCTCAGTTCATATAATTGCAGAAACTAAAATAAATTCAGGAGATTTCCATGTCTAGGCTTCTCAGCTCACAAAGTCTCCACAATACTTCCCCTTAGTACCCACCACTGGTGGTAACAGCTAGTGTAATGAATGATCCTCAGATGATCTGCTCTCTGTGAATGATTCTAATAATGATGAATATGTATGACGAGCTCCTCCTGAAGGGTGTTCTTCTAAAGTCAGACATGTACTTAACTAACTAACTAGCTGTGCTACAGCAGCTTCATCACAGAGACATGTCTCCACGACTCCGTACAGACTCCTCGACAGTGACAAGTTACAGTTGCTGACTTCTATATGCTGTGAATGGGTAATTCTATATTCCTACATGGTTAGTAATGGCGAGATGAGGAGTCAGAATTTAAAGTGAGCTTAAAGAATAAAGAAGTAATATCAGCACAAGCACACAGACAGTAACTTATTTCCAGTCACAAAAGCTTGAAATATTTACTGTTACTGTTCTTTACAGTTTTCTTTTCCTGAGTCTCACTTTGTGTTAGATTGGACCTTAATCAGCGCTGCTAATTAAACTACTGACTACACAGCACTACCGATCAAACTACTGTCCACACAGACTTCATAGCGCTACTGACCAAACTACTGTCCACACAGCACTGCTGCTCAATCTACTGACTTCATAGCGCTACTGACCAAACTACTGTCCACACAGCACTGCTGCTCAAACTACTGACTTCATAGTGCTACTGACCAAACTACTGTCCACACAGCACTGCTGCTCAAACTACTGACTTCATAGCGCTACTGACCAATATACTGTCCACACAGCACTGCTACTCAAACTACTGACTTCGTAGCACTACTGACCAAACTACTGTCCACACAGCACTGCTGCTCAAACTACTGACTTCATAGCGCTACTGATCAAACTACTGTCCACACAGCACTGCTGCTCAAACTACTGACTTTATAGCGCTACTGACCACACAGCAATTCTGACCAATCTACTGACCCCACAGTAATCACACTACTGACCACACAGCACTACTGATCAAACTATTGACCACACATCACTACAGATCAAACTACTGACCACACATTGCAACATTGCTGATCAAACTACTGACCACACAGCACTGAAGATTAAACTACTGTCCACACAGCACTGCTGCTCAGACTACTGACTTTATAGCGCTACTGACCACACAGCAATTCTGACCAATCTACTGACCCCACAGTAATCACACTACTGACCACACAGCACTACTGATCAAACTACTGACCACACATCACTACAGATCATACTACTGACCACACATTGCAACATTGCTGATCAAACTACTGACCACACAGCACTGAAGATTAAACTACTGTCCACACAGCACTGCTGCTCAGACTACTGACTTTATAGCTCTACTGACCACACAGCAATTCTGACCAATCTACTGACCCACCACAGTAATCACACACTACTGACCACACAGCACTACTGATCAAACTACTGACCACACATCACTACAGATCATACTACTGACCACACATTGCAACATTGCTGATCAAACTACTGACCACACAGCACTGAAGATTAAACTACTGACCACACAGCACTGCTGATCATACTACTGACCACACAGCACTCCAGATTCATATTGTGTTGATTGCTATTTTTTAAATCACTGTGTTCACAGAGTTGTCCACACACCACTCCTGTGTTGTCTTGACTGTGAGCTTGGTGTCATTGTTATGTTTAAAGATGAACCTTCAGCCCAGTCTGAGGTACTGAGCGCTCTGGATCAGGTTTTCATTAAGAATATCTCTGTGCTTGGTTCAGTTCAGCTTTCCCTCAGCCCTGACCCCACTGAAGGGATTGTATAGGGCAGGTGCTGAGCAGTGCCTGGTTTCCTCCAGACATGATGTGAATTCAGGCCAAAAAGTCCTTGATTTAATCAGACCAAAGAATCTTTTTGATTACAGTATGACAGTCTTTATGTGCTTCTTTGGAAACTCCAGGAAACTTCTGGAGGTTTCTCCCATCTGCACACAGAATGTTTGGAACTGAATGTGAGCATTAAGTTCATGGTCACCTCTCTTACCAACGCCTTTCTCCACTGATTCATTAGTTAGGTGGGGCCAGCTCTAGAAAGAGTCCAAACTTTTTCCATTTAAGAATTCTGGAAGCCACTGTGATCTTGGGAACTTTCAGTACAGCAGAAATGTTTTTGCAGCCTTCTTTTTTCAGTAGCCAGAACTTTGCCTCTTTACAATCCTGTCTCTAACCTCTACTGACAGTTCTCTCTTCCTCATGGCTTGATTTTTGCTCTAATATGCATTGTTAGCTGTAAGACATCACATAGACAGGTGTGTGTCTTTCCAAATCATATCCAGTCAACTGAATTTACCACAGGTGGACTCCAGTCAAGGTGTAGAAACTCTTACAGATGACCAAGAGTCCTGGGAGGCCCACAGAACAAAATTTTATTTGTCATGGCAGAAGGTCTGAATACTCATGTCAGTGCAATGTTTTAGTTTTTCCCTTTTAATAAATATGCAAAAGAATCTGAAATTCTGTTTCACATTCTCATTATGGGGCACTGAGTGCACATTGATGGGGAAAGCTTAAACTTCTTTTAAGGCCTCAAGATCAGACTTTTCAGTGATATTCAATTAAGTTATCTAATGTGGGTAAATGTGGTCCAGCTGGTTTTCTCTGTGTAAGGAAAAGGAAGCTGCAGCTAGTTTATCATTCAGTCTAAACTCCAGTAGAGGAGCTGAGTGTGTGTACAGGTGTGTAGTATAATAAACTGATCTACTGGGAGAAACTACAGTATTAAAATAGAGGTCATGTGATCAGATATGAGCTGATGTGTCTCTGATGTAGGACTGGATCTCCTGATGAAGACGGAGCTGAACTTTTCTAACTGAAGACTCTGAAAGACTCTGAAGACTGAGCTCAGAAACAGGTAACTATGCTCTCAGCTCCCTGTTTTCCAGTTTTGATTGTTGTGTGGCTGCAAAGGGTTTAGTGCCAAGGCTGTGTAAGCTTTGACAAGAAGACCTGTGCATGTAAGTTGTTAGTAAGAGATATTTTGTGACAGTAGTCGAAACACTGTAGGGGCGCTATTTGTCTTGGACTAACTTAAGACGTTTTATTTAATAACAGTTGTTTGTGTAAAGTGGCACAAGTAAGGCTGCAGCAAGACATTTTTTCTTGATTTTATTGTGTGAAGCCTGAATGAAGTTAGACCAGTTTTCAGTAGTTAACTGAACTACTTAAATGTGTATACTTAGGTGTATTCCTTTTGGAATAACCAAACCCATAACTGTGCAGCAATAACTGCAATTAAATGTTTCCAGAAACTGTTAATTAGTCCTTCACATTGACTTGAACTTCATCCAAAACAGCTTCAACACTGTTATGTTGGTGGGTTTCCTCCCAAGAACTGCTTGATTCAGGTCCTTCCACAACATTTCTATTGGATTATGGCAAGACTTTTAATATTAACATTATTCTTACTGAATGGTTCTTTGGTAGAACGTCTTGTGTGCTTAGGGTCGGTGTCTTGCTGCATGACCCTTGTTCGCTAGATATTTACCTCACGGAAAGATGTCCTGACATTGTCCCTTAGAATTCACTAGTACAATTTAGAATTCATTGTTCCATCTATAATGGCCCTGATGCAAAACAAGCCCAAACCATGATACTACCACCACTGTGTATCACAGACGTAATAATGTTGTACTATCTCCATTAAGCTTTTAATTTTACTAAAAATATTGGTCTCATCCATTCACAAAACATCCCAATAGCCTTCTGGCTTTTCCAAGTGATCTTTAGCAGACTGCAGATGGCAGCAATATTATTTTTGGACAGCAGAGGCTTTCTCTATACAGATCTGTTCAGTGTTCTTGTTCAGTGTTCTCCTGATGTTGGAGTCATGAATGTTACATTAGCCAGTGTGAGAAAGGGCTTTTAGTTGCTTCGAATTTGCTTTGGGGTAGTCTGTGGTAGTCTGTGGTCTTGAATTTCCTCCAAGTGTACGTAATATGTCTGTTGTGTGTGAATGGTAGTTTTTTTGGTAAACCCCTTTGTGAAATAGCCTGAAACCAGCCATGAGCAGCATCGAGGCAGCTCTTCTTCTGATGATTAGTGTGAAAATCCTTTAGGTCACATTTTTGCAAAAATATAGAAAATTCTAAAGGGTTCACAAACATGCAAACACTGCTGTACATTACAGTTCATCTATGATAAATCAATGTAAAATGTAAAATTCCATGAATAAAACATAAAAAATCTATTCAAACTGTGTTTCAGAGATGATGTTTCTGTGTGTGGTACTACTGATTTTCTCTGGCTTTATGGAAATCATGTCAGGTATGCGTGCACCGTATGGTAAAATAAACAACAACAATATAGTGTACTTTAAGAGGTTGGCACTCAAAGAAAAATGTAGATGAGAAACATAAAGTGCTCATTTTGCATATACAGTACTTTCATACAGCTGTTGTTTAATCTTGTTATGTATTATTATTATGTTATTATGTTTTTATTTATAGAGAACTTTAAGGTAATTGGTCCAGATGCTTCTCTTGTTGTTGAAGCTGGTGAAGATCTGGTTCTGCCCTGTTCTCTCCAACCCAAAATCAGTGCTGTGGCTATGACAGTAGAGTGGATCAGAACAGACATTGATACTGAGAATCTGGTGCATCTCTATGAAGATCATGAAGACAGAAACTATGAGCAGATGGAATCATATAAAGGAAGAACAGCTCTCTTTAAAGAAGAACTGCAGAAAGGAAACACCTCACTGAAACTCTCAGCAGTCCAACCTTCTGATCATGGAGCTTACAAATGTTTAATTCAGGACAAATCCTGGAACGGTGCCATCACTCTTTATGTTGAAGTCAATGGTAAGAGACCTCACGTTTTCAATACTGAACTATTATTTTTATTAGTAGTATCATTCATATTATTAGTAGTAGTAATAGCATTTCAAATGCAAATTTGAAATGCAAAATTGGGGTATTCAAATTTGCATAAGATCATATATGATCATAATAAACAATGTATGAGTTTATTTAAAACACATTTTTGAGTGCAGGGGTTATTTGAAATAGTTTGTTACATGGGTTGCATTTACTTTTTTTGTTCCCCTCTGTTCGATTTGTGTGCTTTGCTGATTCTGCTTTGGTGGCATCATGACCAGAAAATTGGAGTGCAATAGGCTTACACATGTTATACTTAAAGCTCAAATGGTCAAGAAGTAATCAAAGTAATCAAAAGCAGTTTGATGTAAAATCATTCATCATAAAAACACTTACAGGCTTAGAATATTTTACAGTAAATGTGATTGGAACTGGATGTCTAAAGAGTCTACCGCCTCTATTTATTTCTTTCTAGTACATTTTGAAATTGTTGGTGCACCTGCTCCTCTAATTGCTGAAGCTGGTGAAGATCTGGTTCTGCCCTGTTTTATCAAACCCAGCATCAGTGTTGTCAGTATGGTGGTGGAGTGGACCAGATTGCATCTGGATGATAGAATAGTTCATCTGTATGAAAATCATAAAGATCAAAGTTTTGCTCAGATGGAGTCTTACAGAGGAAGAACAACACTATTTAAAGAACAGCTGATTAAAGGAAACGCATCACTGAAACTATCAGCACTGCAGCTTTCTGACGAAGGAGCCTACAGATGTCTCATTGAGTCTTTAGACTTCAAGGATGAAGTAACTATTTACGCTGAAGTTAAAGGTAGGAATCGTCACAGTTTCAGTGTATCATTTAGTATTTTTTATAGAACCACTGATCTCAGACTGTATTTAAAGTCCTTAAAACAATGGTTTGGCCAAACAGTTCCTTTAAATCTAAAATGTGAAATTATTTCAGTGTTACACAGATTGTATATGTAAGACAGTGCCAGAGGTGTACAAAGAATATAACAGCTCTACTTTAATAAAAGTATAGATACAATGTATCAATTCCACATGATTGTGAGCTGATTACATGCTGCATCACACAGTATAGTAAATCTGCCATGTCTGAATCCCCTTGAACAAACTAATGCAAATAGAAAAATGAAAAATAGGTAGCAGTAAAATTACATGTTGACCTACAAATATTAAGTAATGCATACTGAGTAGCAACTCCATCAGTTAATGTCATTATTACATTAGTTGTGGACTTTCTTTAAATAATGTATGTGTTAAAATAAGATACATATGATATACTTTGTTAATAGTGACAGCTTGGCCAAATTAAGTAAATAAATAAAAATTGCAGTTTCTTTTGGCCTTTGGGGTTTTAAAGAGTACTTTGAAGGAAGTAAACGTATGCTAAGTAAATGAGTAAAAGTTAAAATAATTTAACAAAATAAAATAAACAATACAAAAAACAATATAGTAACAAATGCATTGCCTACATTCTCTTCCAGTGAACAGTGTAACAATGTCATGTATCAGTTAACATTTCCATTGAAGAACTATACTAAAATTCTCAAATTATGTAGTTATCTTTATTGTATCATAAAGTAACTATTTTTCATCTGCTGTGCATTTTTATCTGGTTTGTATTTCAGGAAAACACTTTGATGGTGGGAAGATTGCTCTCATTTGCCTTTCAGGGTTTGCTGTTATAATAGCTGCTGTTTCAGCTTACATTTGGAAAGGTAAATTTTATTATTAATTCCTCACTGCCTAAATTGTGCATATTTGGATTGTGAATGTGAAGAAACTATGATCAGTGTTTGTCTTTAACTTATTTATGTACTTAAATTACAACTGACTTATTTTTTAAATATTCTTTTAATTTTAAATCACCAGAAGAAGGGGTGTTTCATTAGTTTGATTAAAGCATCATTTATGTAACTTGTCATCTAATGCCACTGTATATATAATGTTTAGTAAGTATTAATGTTTTGATTTTCCTTAACCATTTTGGGACAAAGGGTTGGGTGATTTTGCATATTGTGTATTTTGGAAGGTCAAGTATTTTGTCAAGTAGCTGAGGAGTGGTTAACTATTTGTTTATTTTTTTGTAAACATTTTCGTTTAAGTGTCTTTGTTATCTGATTAATATTATTTAGTGGCTAAACAGGAAGGAAAGTGAATGCCAACCACAGCTTTGTTTTAATTTCCATGTCTGGTCTCATTCTTCAGAGATAAATATCAATCTGTCATTCGCTATAGATTTGGTAGTTTTCCTCTGTAGTGCTAACCTGCATCATCCTCTAATACTTTGAACCCATAGCCCCCTACCCTATGTCTTAACTAATGCTAGTGCTAGGGAAAGGGGTGCTACAGTTCACTTCAACATGTCATGTTTTCACTGGAAGACGATGATAATTAAAAATTGTCTCTCTCTAATTCCAGACAAATTCTCAAAAAAGAAACTTTCTCCTGCACAGTGTTCAGTCGTAACCTACCTGCGTCTCCAGTCAGAGCATGTAAGGAAAGACTTTGAGCTGAAGAACTACAACACATCAGAGGAGGGTTACAGAAGACTCATCCCAGCTATCACAAACTGCAGAAAAGCTCAGTAAGTGTTTAACATAGGTAGATAATATTATTTTCTGTGTTATTCACTGTGTAATGTAATAGTGTGTTGTGCTTCGTTCTTAATGCTTGTGTGAAATTCTCTCTAGTATCAGTGAAGCTACCTAATCAGAAAACAGGAAGAGCCAAGTACAGTTTAGGAATCTTTATATAATTTACTTACTTTATATCCCTGTTTTGTAGATTTGCTGAATGTAATCTCACTGCACAGTGCCTTGAAACATTGAGTGCAACTCTAGAAACAGAAAACTCTTTCTTAAGAGAGCTGGACCTCAGTAACAGTGATCTGCAGGATTCAGGATTAGAGAAGCTCTCTGCTGGACTGAAGAGTTCACACTGTAAACTGGTGATACTCAGGTCAGAATTTAATGATATTTGTAATTTTATTCTAGCACTATCCAGCTATCTTAACTTCTATTCAGTGAACTGTAAGATGTTTGACTTCTTTATTCTCCCTTTGCAGACTTGCTGTGTGCAAGCTCAGTTACCAGTCATGTGATGTTCTGGGGGCAGTTTTACAAACAGAAACTTCCTGCCTGAGAGAACTGGACCTCAGTGAGAATAACGTGCAGGATGCAGGAGTGGAAAAGCTGTCTGTTGGATTGAAGAGTTTACACTGTAAACTGGAGATACTCAGGTCAGACTCTTTATAATCACTTTCATTTTTGGTGAAAATGGGTGAAAAAGTTTCTGAAAAATATTAAATTAGCTCAGTCGTATATGTAAAATATGAGAAAATCTTATTTGATTAAATTTACAAAACAAATGTCTTATCAAAAAACATCACAATTATTGGCAGCACTTTATTTACAATTGTGTCTTACTTTGCTAACACAAATATATAATGTTTTTGATGAGAGTATGGAGAATATGGAACAAGAAATCTCAATAAAGAATTTCTCCAGATGCTCCAGGTTTCTAGGTCCTCTCTGTTGGATACTCCCCTTGACCTCATCAAACAGGACTTCAAAAGTGTATAACCGTTTTTCTAATAGTCACTGACTGATTTACAAAGGTCAACACACTTTGTCTGATTTCATAAATGTATGTTCTTTTCTTCCCCATGGAAAATTGCCTTGGTGTCGTCTCAGTGAAACAAGTTGCAACTTAAGTGTCAGATGTACTTAATAATATGATAAATAAATGGCAACATGTTTGGTTATGCTTTACACATAAATACAAAAATGTCATTTGTATTTGCAGACTTGCCTGGTGCAATCTTGGTAGGAATACATGTGGAAGCTTGGGCTCAGCGTTACAGTCAGAAACTTGGCCCCTGAAAGAACTGGATCTCAGTAAAAATAACCTGGAGGATTCAGGAATGTCATCACTTTCTGCTGGATTGATGAATTCACACCGTAAACTGGAGATACTCAGGTCGGAGTCCCAATAAGCTATTCTTTTGCTGCAACACAGAAGTATGCAAAAAAGTTCTCAGAGTAATCACAAACTTGACTGTAGTTTTGTTAGGATGAGGTTTGATGTTTTAGGAAAGCTAAGTTATGACTAACACACACATACTAAGTTGTAAATATGCCAAATAGAAAATCATTATAGCACTGTAGAGAAAAATTTTCCTGGACTGTTTAATATGACTGTTTAACATGTTAGACATCTAGCAAAATTCCCTCTAATTTGCCATTTTCATTGTGTGTGTGTGTGTACTGTAATTAATTTGTTATTATATTTGTAAAAAATAATGTGTGGTGGTAATAATACAAGTAATTGTGCATCCCTATTCCTCACCAAATTAATATCTGCTTAGAACCAGTACTGTGATGAACCCTTTCTACTGATGAACAGGACAGAGGGGGCTGATCAACTATGTAGCAATATATGCCTTACAGTGGTGGAAAGTAACTAAGTAAATGTAATTAGTTACTGTACCTAAGTAATTTTTAGTGTATCTGTACAGTAAACAAAAATTCATTTGGGATCATGTTTAAAGCAAGTTTAACTTAAACTGAGCTGATTAAGAGTCTTGTTTCAGAAATGAAAGTATGAATGAAAGGGAAGGACTTCCACTTTTACTGGAGTAATATTTTACCGTGGGGATCTCTACTTTAACTCAAGTACATGGTTTGTGTACTTTGTCCACCATTGATGCCTTAAAATCTGTACACTTACATGGTGTACATTATTGGCATATCAGTCTGTTTAAATGGCAGTAAGTGTAGAACAGAGCGCAACAAAGTATACGTATTAGTAAAACACTGGGTATTTAGCTATTTCATACATTGAAGCCATTAAAAAAAACTAGAGAAGATGAATACATTAATGGGAAAGATTATGTTGCCATATCTAAACAACTAAACTGAAAGTAAAATTACATAATGTCCTATAAATTAGGTAAAATAACAATAATTCAGCCAGGCAAAATGAAAAGATATTGATGACTTTGTCTCTTATTATATAAAACATATAAATATAATACATGTTGGAATCTTTGCTGTGTCAAAATATCTCAGTATGTTTCCATATTTTCTGACCTAACTGTGTTCTTTAATGCCCTTTGCAGATTGTCCATCTGTAATTTCAGTTTTGGGTCTTGCAAATCTCTCATATCAGCCCTACAAACAAAAATCTCCATCTTGAAAGAACTGGACCTCAGTAGCAATGAGATGCAGGATTCAGTAGTGGAGCTGCTCTCTGCTGCACTAAAGACTGAAGACTGTAAACTAGAGATACTCAGGTCAGTGTTTTTATAAATATATTCTAGAAGGAAACCCATGGGATTTTAAATGTGAAGTTTAACACATTTTCTGCAAGAGTGTCTGAGCTACTAGAGAGTGAATTAGAAACCTGTGCTATGTCACACTTTCAGCTCAGGGGAGGTCATGGAGTTACTTCATAGGATATGTGTTAACAAACTAGAAAGCTCAGTAGCACAAAAATACAGCAGAACAGCACATCTAAAAACATTATATCACTCAAAAATAAAAATTCTTAGCCAATTTTTAGTCATAGGTTGCTTGTCCACAAAAAGTTAAAGGATGTATCACAAAAGGTATGGTAGCATCAAATCAGAAAAATGAGTAACAGAGACTTACTAACACTGTAGAGTTCTTCACTTTTAGTCACTTCAATTTTAATTTACTTTCTTTGACAATATCATGTTACTCTTCAACCTTCTAAAGTAATATTACAATGTACCTTTGATATTTAATTGTTGGAATGGAGCAAAAACTGTAGGTTTAGCTGTGCAGCAATGCTTGTTTGAAGAACAATCTACATGAGCTCCCCAACCCCTAGCAATTATTCTATATAAAAGCATACCTCATACCTATAGAGAAGAAAAGGTCAATATAAGTGCAAAACAAGTACATGCACATAACTTACACATCTACTAGCGCTCACTCACTTGAGTGCATTACGAAGAGATGGGTCTTCAGTCTGCGTTTGAAGACCGCGAGAGACTCCGCTGTTCGGACAGCCAGTGGGAGTTCATTCCACCATCTGGGAACCAGGACAGAGAAGAGTCTGGACACTTGTCTTCCATGAGTCCTCAGGGATGGTGGGTCGACGACAGGAAGCCAGTGAATGGAGCGCAGAAGTGGCGTGACGTGGGTGAACTTGGAAAGATTGAAGATGAGTTGAGCTGCTGCGTTCTGGATCAGTTGCAAGGACCTGAAGGCCCGTAGAGGAAGACCAGCCAGGAGCAAGTTGCAGTAGTCTAGCCTTGAAATGACCAGAGACTGGACAAGCAGCTGGGTGGCCTCCTGAGAGAGGAAGGGCTGTATCCTCCAGATGTTGTAGAGGAGGAATCTGCATGAACAATAACAGGCCATCCAGAATCACTCCAAGGCTTCTTGCATCATCAGTCGGGGTGATCAAGGAGTTCCCAAATGAGATGGCAAGATCATGGTGAGGACCTGTAGTGCTGGGGATGAACAGTCTCAGCTCAATCACAACTAAGGCATCACAGAAAACATGAACTATAAATTTAAAACTATGAATAATAACTATAAAACCCTATTTCTGATATTGAATGTCTTACTCTTTACAAAGTACTTTTTAGTTAATTGGTTAGTTTAGTTAATTGGTTAGTTAACTACAGGGCCAAATAAGTAGTGCTAAAATAACACTTAAGTTTACACTATTAACTTCCAGTAAATATTAGGTAAACAAATTATGAAGGTAGATCACTATTAACTACCTTCTGATTTTAGTTGAAAATTACTTAGTAGCCATAGTTTCTTAAAATAAGTACTCATAATAAACTGTCAGTTTAACAATATTTGCTCAGTACCTGGTGAACTATTAATTGATACAATGTATGCCAACACCATTGTGTGAAATATCCCCTGGTCCCATGTTGGATGGTTGACTCACCAGAGTGTAGCTGATATTTCAATAGCAATAAAAAATTTGCTAATAAAAACAGATCTTGCTAATTTCTTCTGTCTATTAGTTTGACAAATGAGTAACCATACACTCTAGTACAATACACTTCTTCAGGCTCTTTCAAAAGCAGCCACATTCACAAATAATCTACTGCATGTTGTGACATTTTTACTGTTGTCCTGGGCATCATTATAGTTGCAAGGAAATGGTAGAACAAACTGGGTGAACCGGTTGTCTACAGTACAATCATAAGGCAGATCAGTGCCATGGCTCTAGCTAGGTTAGAGCACTGTAGGTATCTAAAAAAAATTCCAAATTAACTGGTTATAGCTTTGACTACAGGGCTCCGGTCAGAGAACACAAGGTCATCAGATGGAATTAACTTTACTGTGCAAAAAGGACAGTAGCAATTCCAGTGTTTTGCCGCTGTACATTCATATGCATGGACATACACACCCAATATCAGCGGTGTCTGTAATCAAACACAAAGAAAGATATATGGACAATAATGTCACATTTACAGATACATCTAATATAGGGCAATGATTAATATAAAGGTGCTGTTACAGAGACCTATTCAGCATATTTTCACTTGCAATGAACACCTAAGCTGCTTAGTTCCTAACAAGAATAACTCAGTAACATGCATTAGCATTGCTCATGTCTGTACATGCATAACAGTGATCTAAACAGCATTACACTCTGTAAATCATGCAAAATTACAATTTGAAACATGTAAATCAAACATCATGCTTGTGCAAAAACAGATATCACTTGTAATAACTCTCAAAACATACACAAATATTTAGTTCCTCATTTATTTAACTAAGGCAATCTCTAAGAATGGAGAATTCACAATGACCTCATACTGAATTTGTATTTGATTGTCTATGTTTTCTTGTAAAAACATTATAATGTTAAATTTTTATTATAAGGCATTCGGAGAGTCCAAAAGATTAATTAGGATCGTATTTCACACTTTAATGTATACTACACAGTATAAAATATGAATATGATAATATATTCCATTATTTTTAATTATAGAAATAGGTATCCATCAGACGAGGAGGCATACACCACCACTGTCTGTTAATGTGCATCTTTAAATTTGACAGTGTAAGCCAGTTTGCACATCAGCCTACAAATGGGACAGTTGTTTAAATACTGTAGTAGTCGGTATTCAGCATTCTGACTCGATGTTTTATTTAGACTCCAGTAATACAGGACTAATCTAGAGAAACAGTTGATTTGCTAACTAATCATAGCTAGGTAGCTAACCTACATAGGTATGATGTTTTTTCTGCCTTTTTTAAAGTAACAAATTTAAATCTGCTGCTTATGTCCTGTTTCAGATGCTAGTTAGTTAATTTAGCTAATGTGAGCTAAGCTAATGGGCAGCAAATCTCTGTGCCTTAGATAATAAGGTCTCAGATCTTATTTAATACTGTCTAATTTTGACATTTTTTTTGTTATTAATGTTATTATTATTAACATCAGTTTTAGATTTTGATTGAGCATAATAAAATGACAAATATCTTTTATATTACTTTTTAATGTTTTCTTTATTATTTTTTAATTTTTACTGCTGTATGTCATTTCACTGGGAATGTTTATTATTCTTTAATGAAAAGCTCAGTAACAAGTTGTTAATGTCATGTATTTCACTTAAATTAATGGAAAATGTTTGAAACAAAACAAACATTTCAGGACTCATTTTGTCTTCTGTCATTATAGTAGTTATTTGATGTTTTAAAATCTATGTTTTTCTTTGTTTGCAGGCTAGCTTTGTGCAATCTTGATGTAACGACATGTAAAAATCTTGAATCAGTTTTAAAGCTGGAAAACTCCTCCCTCAAAGAGCTGGACCTCAGTAACAATGACCTACAGGATTCAGGTGTAGAGTCGCTCTCTGCTGGCCTGCAGAGTTCACACTGTAAACTGGAGATACTCAGGTCAGTGTTTTAGTACAGCTATCAGCCATAACATTAAAACAACCTCCTTGTATATACACTCACTGACTCACCACCACAGAGCAGATATTATGTGGGTATTGAATCATCACTGCAGTAACACTGACATGGTGGTGGTGTGTTAGTGTGTGTTAACATATTGCATTAGCTATCCTCTAGTCCTCCACTTACATTTATGGCATTTAGCTGACACCCTTATCCAGAGGGACTGACAAGGTTAATCATATTACAGGTAGGCCAATGTAGTGTTAGGAGTCTTGACCAGGGACTCTTATTGGTGAAGCACAGCAGTCACCCAGACCAGGAATGGAATCCCAGTCTCCCACATTGGACGGTAGGTCCCTGGCGGATAGTGATGTTATGTGCTGCACCACACCAAGCACTTCATCTGTGGTCACAGGATGCTGCACACAGGACTTTGTTGGCTGTCTAATTTTGATTGGTTGACACTGGGGTGTCCAGCAGCACTGCTGTGTCTGATCCACTCATACCAGCACAATACATACTAACACTCCACCACCACCACATCAGTGTCACTGCAGTGCTGAGAATGATCCACCTCCCACATCATGCCTCCTCTGTGGTGGTCCTGTGGGGTCCTGGCCACTGTAGAACTACAGAGTGCTCCTATATGGTCAGTGGAACTGATAAAATGGATAGATACATATAGAGTGTGGATACTTTGAGTTTGTTTTAATGTTATGGCTGATCAGTGTATATTGTTGAATCATGAATTGTAAGCCATGTTATTCGCTACTTCATCTATATGTTTTTTGTACCATAGAACATGAGGTTCCTATGGAATGTAGCTTTAAAGTATAATAAAATAAATATTCTAAAATAAGTGTCCTCCATGACAGGATCAATTTTAACAATTATTTAAATGCTTAAAAACATCAATGTATTGCCAACCATCAGTACAAACCATGGACAAATAGTGATCTGGAAAACTGAACTACAAAACAATTAATATACATTATCAGTCGTCATCATTCACATGCTGTCACATTCAGTCTTGTAAACAGGCTGATTGTCACATGCTAAATAAAATTTTGTGTGTGGTAATGGTGACTCATGCAGCTGTTATTTCTTTATTTTGCACAAGAGTGAACTGTACTTTTTTCATTTGCATTTTACTATTTGGTTAAAGTAGAGGTTAAACTCTGTACAGTGTGTATTAATGTGTACAGAGACACAATAATAATACTTTCTTTGATTCTCATACCATCATCACTTTATTGAACATCACATGTTGACATTATAGTGCCAACAGATCTAGATATTGGTCTTTTTTAACTTTTTTTTCTAACTTATCAACTAAATTTACTTTGCACGTCTTTCAATAGTAGAACTTAAT
Source organism: Prochilodus magdalenae (assembly GCA_024036415.1). Classification (NCBI taxonomy): domain Eukaryota; kingdom Metazoa; phylum Chordata; class Actinopteri; order Characiformes; family Prochilodontidae; genus Prochilodus; species Prochilodus magdalenae. Next base: position 7,808 of record JAMWET010001260.1, on the reverse strand, counting down.
GCACTTTTAAATTTGATCTTTTTTCTGAACATCTTTGACACTGATAACAGACAACTGATAATGTACAATCTACGGGTTATTGATGATCTACATATAACAGAGTTAAATTATACTTCAGTATTCTCTTCAGCTGCTCGAATTGTCAATACTTCTGTATTTTATGGGATATAAAAGTTAACAGGGGGTTTTAACACTATATTTAACACTCTGTTTATCACTCTGTTTACCAGTTCACAGAAAGCTACATCTAGAGTTTATCATTTTATTTTACAGGGTTACAAAAGTTTTCTTTATAATATAAGGTACAAACAGGGAGAGATACAAAATAATTTTCTACGATCTACACTAGCTAATCATTTAATGCAGTGCTATGTTCAGAATGTATTTAGGGTAAAAACTGTATATTATATTAAGAAGATTAAATGGAGAATGTGTTATAGAGGTTCTAAAGGGTTATTAAATTGGCTTGTTTTTTGTACTTTTCAGGAAAGTATGTCACTAAGTGTCACTGACAATAAAAACACTCTTCTTTGGCATGTAGAATTGATTCCAAATATTGGATGGTGTTCTTGACATTGAAATTTGATACTCTGCTTTAGTATGTTTCTGTTTCTGTTTAATCCCAATATGAACATTCACTCACTCTACCATATTCTTCTCTCTTTGCAGATTATCTGGTTGTATGACCACAGAGAAAGGGTGTTCTTCTCTGGCTTCAGCTCTGAGTTCAAACCCCTCAAACCTGAAAGAACTGGATATGACCTACAACCACCCAGGAGAATCAGGAGGGAAGCTGCTCTCTGTTAGACTGGAGGATCCACACTGTTCACTCAACACTCTCAGGTATGAACAATCATTTTTGAAGAAGTGTGTGTATATATTTGTGTGTGTGTGTGTGTGTGTGTGTGTGGTGAAATCAGAATCATATAATTATTAAAGACATTATTTATCTTCTCCTCCTACACATGTGACAGAACTCTTCAGCATATTGCTTCTAGTTTATGCAGGATCAAATGTCTATCACTGCTCTTACTCTCCTAGACAGTTCCCACTCACCTACACTGCTCTCATTTAGCTAGACTGCTCTCATTCTTCTACCCTAAACTCGTTCACCTAGACTGCTCACATTCTCAGAGACTTCTCTCAATTACCTAGACATCCCTCACTCTCCTAAACTGTATAATAATAACTAACTAATAATAACTGACTTTAGTATAACATTAAACATTACATTATCATGAATTTCATGGTTGGATAATCATATGAGGCTTTCTAGTTGATCTGTTTCCAATAAGATGTACAGAGGTTATTACTGTGTGAGTATATATTGTTTAATGGGGAAAAAACTATTTGATTAAGATAAGTTAAAATTACAGATAGATTAATAAAGTGACAGGTGAAGTTTATTTAGTGACAGTCCTACTTACCATCAGCTCCTTCTTTCCAACTTCCATACTTCTATGAATACAGTGGTTAAAATAAGTATTGAACATGTCACCAATTTTCTAAATGAATATATTTCTAAAGGTGCTATTGACATGAAATTCTCACAAGATGTCGGTAGCAATGCATCTGATCCACACATGGCAAAAAATTATGTGTCATAATGAGAAATGACTTAGGGAAAAAGTGTTGAACACACTTACTGAAATATACAGTATATAATACTTCATACAAAAGCCTCTGTTGGTGATGACAGCTTCAAGAGGTCTCATGTATGGAGAAACTTGTCACATGCATTGCTCAGGTGTGATTTTGGCCCATTCTTCCACAGAAATACTCTTCAAACCCTGAAGGTTCCTTGGGCTCCTTCTATGAACTCTGAGCTTTAATCCTTCCACAGATTTTCAGTTGGATTCAGGTCATGTGATTGGCTGGGCTATTCTAGCAGCTTCATACTGTTTCTCTGAAACCGATTGAGAGTTTTCTTGGTTGTGTGTTTGGGATCATTGTCCTGCTGAAATGTCCTCCATCGTTGTTTAGATGGTGCAGAGTACTGCTGCTGTGTCCTGAGCCCTTTTTACTCTTTTGAGTTTTTGTTGTTTTTGTGTTTGTTTGTAACTACTTTTGCACTAAATGTTGTCAGCTCCATTGTATATGACAGACAAACACTTACAAATTAGATCAGCTATCGCTCATTGGAAACCAGACTTCGAGTTTCTCAATGCAGATTCTTTGTTTGGGCCCATTCATTTGGGCCGGCCGGCTGAGGAAACGCCACAGACGCCGGAAGAGGGGAAGAAGAGCCGGTGTCCTGGACAGACTGAAATGGCGTGCTAACCACCCCCCACTACCCACCATACTTCTTTCCAATGCACAGTCACTGTCAACCTCTCTCTCTCCCTGTCAGCTGAGCCAGCATGTTTCAAACTGGCCACCATTGTGCCAGTTCCAAAGACAGCCAAGATTACCACCTGAAATGACTGGCACCCAGTTGCTCTGACCTCCAGCATAAGCAAGTGCTTTGACAAGCTGGTTAGAGACTTCATCTGCTCCTTACTACCTGCCACCCTGGACCTGCAGTTCGCCTACCGACAAAACACATCCACTGATGATGCAATAGCCCTGACACTGCACACTGCCCTCTCACAGCTCCAATGTCATCATCAAATTTGCAGAAGACATGACAATTGTGGGCCTGATCTCCAATAACAACGAGGAGTCCTACAGAGAGGAGGTCAGCTTCCTGGCTCACTGGTGCCGGGAGAAAAACCTTTCTCTCAGTGTCAACAAGACCAAGGAGCTGATAGTGGACTTCAGGAAGCAGGAGAGAGTGCACACCCCATTACCATCAATGGGGCCGCTGTAGAGAGGGTCAGCAGCTTTAAGTTCCTCGGTGTTCACATCACAGAAGAACTCACATTGTCTGAACACACCACATGGGTGGTGAAGAAGGCACAACAGCGCCTCTTCTTCCTCAGATGGCTAAGGAGGCTTGGCATGAACCCCCGCAACCTCAGAACATCCTACACATGTACTGTGGAGAGCATTTTAACTGGCTCCATCACCACCTGGTATGGGAACTATGGGAATATATATATATATATGCCCTGTATATACCCTGTATCTCTCATCTACCTCAGCCTTACCATAGTGCTAGAAACCGGATTCCAAAAAAGTTGGGACACTAAACAAATTGTGAATAAATACTGAATGCAATGATGTGGAGATGGCAAATGTCAATATTCATAATAGAACATAGATGACAGATCAAAAGTTTAATTTGAGTAAATGTAACATTTTAAAGGAGAAATATGTTGATTCAAAATTTCACAGTGTCAACAAATCCCAAAAAAGTTGGGACAAGTAGCAATAAGTGGCTGGAAAAAGGAAACTGAGCATATAACGAACAGCTGGAAGACCAATTAACACTAATTAGGTCAATTGACAACATGATTGGGTATAAAAAGAGCTTCTCAGAGTGTCAGTGCCTCTCTGAAGCCAAGATGGTAAGAGGATCACCAATTTCACCATTGTTGCGCAGAAAGATAGTGCAGCAATACCAGAATGGTGTTACCCAGTGTAAAATAGCAAAGACTTTTAAGTTATCATCATCAACCGTGCATAACATCATCAAAAGATTCAGAGAATCTGGAACAATCGCTGTGCGTAAGGGTCAAGGCCGTAAAACTCTACTGGATGCTTGTGATCTCCGGGCCCTTAAACGTCACTACACCTCAAACAGAAATGCCACTGTCAAGGAAATAACAGAATGGGCTCAGGAATACTCCCAGAAAGCATTGTCAGTGAACACAATCCACCGTGCCATCCGAGTTGCCAGCTGAAACTCTACAGTGCAAAGAGGAAGCCATTTCTAAGCAAGCTCCACAAGCTCAGACGTTTGCACTGGGCCAGGGGGTCTTTTAAAATGGAGTGTGGCAAAATGGAAGACTGTTCTGTGGTCAGATGAGTCACGATTTGAAGTTCTTTATGGAACACTGGGACGCCATGTCATCTGGACCAGAGAGGACAAGGATAACCCAAGTTGTTATCAACGCTCCGTTCAGAAGCCTGCATCACTGATGGTATGGGGTTGCATGAGTGCTTGTGGCATGGGCAGCTTGCATGTCTGGAAAGGCACCATTAATGCAGAGAACTATGTTCAGGTTCTAGAACAACATATGCTCCCATCTAGATGTCATCTCTTTCAGGGAAGACCCTGCATTTTTCAACAAGATAATGCCAGACCACATTCTGCAGCAATCACAACATCATGGCTACGTAGGAGAAGGATCTGGGTACTGAAATGGCCAGCCTGCAGTCCAGATCTTTCACCTATAGAGAACATTTGGCGCATCATAAAGAGGAAGGTGCGACAAAGAAGGCCCAAGACGATTGAACAGTTAGAGGCCTGTATTAGACATGAGTGGGAGAGCATTCCTATTTCTAAACTTGAGAGACTGGTCTCCTCTGTCCCCAGACGTCTGTTGAGTGTTGTAAGAAGAAGGGGGGATGCCACACAGTGGTAAAAATGGCCTTGTCCCAACTTTTTTGGGATTTGTTGACGCCATGAAATTTTGAAACAACATATTTTTCCCTTAAAATGATACATTCGCTCAGTTTAAACTTTTGATCTGTGATTTGTGTTCTATTCTGAATAAAATATTAGATGTTGGCACTTCCACATCATTGCATTCAGTTTTTATTCACAATTTGTTTAGTGTCCCAACTTTGTTGGTACAAACCGGTTTGTATATGGAAATGTGTACATCTGGATATATCAAAAATTTTATTCATAACTTTATATTACTGTTATATAAAACTGTATATGAGGATAAACAGATATTTTGTGCTTCGTATTATATATGTTTATTGTCTAATGTATATTTTTTGTATTTAAGTACTGTAAGGGTCTACGCACTACAAGTTTTTCACTTAACTTCAGACCTGTGAAAATGTGACGTAACAATAAAAGTGATTTGATTTGATTTGATCTTCATCATCCTGGCAGCAGATTTTTATCAGGTCTTGGTACAAGATAATTAACTCATTGATCAAATGAATGACTTGTAAACAATTTAAATTAACCTACATTTGACTAACATTGGTAAAAGCTGATTAATATCTTCTTCATATAAATTTCAGTCTTCAGCTCTATTGACTTTCTTTTAAATACCATGTTAATGCTATTTAGGCATCAGCACTTTATTATTTCAAACACAGCGATCCACAAATCACAAATCTACAAACCAGTTCTGTTTAACAGACACACAAACATATTCATAAAACATAACATGTTTGAGGACACTTCAGATATAATCATTTATTCATTTATTACCATGTTTGGTCACTGTAAATATTTCTTGATTAACTTGAGATATAAAGACATTTCATGCATCTTTTAAACTAAAAGATTACAAGATTCTGTCACATTTTAAACTAACAGTTTAAAATGACATTTTGACTAACAGTTTAAAATGACAAGTTGGCTTACAAATTATATGTTTCTGCATATTAAGGCATTATTAATTGCTTACAAGGTTATTATAAACTGCTTGTTAATTCTTTAGTAATAATTAAGAAGCAGGGCTTAAATAAAGTGTTATGCAGGATTCAAACATTTCCAGCCAAATCATACAAAGGCAGACCATCGTTATGCCCTCAAATAAGCCCTAATAAACAATAATGCCAAACATCAAATTCAAAGAGAAAATCGTTGCCTGCTATCTGGACTTTAAAAAGGCTCAGTATGGCACAAACGCTCATTCTTTAAATTAATACAAAGTGTTCTTAACCAAACAAGAGATAGAAGCAAGACTGCAGTTTGAGTCTGACTTCATATAAAGACCCAGGGAACCTTAATCTTAGTCTCCTGATATATTTCAGCATATTTCTGTCCTCTCAGAACAGAGTTTTGGATTGAGAGCTCTCAATCAAACTACTCACTGGCCACACCCACACAGTTCTCAGATATTTCTGATCAGTATATTGATTTGTTCTTCTGTCCTAATAATATCTAAAATATTATGCTAGTTGTCAATACTACCTTTAGTTAATGAAAATAGAGAGAGTCATAGATAGAAATAGACAGAGTAAGAGAGATAAAAAAGAGATACATAGATAGAGGTGGTAAATAAATAACATATGTGTTTGTGTGTGTGTGTGTGTGTGTATGTGTGTGTTTAGGCTGGAACATGGAGGTGAGAACAGAATCAAACCAGGACTGAAGAAATGTAAGTACACCCACACACACACACACTTGTTGTGAAATGTGGGAGTCACCTGAAGAAACTGTTAGATTGAGATCCACCTCTTCCCCAGGGTCCTACAGACTTGCAAATAAAAAACATTACGCTATGTCAAAATGCACTTATAAATCATGATATCACTTCAGAAACAAAGATTTCCTCATAGTGGATTCTGACCCTACATGGGGCCACACTGAGTGACATTACTGAGGACCTTCATTAGACACATCACCTGTGTTCATTCTTTGTGAAGACCAGTTCCATGTTAAGAAGGGACACTAATCTAAATAGATGCATTAGTTTAAAGAATTATTCATTAGTAATACAGGAAATCTTTAGAGATATTCAAGAAATGGTTATGAACGTAACCTTTTTCTCACCTTGAAGAAACTGTTTCACTATACTAGATTAGAAGGTTCTGAGTAACATTAGGCATGACAAGAAAGATGTTGACCATGTTTAAATATAACCAGAAATTAAATAAATTTGTAGTTTAAAATTCACTTCAGTCCATTCAGCTATATGCGTTGGCCAGGTCTGCACCTAACTAAGTGAAGATGGATTTGGCTGTTCATTCTGCATTATGTTGCAGTGATTACTTTAACCACATTAAAAGAGCCAAATGCAACAGAGTCTTAGGCAGATGTGCCTGAGTATTTATACTTCAGTAAAAGAGATGCTGAATATGAGAGATGTGAATTTAAGCCTGTTTCAAGTGGAAACATTGTCACCATATGGATTTGAAGAATAATGAGACAGACAGCAAACATGTATTTCTGTTACAAATAAACTCTTATAGATTTTCTATATTTCACTTCGAAACATTAAAAACAACATGTTATAACCTCCATCCAGTAAGGGGTACACAGAATTAACTTCTCTAAGGGTGGAGGAGTAGGGTTGGGGGGTGGTTGCACCTTTCTGCACCTTTCTTAACTGTGGTATTCTGACTAAAAAGAAACAAAGCAAACCACCACTTTCAAGACAATAAACAAGATGTATTAGAAGAAAAGAGAGAAAAAATAAAGAAAGAAATAAAGAAAAAAAAACACAGCACCAGTATTTACATACGTACATGCGGTGACGTAAGGCCAGTTGAAAGTAATAGTCTTTTGAACCTTGAGTGATGGTAGGTTCTTACTCCAAGAAGTTCTTAATTTTTTAGTAGCTCCAGAGATGGTCTTTAAGATGGGGAAACACAAGCAAGGTGGATAAGAGGGGTAGGTATCTCTGTTCCAAGGTTCCTTTGTGTCCGTACCTCCACTTTTCTTGCACCAAAACAAAATTCCTTCTCTAAGACCAACAGCGCAAGCAAACAAACAATACATGCATCACAATTAGCTTCTAGTAGCATGTTAGCTTAGTATATTAGCATGGCCTTACATATTGGCTTAGCACTACAACAGAACATATTAGCAAAACAGAAGAGCATATAAGTATGCTGACAAATAGCAGATTTAGCTCATCAGCCATGAAATTAAAACGGCGACAGTTTAACATTATGCACTGACAAAATACTCACATCTGAGCATGAAACAGTACAGTTTCTCAGGAAAGGAGTTGCAGATAGGGCTTAAGACAAGGCCAGGAGCACATGTGTCCCAAAGACTGTCCCTGTTG
>JAMWET010001259.1:0-27100 GCA_024036415.1 Prochilodus magdalenae | reverse complement strand
TGATGTGCTGTTTAATACTGGCAGCTTCTCATATGGTATGATCAAATCTGCACCAAACACAAAATGCCTTTCCCAACAGTGAAAAACGGAAAATCCACTATACACTGATCTTGCATCACTATTATCTCTTTGCATGGGACGCTGAACCATGCAGAACAACCCCCTCAGAAAACATTTCAATGTTACACTTAAAAACAGTCATGAACATGCAGTACTTAAAGCAACATGACTGGGGAAACGGGACCACATGAAATCTAATGGATCTTTTATTTTTCTGTTTGGCATATTTTCTACATGTGTCCTGTTTGAATATCCACATGTACCTCTGCATTTACCTTTTTCAATCATGATTGGCCTTTCAGTTAAAGCATATACACTATGGCATATCGCCCAGCGAACAGGACATATAACTAGGGCTTGAGTACAATTCATAATTTCAGTAATTTGTACATTTACATGCAAATTGAAGACATGCATCCTTGGTTCATCAAGTGTATTCCTCAGTGTGAAGAACTGGCTTGTCTAAAATAATTTAAGCTACTGATTTGCTGCATTCATAAAATGATCTGAAATGATAAATTTGCTCCATATTCTAAAAATGATGGGACCTAACACATCTGATTCTGGTCATCAGTTAACCAAGGTCCACTTTAGAGGCTGGATCACGATATTACAGTAAGCAGCACGACGGAACAGTAACTGTTGGTTCTCGTGAGGAGCAGGATTTTAAAAAAACGACTGCTCCATCATATTTTGCATTGGAGGACCCTCAAGAACGCTGCACGGTCCCATAACCCCTGTTAGGTAAGGAAACAGGGAGAACACAGGTGTTGCAGCACAAAAGAAGCCATGTTTTGTTTTTTGGCTCCACCTCTGGCCTGAGCAGCATTACATTAATGACAATTCTATGCTCACGGGGGGAGAGGGAAACTTCAAAAGGAGGTTAGGGGGGGGGTCCTGGGGGGAGCCGGCACGTCCGGGATTCATGATGGGGGGGGGGGGGGGGGGGGGGGGGGGGAAGAAAAGTCACTTCACTGAGCATTACTTCCATTAGGGAAAAGCATGGGGACTAAAAATCCCTCCTCTGCCTTCTAAAAGAAGCCTTTGTAGGGGGTCTCTGGAGATGCTCTGCTAATTAGTGTTCCACAGGCCCAGTAGTGGTCTACCAGTCGACACAGTCAGAGAAAACCCCACTGCTTGTTTTGTGTGCGAGAGTATGTGTACATAAGGCCAAAGCAGAGGAAGCCTTTAACTATATATGCATGGCGTATATATTCATTGAAAATCCATTAAAGCAGAATCTTCTGCACTTTTTTTTGTTGATCTTACATCAGATGATTTAATGGAGAATAAAAGAATGAAAAGTGGCATCACCACTGATTTATGAGCTATTGCACAAAAACGGCTCTAGCTATGAGCATATGTGCGCTGTAACTGCCCACAGCTTGCAGTCAATGTTAATTCAGATTTAACTTTAAACTTGGCATAATTATAAAATAAATAATAACAAACAAAGGGTCCCAATTGCATTTTCTTATAACACAACACTCTTCTCTTACCGGCAAGAGATGCACAACTAGCTCCTGAGCCTCTGGACTAACGAGTATCAGAAAGTGGCAAAAAAAACAAACAAAATAATGCCATCAATGCTCACTTTCCACCCTGTTCAGCACAAACGGACTTCCTTCCTTCCCATTTTTTTTTTTTTTTTTTTTTGGTGGTTTGTTGTGATCCCCAGCTGCAAAGTGTTGGGATGGCCCCTGCTAAGAAACTCCTCCTGTAGTTGAGTCATGTAGCTTTATGTACACACAGCAATTAGTGAAAAGTGCCAGAGCTGCCACTTAACCATGCCTGGGAATACTAATAAGCAAACCCTACCTATGCCATTAGGGACGCTTTATTATAGTGTGCCTTGGACTGGGAGCATAGGCCAAGGCTGGAGTGTAGCCAGCTAGAACGTTTCAGCAACAAGTCATGCACATAAGGACGGCATGAAAAGATGATCAGGCAGGTGATCAGAGGACAGAAATCAGATCCTGCCCTTCCAACTTTTGACACTGGTCTATGATCTACACTCCAACATACCATATACTATATTTTTATTGAATAACAAAGCATTAAATTCTAGGTCTGGAAGATGAGTTCATATCAGCGTTATCCCTTGTGGAAGCAGCATACAATAAGGAATACTCAAGCAATAGCTGGCGATATTTCACGATTATCGATTTGTCCATTGTGTATTGGGACGATGTTAGGAGTCTTGCCCAAGGACTCTTATTGTTGTAGCACAGAATAGTCACTCAGCCCGGGATTCGAACCCCAGTCTCCCACGTGTGGTGGTGGCTACTTCGTGGGTAGTGGTGTTATCCGCTGAGCTACACCAACCACATAGCTATGTTTATTATGTGTTATAAACTAGGTGTAGTGCTTTAGAAGATGAGCTCATATCAGCGTTATCCCTTGTGGAAGCAGCATACAATAAGGAATACTCAAGCAATAGTTGGCGATATTTCACGATTATCAATTTGTCCATTGTGTATTGGGACGATGCATTACAATAGTGGTAAACACTAGCATGTTGCACAGCCGCATGTGGTGTTACACCTTGCGGGTGTTTGGCTACTTCTGGTTGGTTTACATCTTCTACATGCAACACAGGTTAAACTTGCCAGCTTCAAACTTCAATTACAACTGTACCTCCCACAATATGAGAAGTGCAATCTATCAATTTCAATAGAAAATGGTCTTTTAGCCCGAGCTGTCAACTCGTCATGCTGTCAGCAGCTACACAACGAGACTATATGTTGAATTTTGCTGGTGCACTGCGTTCGTAATTACAATAAAACAGAAAGAAAATTGAGCACTCAGTTTCATATCCATATGCACGTGTCTTCAACTCTGCCAACAACAGGTTTGGCCTAAATGATGCGAGTGCTGATGACAGCACCAACATGGTGCCCAAACATTTGACAAGCAGTGATTACTGCGCATGACTGTAACAGAAGGAGCTTCTAACCTGCTGCAGGTGGTCTGATGAGATCCATGATGACCGAGTCAGCTCCTTTCGTGTAGACAGGTGATTCTGCTCTGTGAGTGGGTGACGACCACAACAGACATCCTCTTTCTGGTGGAGTCAAAGCCGAGAGTGTGTAGCAGCTCAAAGGTCAGCTGCCCAGGTGCGGCAGCTCCACAGTCACCTGGTCAGGCAGTCGGCCCACCAGAGAGCACTTGTATGCCTGCGGGCGGCTATATACCAGAGCTGCCTCGTCTGGAGACTCTGCTTCATATCGAAGCTCGCCCTCATCCGGTGCGGTCACTTTAGCCTGGTCATAGTTAGGTGGAACAGGGCTGAAGGCCTGCTCAAGTCCCTGACCGGGAAGGCGCTCCTCGTTCAGTTTGGTTAGAGTGCTTTCGGCCGAGGGTGAGGACAGCAAACTGGAGCAAGCTCGCTGGGAGGATGAGCGGTTTGTGGCAAGGCTGGATGAGCTGCTGCTGTTGGAGCCTGAGGTCAAGCGACTCGGCGTGAAGCGCTTGATGAAGTCCTCGATAGTCTTCACTGGAGACTTCAGTTCGAAACGACGCACCTAGAAACAAACAGTGAAGACATAAATACAAAATTACAAACCCTGTACAAACAAACACAAAAGTCAACTACGCCACACAGTTACACAAAAGCCTCAACAACTAAATATAACACTCTCAATGCTCATTCACTGTTTGCCTTTATTACAGATTCCACTGGAAGCAGTTTCTACGAACACCACGTCTGTAACATAGGAGCACATTCGTCATGATGAAACGCATGCATAAAGCATGAAAATTATTAATAATAAAATTATTAATAATTAAAAACGCACATTATAGCTACATTTACATTTACGGTATTTAGCTGATGCTCTTATCCAGAGCGAAGGGTAATCATATTACAAGTACAAGGCAACGTAGTGTTAGGAGTCTTGCCCAAGGACTCTTATTGGTGTAGCACAGCATAGTCACTCAGCCCGGGATTCAAACCCCAGTCTCCTACGTGTGGTGGTGGCTACTTGGTGGGTAGTGGTGTTATCCGCTGAGCTACACCAACCACATAGCTATGTTTATTATGTGTTATAAACTAGGTGTACCGCTTTAGAAGTGTCTATAACACATTACATTCTCAGCAACCAAGTAACAAACCTACCTCGTTATACACTTCATAATTCAACACAGTACAGATTTCTCAATTATCAGGAAACCAGTGAGCTCAAACTTAACACTAGTCTATTTTAGGTCAAACTTCAAATGTCCTTCAAACTGACAACCTAATCATAAAAACTGAATTTTGCTTATATTCTTAATGATTTTGATTTTGACTCCTTATTGCAGTGTCACTACTGATGAACTGTGTTGAGTCATACCATACTGCTACATGTCCAGTTTATACTATTACTACCATGCATTCGTTTGCACCGTTAGTTTTACCTGGCTGCTGCTGTTACTACACTTCCACTGTATTTCTGATCTATAGAACACCACTCCTGCCACTGTGGCTCCTAGTCACAATACTTTATTAATATTAGATTTTATTGATGGTCTCTATATATTCTAATAATGTACAACGTCTTCTGTGCAATACGTATAGTACTGTGACACTGCAATTTAGATAGATCTGGATGGCACAGTATGGGAGCCCACCCATACTGTGATGGGCTATGGACTGATAAGAATGATCATTTCGGGCTCTAATGTGAAAGTAACAGTTCTTTGATTCTTTAAAAAACAAACAGGGTGTGAAAGATTCACCTGTTACACCTACTGCTGGTGTGCCTGCCAACTCTCTACAGGCATGCAGCAGAAGCAGTTTAGCAACATTTAAATCTTGCCTGCTTCAGAAAATCTCCTCTGGGCATCATTTGAAGACACACCTATGCAGATTTCAGGATTGGTCACTTTCAGTTAAGGGCGGGGCTAAGGTCAAAAGCACAGGCATGTTTTCTGTTATGTACAAGCTCAATCAAACCTCAGCGACCGAACCTCTCCAACCTCCCCACAAAAACACACTCCCTCTGGTAATACATCACTACAACAAAGTTACGAAAACCAGAAGAAGACCTCCACGAAGTTATCATCTCCTGCACGAATTACAAAAAATTGATTTACATTCCAGGGTCCCAATAACACTTGGAACCATAAGAGCGTTTGATTAGCGTAGAACACACCCACGCAAAACGCGTTTGAGCACATGAATAATGACATGCACTTGTGTTTCTAAGTGGTTCAGCATAGCAAAAGTAGCTTCATAAAATAAACAAGAGAAAAGGCCAGGCTTTGACTTCCTACTCCTGCTACAAACATCTGGACACCACTTTACAGGAGATCAGATCTTAGTGGGTGTCCTATTTAAATAAATAAATAAATAAATAAATAAATAAATTTAAAAAAAGGACTTTGTGAGATGATGTGTGAACAAGCCAGATCATGACTTGGTATGGAAAAAGGTACAAGGAGACAACAAAGGTACAAGCTACCCAGAAACAATAAGAACTGCCATTTAATCACATGTACAACTACAAAGTCAAGTCTCATTATTATGACCACCAGTTAATAACCCGAGTATCCGCTGGACAGCAGCTAGCGTAAAATATTTCATACTGTAAAATGAAGCCATAGCCACAGACGGTTCAACATTTCATTTGTTGGGTACAACTAACATAAAAGGCCTGCTTCCTCTGATGGTTGTACCAGAAGACCTCACAAGGTGCCTCTATATAGTGGTCACCAGTGGTCATACTTTATTACTGTGAATAGTTATGGATGTAGAAGATGCAACATTAAAATGTAAAAGATGAAACCTTTTAAACAAGATTAAATGTACTCTTCTGTATAACTAAAGTGAAAGACAGAGACAACTGAGCGAAGAAAATAAATAAATAAATAAAAATAAAGCAACACCATACCAAATTTGCTCCCACCACAAGATTTGAGATGATGTTTCCAAGGTCTCAAACCTTAATGAGGTTATTAAGGATAAGGCTTGTTCACAGCCATGGTTAGGAAGGGCCATGTGATGCTAATTTTAAAGATTTATAAATATTCTTGACTGCTCAAACGTTGTCCTGATAATCAGCAGCCATTGCCCCTCTAAGCAGCGGCCTTCCGCCCTGAACAGTATAATGTTTGACGCCCACAAAGCAGAAGAATTCTATAGGCAGATAGAAAAGTGTTTTCAGGTAGCCATTTCCTCAGTTTGTAACGTGATTAGGAAATGGCACTGGAATTGTGGAGGTCAAGTTGAGGTCTGAAAGGCCAAGATCACTTTCAGAGGGAACTGCTTGTTGGACTGCTTCAGAGGCAAATGAAAACCCCTGACAGCAGAAGACCCTGAGAAAGACCTGGCCCACTCTGGAGTAGTGAACTGTTCTACTGTGATGGGAAAGTCGTGAGAAGTTAACCTTTCAGTCTCAGATGTTTGTAAAGAAATGTCTAAACGAGTCCTGTGGAAAGAAGAAATTAAAATAGAATTTTCAGGCTGGCAGTATAATTTTAAAGCAAAAAGAGCAGATGAACACAACAACTCTCCAACTGCACGGCACGATGGGGAACTGATCATGCTTTGGGGTGGTGTTGCAACAAGTGGCACAGGGAAAACTTGACTAATGGATTTAGTTAAATCCCAGTGAATTCTAGAAGCCTAATCGTCTCATCTGGGGAAAATCTGAAAATGAACGAACACACCTCAAACCACAACAGACAACCTCAAAAGGCAGAAATGGAAGGTTTCGCCACATCCGTAAAGTGCCGGCCTAACTGAGTGCAAGGAGTCCTGTTCCATATGTACTCATTGTACTCTGTATTGGTAACATAATTTAATCAAGAGAATTACTTTTTTTACATTTGGGAGTCTTGAGAGTTTCTGGGTAAGGATGGAGAGTCACTTGGAGGCAACAGCAGGTGAAGAGAATATGTAAATTTATCAACAGTCATCACAAGATTAAGTGTAGTAAGAATGAGCAATCCCTGTACACACAGCTCTGTAGATAATGTATGACCTGTCACTCAAGGTCTTGTAACTGAGGGGCAAGCTTAGAGCCTCTTTGCCTTGCACAGAATGGCAGATTGTTACCTAAATTAAAAGTTACTGTGATGCTTTTATTTAACATTGATTTACATTTACATTGATGTTTTCTTCATTTACTTAAAGAATTTTTGGTATCCACCATCCATCCATCCATTTTTGGAATCAGCTATGCTAATATTTTTAGCCCTGACTTCTTAACCTTTACAGGAAACCAGATTTTAGCCTGGTGAATCATTCGAAAACACTCTGTGCTAAAGCAGCAGTTTTAGACTCCTAAACCTCTGTAGTTCCATGTCTAACTGATCATTTCAGAAGGAACAACCATCATGGAGAAAGCTCTTGGTCAAAAGACAGAACTCAGTTTTCACCAGTATGTGTTAAGCTTGGCCCGCAATGGAGACAAACCCGAGTTGTAGCACCAGCTTGACAGTCATATCCACTCACTGTTCTGGCCTAGCATTAGACAGCGGAGTTAAATCGGGATATTTGTCAACACAGCTACTCGGGACACATCATATTGAAGCAACAGTCCCACCCTGTTCTCTGCACTCCACCCCGGCCACAAGAAAATGACTTATCTCCACAAAACACAGAATAAACTCAACATTCACGACTGAAGAAAACATGTGCTGTGTCTCTACAGCACAAACCACCAACAAACAAGAAACTGCTAATTCACAAACAGCCCCTGCCATAGCTGGGGTGGCTGTGAGCGAAAGCTCCAAAACAGTGCTTTTACCAGGGAAAGAGAAGTAGAAAGAGAAGTGGCTGCTACCTTCGGGAAACGCCCACTGGACGTCCTGCATTAACGGCCAAAGTGGTTATAATGGTAAATGCTATTCTGGTATTGTTGCAGTAACTTCAGATGCTATGCAATGGGGGTGAGCTCATCCTTAAACTTTGGTATAACACCATTTTACGATTCCTTAGGAAACTACAGGGGTTGGACAATGAAACTGAAACACCTGCTTTTAAACCACAATCATTTATTAGTATGGTGTAGGGCCTCCTTTTGCGGCCAATACAGCGTCAGTTGGTCTTGGGAATGACATATACTGCGTCCTGCACAGTGGTCAGAGGGATTTAAGCCATTCTTCTTGCAGGACAGTGGCCACTACGTGATGCTGGTGGAGGTTCGTCCTTCTTGGTGGTATGCTGACATTACCCTGGATACCGTGGCTCTTGATACATCACAAAGACTTGCTGTCTTGGTCACAGATGCGCCAGCAAGACGTGCACCAACAATCTGTCCTCTTTTGAACTCTGGTATGTCACCCATAATGTTGTGTGCATTGCAGTATTTTGAGCAGAACTGTGCTCTTACCTGCTAACTGAACCTTCACACTCTGCTCTTACTGGTGCAATGTGCAATTAATGAAGATTGGCCACCAGGCTGGTCCAATTTAGCCATGAGACCTCCCACACTAAAATGACAGGTGTTTCAGTTTCATTGTCCAACCCCTGTATTTGATGCCTTAAGAACTCCCAAATTTCAGCAGCATTTCATTCAATTATAAAGCTCAGTTACATTACTTTTCCTTAAAAAAAATAAAAATAAATTACAGTATACAAGTCTTCTGCTGTGGAACCATATGAAACTTCGCTGTAGTATTCCGCACTTGCTAATGCTCCACATAAGACTGCTGTGGAGAGCAGGCAGGTCAGTCCAGTACTGTTGTAACATGTACAGAATGAGACTTGGAGTTTCATGTTGAAATTAGCATGTGGTCTAGAAGCTGGTGCATACTGCCCTCACAAGGGTACGGGAGAGTTAATATTGCTTGTGCCTTCACAGAACATACCCCCCGGTACCACAACAGACCCAGGCTTTTGAACTTTTTGAACCAGGCTGCTTACAATACGGATGGTCCTTTCATTCGCTGGTTCAGGAAACACCAAGTCTGTTGTTTCTATAAACAACCTGGAGGGTGCAGAGCAGTCAGGCATACAGCTTCCACCGTGCAGAGAATGGTCTTAACTTGCATTTGCAGATGCAGCGACAAATATTGTTTATTTAAAATGTTTCCCAAAATATCCCCGTGCCCATGCAGTGATATCCATCACAGAGGCATGCTGGTTCATGCAGAGCAATCGGAGGGATGAAAGGGGCATTCATGGGCATTCAGGTGTAGTTTCAGAATAGGCAGAGATATTTCTCTACATCTTTAGATAATTCTATCATGTACAGCAGAGGATGAAATGCCTTTGCTCTTCTGAGGAATGTTATTATACTGTTGGATTTCCTACTTATCTGTTTTAAGACAAAGTGATGTAACGTTTCCTTAAAATTCAGGTGTTTATTTGCAACATTTTTGAAATAAAATGCCTAAAATATTGTCGCCATGCAAAAAAAAAAAACAAAAAAAAAACACAACATACACATGTCCACCATTTTAGCTTTTATCCTTTACACTGCATGCATAATGACAGGATCAAAAAGACTCAAGGTCGTTGAATCACGACCTTCAGGTTGAAGCATCACTATGCATCAATGTATTTTCACAACACCGCATGACTGACAGTATCTTCTGTTACTCAGAAATCACTTTCCTGACATTTCTAAAACTCCCACTTCTGATCTTAAAAGCACTGACCTTCTGCCGTGGCTGGTTAGGTGAGGACACGACCACCGTGTTGCATATGGTAAGAGCGATGAAGAAGTCGAAGACGTCACACAGGTCAGGTGGGATCTGGTTGAGGAGCTGACTGTGGAAGCGCATGAACTCCATCTGACTGCCACAGTCATTCACTTTATCCAGAAGCTGAGGATCTGGAGTGATGTCTTTTTCCTAGTATATCCACAGAGAATACAGAAGCGCTTTATCTAGTGGCTTTCTAAACAAAGGCGAGAACATTTCAGAATTCAGGCAGTTTATCAAAGCCAGCACAGTAGTTTGTGTATGAACATTATAATTTCCACCACTGGGGCTGCACAGTATATTGTTAATTATTGTTAATATTGCAATATGGGCCTTTGTAAAACATATTGAAGAAGGTTCTAATATACATATAGCCCTCGAAGGCGTTCTCCTCGTCCAATAATACACAGTACAATAATTCTGGTCTAAAAATAGAAGGTCACTTACGTTTTTAAAACATAGCCAAGCCACTTTGCAGCCACAACATTCAGCAATATAGTCACACTCTGATGTGTACATTTTGAGAACTCTGACAGCATTCACAGTAATTTACAGATAATATTAAACTTTTAATATCAGATTTAATGTTGTTAATGTTAATGTTTAAAGTTGTAATATAAGATGTAATATAATCCTATCATTAAACTGGACGTTTTTCATAATTTACCCACTTCAATACATGTACTGGTACTGACCATAGGGCTGCTGAAGGCAGTGTGTTTGGACAGGATGCTGGCTCTCTTGGCCTCGGCGCGGCTCCCTGTGCGACGGTGCGATTTAGTGCTCTGAGAGCGCAGCACCACTTTGCCACTGTGCTGGCTGCAAAGGCTCTCTCTCCGTGGCAGAGTTCCACCATGTGACAGGCATTCCTCCTCTTCAGAGTCTACTTCCTGGTACATAGCGAGCCTCCTCGCTACGGGATTCGAACCAGAAAACAATGAGTGATGATTAATAGCTAACAAGCTCTTTTCAACATTGAGTGTATGATTGTACTCAAAGGATTTGTTCTGCAAGGATCCCATTTCTACCAGCTTCCTCCAGACGGAGTCTCCAAGTGTTTCAATAGCCTTAATAAGACATTACTATGCACGTTACTGGGAGGGTAAAACTACCGAGGCAAACCTAGACCAAACAAGTCTCGGCTGACTGAGCACATTTGGAGTATGCCACACAGGGAGTGATGATAGCATGGCCTCACCGTTGGCATCATGCGAGTACTCCACTCCTGCTACGGTGCAGCGGCGGAACACCATCTTGTTCTCGGTGAGCGTGCCAGTTTTATCAGAGAAGATGTACTGCATCTGGCCCAGGTCTTCAGTGATGTTCAGTGCTCTGCACTGCAGGTGTGAGTCTGTCTCCTCATCATACAGCTCCATATCCTGATGGATGAAGAACACCTGGCAGATCTTCACTATCTCAATAGAGACAAAGAGGGAGATGGGGATCAGCACCTGAGGACAAAGAAGAGAGAGAGAGAGAGAGAGAGAGAAAGGAAAAGGGTGAACAAGTCAATATGAGAATGGGGAATGGCAAAAACCATTTATGAAAAAGCATACACACAAACACACATATACATAATGTATATAATGTTTACAAACAGAAGATGATTGATTCTGATCACAGGAATTGTTAAATCTATTTTGCTGCTGCTGCTTTTGCCGCTGCTGTTGTTCAATGCTTTACGAGGACTGACGACGTCCACAACAATTCTCCAAAAAGCTCAGGGAGACGTAAATGACAACAGACAAACCTCCAACTTCATATACCACTACGTCTTTGGCTTGTACTATCCCTCTCTTGTATATTCACTCCTCCTTTTACACACACTCCTCCCGCGTACACACAGAGCTGATATCATGTCTCTAGCGTTTTACATCATTATCACATTTCACCTGAAACACTATGATCATGGTGAGGAACAGATATATGGCTGAGACCACTGGAGATAAATCTGTTCCATCAGGACTCAGCACGTCAAACACGGGCCGCTTATCTCCATACTGGAACATCCACAGGCCGTGACCTACAGAAAAGCAATGGTTTAAATAAAATAAATTAAAAAAAAAAGAAAACAAAGAAAAAAGAAAGAAAGAAAGAAAGAAAGAAAGAAAAAGGAAAAGAAAAAGCAAAGTGTTAAACAAGAGCACGGTTTGAATAAATATAGTAAAACAAAGCAACAGCAAAGACTCGCTGTAACTGGGTATTAAAGATTTCTCACTGTAACTTACTGAAGCAACTCTGATCCTACGTTTTCATTAGATATCAAGGCTGACTATTGCTGACTGCATCAGGAGGCACAATACCGGATTTTGTATAGCTCTTACTGACCATACGCTGTACACTGTAGATCAGTGAAGGTTCCATGTTAATACTGCCGTTATTCAGAATTCCAGTGATCAGTCCTCTCTTCAGGTGCAGAGAGCCTTTAATGAACTGGGAAAATCTACTTTCAGCTACAGTGGATCTGTGAGCTGGAATTCATTACACGCATCTCTAAAGCTCTGTTTGCTGGTGAAACGCAAGGCTCTAACCACCTCCACCAATTTATTCTGCTACTTTTACACTTTAATCAATAATATTTTCGCACATTTTCACCTAATGTTTTACATTTATTATTATTTTATTGCTTTATGTTCTCTATTCTTTTATTTATTTATTAGATTTAAATTGTACATAAAATAATAATGTAATTCTATAAACATGTTTATTATTCCCTATTTAAACTTATTACCTTATTTTGTAATGTAACCATTTTTAGGATTAATCAATGTCATTTTTGTTATTATTATAAAAATAATAATGAATGCTGCACTGTACTGGGTATATATGGGCTGAAAGTACATGTGTGTGTGATGTGTGTGTAAGGGTACAGTCATGTTGTCATATATGAACAATCATACATACATATATATATATATCCAAGTATTAATAATATAATATATAATATAATAATATAATATATAAATAAAAACACACACACAGTAATTCTACAGTAACTACTCAATGAGTTAAAACACTACTTTGCAGAGACAGTCATTCTAAAGAAAGTGAAACTCTAAACCACATCCTGCATGAGAACTGCTCCACACCATTACCAAAGTTCCCACAACACACAAAAACAAACTTCAAAAAACTCATTTCCACTTTCTTGTGCTTTAGCATCTTTATAACACAGGAAGGAAAGGAAAGTCTCTGAATGCTTCATACCGATGGCTGCAAACAGACACATGACCAGCAGGATGATGACACACCAGAAGACATCCACGTTCATTTGGCGCTCCAGTTTGCTGCGTTTGTAGCGTGGACCGTTGTTGTTCAGCATGGCTTTGGTCTCATGACCTGGGAACCAAAATACAGAGCACAGCCCTAAAACCTCAACCAGCCATAACAACATACATGACAACTGACAAAATCCAAGCTTAATTCCAGGAACACTGCTGTACGCCAAATGCAGACGCATGCTCTTTATAGCCAGACAGATGGATCCACCTCCGTACATAACAACTGGCAAGGTATTCTGTACATCAAATACATGGTGGAATGACCAACCAGCCTCAATGCGTTAGATAAGTTCTGATAAAGTCTGACAAGTTTAGGGTCTGAAGCCTGCTACTTTAGTTTAACGTAATGGTGCCACACTAACATAGCTAACAAGTAACAGCAGCTTCCACTTAGCGCTGTGCAAACTGCAGGCTTAAGCACGCAACAGTGTTGAGCTGTTGATCCAGTATGCGTTTTCTGCCACTGTGCTGTACATAGCTATCCAAGCACACTGTCCAGTCAAAACAGCAACAGCGCTCATCTGCCCAAACTTTATTTAATAACTGCATTAATTAACTGGTGGCTGTAATTGGGGGGCGGAGCTAAATTATATGATCAGTGTGACTGACGTGTGCTTTAGTACCTGCATAGATGACAATGCCCACAGCCTCCTCGGTGTTACGGATGGTGCAGCCTCTGAGCAGCAGGTTGTCTTTGTACAGCCCGTCTCTCCTTCCATTGCGGTGGATTCTGACAAAGAGGTCACACACATTTATCTGGTTAGCATCAATGTGCAAACGCGCCTGTGACGGCAATCCATCTTTTTCAATGACCCTCTAAAACGTCACATTAGGGTCAACGAAGGCATTTTCATTTCATCATAAAGACCAGCCGTCAGCACCGGTGGCTGAGCTCAGAAGACAGTTTAAGTCCAGGGAGCAACACACTCAACACATCGATCAATCACAGCTTACATCACGCAGCACTTCCCCTGCTGGAACCCTTATCTCAGCACAAAGCCACTCTGATACAGAAGCACCGACCTCACTAAAGTACTCAGCCCGTACAGGTAAGGCCTGAAGCCATACGGGAGCTCTGAAAGGCCATTCAGTCAATGCAGCACTTTAAACCAAACCCCAGAGCTCCACTTTCAAAGAATGATGAGGAGAAAGTGGTACAGATCCAGAGCTAAAGGAAGATAAGAGGCGAGCGGCAGATGCGGCGTTATAACTGTAGTTCTGCAGAAAACAAAATAAAACGTATACAATTGTCTCTTCAGTCCAAATCAGTTGCAAATGAGGAAGGCTCAGTTGCTCATGGCGGTCCCATTTAAAAGAATCCTTCGAATGCAGCTGAGGAATGAGTCATTTGTTTCTGAGAAATTAAAGCATCATCTGGTGTCTCTATTAAGACCTTCAGTCAGACTCATGGGCTTCATACCCAATAAACTAAAACTGTAAAAACACAGCCACACATGCACAACACAAACCACAAGGTGGTCACAAAACAGCGCACCAAAAAAAAAAAAAACACACAACACAATATTGGTCCTCAAAAACAACAAACAAAAAAAAAAATGCTATTCTTAGCATATTGTGGACATCAGCAGCAGTTAAAACGTAAATGTGTGCATTATTTCAAAATTGGAATTAATGTGGCACAGCATGTCAAAGGTTAAATGCAAGTCTTTGGAATCATGGCACTTTTCCTGCGGGGTTAAGATCAGCTTTTTTTAGCATATATGTGGACATCAGCAGCATATATTAATATATATATATATATATATATATATATATACACACACACACACACACACACACACACACAGTTATATTTTTGCCATTCTGCCCTGTTCTACTTGTTAATGTGATTTATGACACAATCATGTTACCAATGACAGTCGAGATGCTGTGCATAATGAAGGTAAAAACACAATGCAATGTGCAAATCATAAGCAAAGACAATTTAACAAAAGATAACAGATCTTACTCTTTTTTGGAAAAGGCATGTACATTTTGGCAACACTTTTCAAAAAAGTTTAAAAGAGGTCAACAGTGTTAATACAGTGTTCATGACACTGTTTCCCACCGTGTTACATGAGCTCTCCTTTTTTTGCCTGTGGGGACCGGGGACACTGCTGTAATTCAGACAGTGCAATGTTTCGCGGAGGATTTCCACTGCTCAACAGTTCGGGGTCTTTCTTTTGTTGTGTTATTCGTTTCCTGATGTGGCGGATGTTTTCAGTGCGTGACCGAACGGTCTGGACTGCAAACAGATCAGTTTAGCACCCAGTGTCTTTTACTACAGAGCCCTGCTACTGTAATACATGTAGAAGGCAGTTTGACGCCTTCGGTCATTCAGCACTAATGGTGGCTTTACAGGCGTGCAAGCTGGCTATTGACCTGTGAGCTAATAACATGCTTCTCCTAAATTTCTAATTCTGATTGGTCCGATTGGACCACAGGACAAGTTTTCCACATCACCAGCGGATCACTTGTGAATGCATCAACACACCGTGTTCCTGAGCCAATGCATTAATTGTTTTTACTAGTCTTTTGTTTGTCCTGTTTTTTTGTGTTGCTGACTTAAAATTCCTATCAAAATCATGGGTATATAGTTTAAGTAAAAAAATAAAATAAATAAATAAACAAACAAACAAAAACAACCAACTAACAACACACACACGTACTAACAATATATATGCTGTCTTGTACTACTCTAAATTAGATATTCAATTAACTCCTTCTCACAGTGTGGTTGTAAACAGTATAGATATATAAAGTGTACAGTGCAGGGGGGGAGAACAGCAGCTTAAATGTACAGGTAACAGCTAAATTGCTTTGTACAGATGTTCAGTATAGATAAATAAATGTAGATAAATAAGAACAAAATAAAAACAAAAACAAAAACACAGCTGGATGTTCAAGTATACAGGTTTGAGTTAAAGTGTGGTGCAAACAGTCTTGTAAGGTAGTGGAACTAGAAATCAGTAGCAGTCTTTAGTGGTCTAGTCATGTTCTGTTATCTATATAGGGTTTAAATGACTTGCACATCACTGCTTTCAGTTTTAATTTGGTATTTGAACATTATCCCAACTTGTTTATATACAGTCAGCTGTAAAATAGATCAAAGGCACACGGTGCTGGTAAAAAACGAAGCAGCGGTGCGCTTTAAAGCCTGAATTTTTTTCATTCTTCTCTCACAGAGTGTCTGAAAAGATCACCAGCCAAGTTCAAAAGACCTCAGGGATAAGCTCTGTGATAAAGGCTGCAGCAAATGCAAATTGAACCAGCACTGAACGAGCGCAGAAATGTTAAGCACCCGCTGAGGGGACACAATAATCTCCTAACACGAGCCCTAATCACAAGGCTAAACGGTGGCTTACATCTGTGATAGTTAAACTGCCCTCCGCTGCTTTTGCTGAGCTTTTGTCTTCTCTTAATAATGGCCAGGCTTTCTTACCGAGCTTTGCCCCAGATCGCTGGCAGCTCTGATGTATCAGAGACTGATAAGTGTGCCTTCACGCTCAGGGCCAAGTGTTTAGACCAGCACATGGCTTAACCCTATTGCAAAACAGATCCCAACCTAGGGAAGGGGGGGGTGGCAGAAATCATGTTGATCCTAAGACTACACATTGTACATTCAGCCTAATGTAATAAAGCACCGCATCGACAGCAACCAGCACTTCACCCTCTCCCTGGCAGCTGGAGACACTCTAGAGTAACTGGGCAACAGAACACTGGCAGTGGGCCAGCAGCATCTGCTCTCCATCACGGAGAAAGAATATGTGTCATAATCATTCGGGTTCCTGTCAGCTGACTCAGTGGCCCTGCTACTATCAGCACGTAGGTCTTTATCTGCCCCGCTCAAACACACATGCACATACAGGGACACCAGCAAGGACACAGCACGGTACATGGAAGCAGGGCTTAATTACCACAACACTGCATTCGCAACACTGATATGGAAGAAGGCTGCATGTGGAGCTGAACAACTGCATCGTTATTATTGCAGTTATTTACTACATTATATAAACTCGTCTACACAAGTGGAGAAATTACTAACACAGCTCATCAACTGGCAGCACACTACACTCAGCACTGGCCTCTCCAGCCTGAAGAAAGTGAATGAGCTGGTCTTCCTGAAGATCAAACTGGCCTAAAAGCTTAAACTGCAGAGACAATTTAATACATGTTGAAAAAAGTGGAAACTAAAATCCCTCCTAAATTATTCAGCCCCACCTGCAGTATGCAAATGAGCCCTTTTCCTAACTACTGACAGCCGGCTTCTCATACGAGAATCAAGCCCTGTTTTGAACTGCTCGTCGCCAATGCCGATTCACCATCCAAAAGCCTTTTAGACCAGGCTTAGGCTAATCTGTCTCGGGGCAACTGGCCCTAAGAGGTCTGTATTGTAAGTATCCTAAACAACTGACGATCCCAAAGAATTTCTGTGGATAACTGGATGAATCAGACGCAACAAATGTTCATCATTTGTTAAAAATAATGAACATTTGTTGCATCTGATTCATCCAGTTATCCACAGAAATTCTTTGGGAATCGTCAGTTTTGTTTAGGATCCTTACAATTACAGGACCTTTTAGGCCAGTTGCCCGAGACAGATAGCCTAAGCCTGGTTCTAAAAGTCTTTTGGATGGTGAATTCGGCATTGGCGACGAGCAGTTCAAAACAGGGCTTGATTCTCCGTATGAGAAGCCGCTGTCCAGTAGTTTTAGGAAAAGGGCTCATTTGCATACTGCAGGTGGGGACTCTGAATAATTTAGGATGGATTTTAGTTTCCACTTTTTTCAACATGTATTAAATTGTTTTTTTTTTGTATTTTAAGTATTAAGCTTTTAGCTCCCAGTTTTCTATCTTCAGTGAAGACCAGATCATTCCACTTTCTTCAGGCTGGAGAGGCAGTGCTGGAGTGTAGTGTGATTGAGGCTGTGTTGTAATTACTCAGACTTGTGTAGACGAATTTTAAATCATGTAGGTAAACAAAGTAACTGCAATAATAACCGATGCAGATTTGTTCAGCGTCACATGCAGGCCTTCTTCCATTATCATTGTTGCGAATGCAGTGTTGTGGTAATTAAGCCCTGCTTCCATGTACCGTGTCCTGTGTCCTTGCTGGTGTCCCTGTTGTGCATGTGTGTTTTGAGGCGGGGCAAATAAAGAACCTACGTGCTGATAGGTAGCAGGGCCACGGAGTCAGCTGACAGGGTACAGCATAATACTACCGCGAACAAGGGTTTGGGGGCGGAATTCTTTATGATTTTGGCCACATATTCTTTCTCCTATGATGGAGAGCAGATGCTGCTGGCCCACATGCCTAGGTGTTCTGTTGCCATTACTCTAGAGTGTCCGCCAGGCTGCCAGGGATGAGGGTGTCGAAGTGCTGGGTTGCTGGTCGATGCGGTGCTTTATTACATTAGGCTGAATGTACTGTTGTAGTCTTTAGGATCAACATTGAATTGATCTGCCACCTCCCCCCTTCCCTAGGTTGGGATCTTGTTTTGCTATTAGGGTTTAAGTTATGTGCTGGGTCTAAACGACTTGGCCCTGAGCGTGGAAGCGTGCCACACTTATCAGTCTCTGATACAATCAGAGCTGCCCAGCGATCTGGTGCAAAGCTCGGTAAGAAAGACTGGCCATTATTAAGAGAAGACAAAAAGCTCAGCAAAAAGCAGCGGAGGGCATTGATTTAACTATTCACAGATTGTAAGCCACCGTTTAGCCTTGTGATTAGGGCTCGTGTTAGGAGATTATTTTTATCCCCTCTACAGCGGGTTTTTTTGTATCTTAACCATTTCTGCGCTCGTTCAGTGCTGGTTCAATTTGCATTTGCTGCAAGGCCTTTATCACAGAGCTTATCCCTGAGGTCTTTCAGTGAACTTGGTGGTGGTCTTTTCAGACACTCTGTGAGAGAAGACATGAACAAAATTCAGGCTTTAACAACGCACCAGTTCGGGGGGGGGGGGGCGCTTCGTTTTGACCATAGCACCGTTGTGCGTGATCTATTTTACAAGCTGGACTGTAATATAAACAAGTTGCGGATAGTGTTCCAATAACCAAAATTAAAACTGAAAGCAGTGGTTTTGCAAGTCCATTTAAACCCCTAATTATAGATAACAGAACATGACTAGACCACTAAAAGACTGCTACTGAATTTCTAGTTCCACTACCTTACTAAGACTGTTTGCACCACACTTTAACTCAAACCTGTAGCCTTGTACATCCAGCTCGTTGTTTTTGTTTTTTGTTTTTATTTTGTTCTTATTTTATCTACATTCTTATTTATCTATTACTGAACATCTTCTGCTACAAAAGCAAATTTAGCTGTTACCTGTACATTAAGCTGCTGTTCTCCCCCCTGCACTGTACACTTTATATATCTGTACTGTTTACAACCACACTGTGAGAAGGAGTCTGACCGTGTTTCGTTATACAGTACAACCCTGTATTGGTATAATGACAAAGTTAATTGAATATCTAATTTAGAGTAGTACAAGACAGCATATATATTGTTAGTACGTGTGTGTGTTGTTAGTTGGTTGTTTTTGTTTGTTTGTTTATTTATTTATTTTATTTTTTTACTTAAACTATATACCCATGATTTTGATAGGAATTTTAAGTCAGCAACACAAAAAAACAGGACAAACAAAAGACTAGTAAAAACAATTAATGCATTGGCTCAGGAACACGGTGTGTTGATGCATTCACAAGTGATACGCTGGATTTAAGGTGATGTGGAAAACTTGTCCTGTGGTCCAATCGGACCAATCAGAATTAGAAATTTAGGAGAAGCATGTTATTAGCCCACAGGTCAATAGCCATCTTGCACGCCTGTAAAGCCACAAACAAACGTAGTGTGCTGAATGACCGAAAGGTGCAACACTGCCTTCTACATGTATTACAGTAGCAGGGCTCTGTATAGTAAAAGACACTGGGGTTCTAAAACTGATCTGTCTTGCAGTACAGGATCCGTTCGGTCACGCAACTGAAAACATCCGCCACATCATGAAACCGGGGAAATTAACAAACACAAACACAAAAGGACCCTAACTTGTTAGCCAGTGGAAATCCTCCGCGAAACATTGCACTGTCAGAATTACAGCAGTGAGTGTCCTCGGTCCCCACAGGCAAAAAAAGGAGAGCTCATGTAACACGGTGGGAAACGGTGTCATTAACACTGTATTAACACTGTTGACCTCTTTTAAACTTTTTTGAAAAGTGTTGCCAAAATGTACATGCCTTTTCCAAAAAAAGAGTAAGATCTGTTATCTTTTGTTAAATTGTCTTTGCTTATGATTTGCACATTGCATTGTGTTTTTACCTTCATTATGCACAGCATCTTGACTGTCATTGGTAACATGATTGTGTCCATTAAATCACATTAACAAGTAGAACAGGGCAGGAATAGGCAAAAATATAAACTGTGTGTGTGTGTGTGTGTGTGTGTGTGTGTATATATATATATATATATATATATATATATATATATATATATATATATATATATATATATATATATATATATATAAAAAACCTGATCTAATAACCAGGTACAGGAAAAGTGCCATGATTCCAAAGACTTGCATTTAACCTTTGACATGCTGTGCCACATTAATTCCAATTTTGAAATAATGCACACATTTACGTTTTAACTGCTGCTGATGTCCACAATATGCTAAGAATAGCA
Source organism: Prochilodus magdalenae (assembly GCA_024036415.1). NCBI lineage: Eukaryota > Metazoa > Chordata > Actinopteri > Characiformes > Prochilodontidae > Prochilodus > Prochilodus magdalenae. Next base: position 6,442 of record JAMWET010001259.1, on the reverse strand, counting down.
TTCCCCCGCGGGACCTTTTTTTGTTTGTTGTTTTTGAGGACCAATATTGTGTTGTGTGTTTTTTTTTTTTTTGGTGCGCTGTTTTGTGACCACCTTGTGGTTTGTGTTGTGCATGTGTGGCTGTGTTTTTACAGTTTTAGTTTATTGGGTATGAAGCCCATGAGGTCTGGACGAAGGTCTTACTAGAGACACCAGATGATGCCTTTAATTTCTCAGAACCAAATGACTCATTCCTCAGCTGCATTCGCAGGATTCTTTTAAATGGGACCGCCATGAGCACTGAGCCGTCCCCCCCCCACCCCCCCCCCACCCCCCCCACCCCCCCCCCCCCCCCGCCCCCCCACCCCCCCCCAAAAAAAACCCCCCCCCCCCCCCCCACCCCCCCCCCCCCCCCCCCCCCCCCACCCCCCCCCCCCCCCCCCCCCCCTCCTCATTTTGCAACTGTTTTGGACTGAAGAGACAATTGTATACTTTTTCTTTTGTTTTTCTGCAGAACTGAACAGTTTATAAACGCCGCATTCTGCCGCTCGCCTCTTATCTTCCTTTAGCTCTGGATCTGTACCACTTTCTCCTCATCATTCTTTGAAAGTGGAGCGTCTGGGTTTTGGTTTAAAGTGCTGACATTTACTGAATTGGCCTTTCAGAGCTCGCCGTATGGCTTCAGGCCGTACCTGTACGGGCTGAGTAACTTTAGTGAGGTCCGGTGCTTCTGTATCAGAGTGGCTTTGTGCTGAGATAAGGGTTCCAGCAGGGGAGGAAGTGCTGCGTGATTGTAAAAGCTGTGATTGATCGATGTGTTGAGGTGTGTGCTCCTGGAACTTAACTGGTCTTCTGAGCTCAGCCACCGGTGCTGACCGGCTGGTCCTTTATTGATGAAATGGAAAATGCCTTCGTTGACCTTAATGTGACTTTTTAGAGGGTCATTGAAAAAGATGGATTGCCGTCACAGGCGCGTTTGCACATTGATGCTCTACCCGAATAAATGTGTGTGACCTCTTTGTCAGAATCCACCGCAATGGAAGGAGAGACTGGCTGTACAAAGACAACCTGCTGCTCAGAGGCTGCACCCATCCGTAACACCGAAGAGGCTGTGGGCATTGTCATCTATGCAGGTACTAAAGCACACGTCAGTCACACTGATCATAATAATTTAGCTCCGCCCCCACCCCCAATTACAGCCACCAGTTAATTAATGCAGTTATTAAATAAAGTTTTATGGGCAGATTGAGCGCTGTTGCTGTTTTTGACTGGACAGTGTGCTTTGGATAGAGCTATGTACAGCACAGTTGGCAGAACAACGCATTACTGGATCAACGCTCAACACTGTTGCGTGCTTAAGCCTGCAGTTTGCACAGCGCTAAGTGGAAAGCTGCGTGTGGTACTTGTTAAGCTTTATGTTAGTGTGGCACCATTACGTTAAACCTAAAGTAAGCAGGCTTCAGACCCTAAACTTGTCAGACTTTATCAGAACTTTATCTAACGCATGAGGCTGGTTGGTCCATTCCCACCATTGTATTTGGATGTCCAGAATACCTTGCAATTTTGTTATGTACGGAGGTGGATCCAATCTGTCCTGGCTATAAAGACATGCGTCTGCATTTGTGGCGTACAGCAAGTGTTCCTGGAATTAAGGCTTGGATTTTGTCGTTTGTCATGTATGTTGTTATGGCTGGGTTGATGTTTTAGGGCTGTGCTCTGTATTTTGGGTTCCCAGGTCATGAGACCAAAGCCATGCTGAACAACAACGGCAGTCTTCACGCTGACAAACGCCAGCAAACTGGAGCGCCAAATTAACGTGGATGTCTTCTGGTGTGTCTCATCCTGCCTGGTCAGTGTGTCTGTTTGCAGCCATCGTCATGAAGCAGTCAGAGACTTTCCTTTCCTTCCTGTGTTATAAAGATGCTACAGCACAGAAAGTGGAAATGAGTTTTTTGAAGTTTGTTTTTGTGTGTTGTGGGGAACTTTCGGTAATGGTTTGTGGGAGCAGTTCTCATGCAGGATGTGGTTTTAGAGTTTCACTTTCCTTTAGAATGACTGTCTCTGCAAAGGTAGGTGTTTTAACTCATTGAGTTAGTTACTGTGGAATTAACTGTGTGTTGTTTTTTATTTTATATATTATATTATTATATTATAATATTATAATATTAATACTTGGATATATATATATATGTAGAAAACTGTATGATTGTTCATATCTGACAACATGACTGTACCCATTACACACACATCACACACACATGTACTTTCAGCCCATATAAATTACCCAGTTACAGTGGCAGCATTCATTATTTATTTTTTAATTAATAACAAAAATGACATTGATTAATCCTAAAAATTGTACTTACAAAATAAGGTATAGAAGTTTAAAATAGGTGGAATAATAAACATGGTTATAGAATTACATTATTATTTTATGTACAATTTACATCTAATAACATAAATAAAATAATAGAGAACATAAAAGGCAATAAAATAATAATAAATGTAAAACATTAGGTGAAAATGTGCGAAAATATTATTGATTAAAGTGTAAAAGTAAGCAGAATAAATTGGTGGAGGGCTGGTTATAGCCTTGCGTTTTTCACCAGCAAAAACAGAGCTTTAGAGATTGCGATGTAATTGAATTTCCCACTCACAGATCCAAAACCACTGTAGCTGAAAGTAGATTTTCCCAGTTCAATAAAGGCTCTCTGCCCATGAATAGAGGACTTGATCACTGAATTCTAATAAAACGGCAGTATTAACATGGAACCTTCACTGATCTACAGTGTTACAGCGTATGGTCAGTAAGAGCTATACAAAATCCGGTATTGTGCCTCCTGATGCAGTCAGCAATAGTCAGCCTGTGATAGTCTACTGAAAACGTTAGGATCAGAGTTGGCTTACAGTACGTTACAGTGAGAAAATCTTTAATACCCAGTTACAGCGAGTCTTTGCATGTTTGCTTTGTTTACTACTTATTTTATTCAACCGTGCTCTTGTTTTTACAACTTTGCTTTTTCTTTTCCTTTTTCTTTCTTTCTTTCTTTCTTTCTTTCTTTTTTCTTTGTTTTTCTTTTTTTTTAATTTAATTTTATTTAAACCTTGCTTTTCTGTAGGTCACGGCCTGTGGAATGTTCCAGTATGGAGATAAGCGGCCCGTGTTTTGACGTGCTGAGTCCTGATGGAACAGATTTAATCCTCCAGTGGTCTCAGCCCATATATCTGTTCCTCACCATGATCATAGTGTTTCAGGTGAAAATGTGGATAATGATGTAAAACGCTTAGAGACATGATATCAGGCTCTGGTGTGTACGCGGGAGGAGTGTGTGTAAAAGGAGGAGTGAATATACAACGAGAGGATAGTAACAAGCCAAAAGACCGTTAGTGGTATATGAAGTTGGAGGTTTGTCTGTTGTCCATTTTACGTCTCCCTGAGCTTTTTGGAAGAATTGTTTGTGTGGACGTCGTCAGTCCTCGTAAAGCATTTGACCAACAGCAGCGGCAAAAGCAGCAGACAAGCAAAATAGCATTTTAACAATTCCTGTGATCAGAATCAATCATCTTCTGTTTGTAAACATTATATTACATTATGTATATGTTGTGTTTGTGTGGTTATGCTTTTTTCATAAATGGTTTTTTGCCATTCCCCATTCTCATATTGACTTGTTCCCCTCTTTTCCTTTCTCTCTCTCTACTCTCTCTCTCTCTTCTTTGTCCCTCAGGTGCATGATTCCCCATACTCCCTCTTTGTCTCCCTATTGCGATAGTGAAGCCATCTGCCAGGTGTTCTTCATCCATCAGGGATATGGAGCTGTAATGATGAGGAGACAGACTCCACACCTGCAGTGCAGAAGCACTGAACATCACTGAAGACCTGGGCCAGATGTTGACAGTACATCTTCTCTGATAAAACTGGGCACGCTCAACCGAGAACAAGATGGTGTTCCGCCGCTGCACCGTCAGCAGGAGTGAGAGTACTAGCATGATGCCACGGTGAGGCCACAGGCTATCATCACTCCCTGTGGGGCATACTCCAAATTGTTGCTCCCCCCCCCCCCCCCCCCAGTCCCAGCCGAGACTTGTTTGGTGTCCTAAGGTTGCCTCGGTTCGTTTTACCCTCCCAGTAACGTGCATAGTAATGTCTTATTAGGCTATGAAAACACTTGGAGACCTCCGTCTGGAGGAAGCTGGTAGAGAATGGGATCCTTGCAGAACAACTCCTTTTGAGTACAAATTATACACTCAATGTTGAAAAGAGCTTGTTAGCTATTAATCATCACTCATTGTTTTCTGTTCGAATCCGTTATCGAGGAGGCTCTTCGCTACCGTACCAGGAAGTAAGACTCTGAATAGGAGGAATGCCCTGTCACATGGTGGAACTCTGGCCACGGAGAGAGAGTCCTTTGCAAAGCCAGCACAGTGGCAAAGTTGGTGCTTGCGCCTCTCAGAGCACTAAATCGCACAGTCGCACAGGGAGCCGCGCCGAGGGCCAATGAGAGCCAGCATCCTGTCCAACACACTGCCTTCAGGCAGCCCTATGGGTCAGTACCAGTAGTTTTTTTTTTCATGTATTGAAGTGGGTAAACATTATGAAAAACGTCCAGTTTAATGATAGGATTTATATTACATCTTATATTACAACTTTAAACATTAACATTAACAACATTCAAATCTGAGATTAAAATTTAATATTATTCTTGTAACAATTACTGGTGAATGCGCTGTCAGAGATTCTCAAAATGTACACATCAGAGTGTGACTATTATATGCTGAGATGTTTTGTGGGGGGGGCCTGCAAAGTGGCTTGGCATTTTTTTTAAAACGTAAGTGACCTTCTATTTTTATAGACCAGAATTATTGTACTGTGTATTATTGGACGCAGGGAGAACGCCTTCGAGTGCTATATGTATATTAGAACTTCCTTCAATATGTTTTACCAAAGGCCCATATTGCATATTAACAATAATTAACATATAACTGTGCAGCCGCCAGTGGTGGGAAATGTATAATGTTCATACACAAACTACTGTGCTGGCTTTGATAAACTGCCTGAATTCTGGAAATTTTCTCGCCTTTGTTTTAGAAAGGCCACTAGATAAAGCGCTTCTGTATTCTCTGTGGATATTACTGAGGAAAAAGACTATCACTCCAGATCCTCAGCTTTCTGTATAAAGTGAATGACTGTGGCAGTCAGATGGAGTTCATGCGCTTCCACAGTTCAGCTCCCTCAACCAGAATCCCACCTGACCTGTGTGACGTCAATTCGACTTCTTCATCGCTCTTACTCATATGCAAACACCGGTGGTCGTGTCCTCACCTAACCAGCCCCGGCAGAATGTCATTGCTTTTAAGATCAGAAGTTGGGAGTTTTTAGAAATTGCAGGAAAGTGATTTCTGAGTAACAGAAGATACTGTCAGTCAGAGGCACGGTGTTGTGAAAATACATTTGATGCATAGTGATGCTTTCACCCTGAAGGCTCGTGATTCAACGACCTTGAGTCTTTTTTGATCCTGTCATTAATGCATGCAGTGTAAAGGATAAAGCGAAAATGGTTACATTGGTGTGTTGTGTTTTTTTTTTGTTTTTTTTTTTTGCATGGCGACAATATTTTAGGCATTTTATTTCAAAAATGTTGCAAATAACACCTGAATTTAAGGAAACGTTACATCACTTGGTCTTAAAACAGATAGTAGGGAAATCCAACAGTATAATAACATCCTCAGAATGAGCAAAGGCCATTCATACTCTGCTGTACATGATAGAATTATCTAAATATGTAGAGAAATATCTCTGTATTCTGAAACTAACCTGAATGCCCACTGAATGCCCCTTTCCTCCTCCGAATTGATCGAGAACCAGCTGCTGTGGGATTCACTGCATGGGCACGGGAAATTTTTTGAAAATTTAAATAAACATTTGCTCTTCACTGCAAATAAGTTAAGACTTTCTCATTTTTAATTTCTTCCTACTTCTCTTCCCCTCATTTTTTTCTAAACAACATACTTTTTTATTTCCTTACCATTACTTTAAATTACCATTTATTTCAATTCTTCAAAATCATACAATTTGTTTTTTATTTTTTTATTTCTTCCCTCCCCCTAACTTTTTCTTCCTTCCCCTCTCCCTTCCCCCTCCTTCCCACACCTCTCGTTCCCCTTTCTTTCTCTTTTTTCCTATTCACCCTTCTCCTTTTCCTCTCTATCCTCCCCCCTTCCCTCCCTCTCTTCCCTCTTTTTCTTCCCACCCTTTTTTTTCTTCTCCCTCCTTTTTTCTCCCTTTTCCTTCCTCTCTCTTTCCTTTTCTTCTTTCCTTCCTCCCCTTTTCCTTCCTCTTTTCCCTTTTTTTTCTTCTCTTTTTTCTTTTCCACCCCAATATTCCCCCTCCTTTCCCTCACCTCTTTTCCTCTCTTCTCTTCTTTCCCTTTCTTCTTTTCCCCCCCCCTTTTCTCTACCCTTCTTC
>JAMWET010001258.1:55000-58177 GCA_024036415.1 Prochilodus magdalenae | reverse complement strand
AAAACAGTCTTACTTTACAGTGGTGCTAAATCAGTCTTTACAGTGGTGCTGAAACAGTCTTTACAGTGGTGCTGAAACAGTCTTTACAGTGGTGCTGAAACAGTCTTTACAGTGGTGCTGAAACAGTCTTTACAGTGGTGCTGAAACAGTCTTTACAGTGGTGCTGAAACAGTCTTACTTTACAGTGGTGCTAAATCAGTCTTTACAGTGGTGCTGAAACAGTCTTTACAGTGGTGCTAAATCAGTTTTTACAGTGGTGCTGAAACAGTCTTTACAGTGGTGCCGAAACAGTGTTTACAGTGGTGCTGAAACAGTCTTTACAGTGGCGCTGAAACAGTGTTTACAGTGGTGCTGAAACAGTCTTTACAGTGGCGCTGAAACAGTGTTTACAGTGGTGCTGAAACAGTGTTTACAGTGGCGCTGAAACAGTGTTTACAGTGGCGCTGAAACAGTCAGTGGCTTTACAGTTTAGGTGTTGCTGAAACAGTCTTTAACAAGTGGTGCTGAAAATGTCTTTACTTTACAGTCAGGTGTAGTGCTAATCAGTCCTTTACAACTCAAGAATAACTGATTTACATGGTGCCCTACAAACAGCAGTCTTTACAGTTCTTACTTTTACAGTAGTGTTTAAAACAGGTCTTTACCGGTGGAGGTGCTGCAAACAGTTTTACATTTTTTGAAATACAGTCTGCACAGTGGTGCTAAATCAGTCTTTACAATTATATGCTGAAACAGTCTAGATTTTGGTTAAAGTGCTCATAGAGTCTTTCTTTTTGGTTCTGCTGAAACAGTCCTTACAGTGGTGCTGAAACAGTCATACTTTACAGTAGTGCTAAATCAGTCTTTACAGTGGTGCTGAAACAGTCTTTACAGTGGTGCTGAAACAGTCTTACTTTACAGTAGTGCTAAATCAGTCTTTACAGTGGTGCTGAAACAGTCTTTACAGTGGTGCTGAAACAGTCTTACTTTACATTAGTGTTAGTGGTAAAAGTCTTTGCTTTACCATGTGGTGGCTGCGAAACAGTCTTTACGGTGGTGGGGAAACAGTCTTTACAGTGGTGCTGAAACAGTCTTGCTTTACAGTGGTGCTGAATCAGTCTTTACAGTGGTGCTGAAACAGTCTTTACAGTGGTGCTAAATCAGTCTTTACAGTGGTGCTGAAACAGTCTTTACAGTGGTGGGGAAACAGTCTTTACGGTGGTGGGGAAACAGTCTTTACGGTGGTGCTGAAACAGTCTTTACAGTGGTGCTGAAACAGTCTTGCTTTACAGTGGTGCTGAAACAGTTTTTACAGTGGTGCTGAAACAGTCTTGCTTTACAGTGGTGCTGAAACAGTCTTTACAGTGGTGCTAAATCAGTCTTTACAGTGGTGCTGAAACAGTCTTGCTTTACAGTGGTGCTGAAACAGTGTTTTACAGTGGTGCTCCAGAAACAGTCTTGCTTTACAGTGGTGCCTAATACTTTCTTACTTTACAGTGGTGCTGAAACAGTCTTTACAGTGGTGCTGAAACAGTCTTTACAGTGGTGCTGAAACAGTCTTACTTTACAGTGGTGCTAAATCAGTCTTTACAGTGGTGCTGAAACAGTCTTTACAGTGGCGCTGAAACAGTCTTACTTTACATGGTGCTGAAACAGTCTTGCTTTACAGTGGTGCTGAAACAGTCTTGCTTTACAGCGGTGCTGAAACAGTCTTGCTTTACAGCGGTGCTGAAACAGTCTTTACAGTGGTGCTGAAACAGTCTTTACAGTGGTGCTGAAACAGTCTTTACAGTGGTGCTGAAACAGTCTTTACAGTGGTGCTGAAACAGTCTTACTTTACAGTGGTGCTGAAACAGTCTTACTTTACATGGTGCTGAAACAGTCTTACTTTACAGTGGTGCTGAAACAGTCTTACTTTACATGGTGCTGAAACAGTCTTTACGGTGGTGCTAAATCAGTCTTTACAGTGGTGGGGAAATGGTCTTACTTTAGTCAGGGGGGGCCCACATCACACCACTCTGAATAACTGATTACATCTTCACCGTTAGTTAAAGCAGGATGTTTAAACTGACTTGAATTTTTTTTTTTACATTTATTTGACATATTCTGATAAGTTTGCAAGTTATTTATTTATATTTATAATTATATTATAGATTTTATAATATAGATTTTTAAAGATATCATGGAGCATGTCTTTTCTATCTGCAGAACAAACCTGCACACAGTTTCATTGATAAAAACTGTGGTACGGACTGAAAGAATCGTACCGGTGTTAATGAGCTAAAGATTAAAAATTAATTGGCCTAAATTTACAGCATGCTTTACTTATCTCCAGAGATAACCGTGCCTTCAGAGGTTCAGCCTTACAATGCCAAAGCTCTTCAGTCTTAATCTGAGGTAGAGCCTGCATCCCCCAGTCCAGTCCATCAGACAAGAGGATCCCAATATGAATTCTGCCTAGAGGACAGCAGTATCCAGCTAACAGGAGTGTATAGGAGGTCACCGAGTGGTCCAAACTGCCAAACAAAATTCACGCCGGTCACGAATTCTGTCCACCAAAAACCCCCGACTGTGTTTCTGTCCAGGGCAGAGAACTCCCGGACCCGACCAAGCAGTATAAGCGAATTCTCTCCGAACCCGGTTCAGTTTCCCAACAGAACACTGTGAACCCGTAGCAGTATCGGCTCAGAACATCAGTCCGAAACCGTCTGCAGTATCCCAACAGAATACTGTCCAACAGGAGACAACAGTAATCCCAACCGCTTCTGAGGGCTTCCCGGACACCTATCGACGACAGAATTCTGTCCAAACCCACCATCTCACACTAAAGCTGACAGGGGCCCACTCGTTCCCGTACTCTTCTCCGCAGGCAGATTGCTTTTCATCTCTGATAGTCTTTCTACAACAGTCAGTTCCCACCGAAGTACCCAAACAGGTCTCCCAAGCGAGGTTCTGTCATCAGGGAGTGAACAGTATTTCCCAATTAAACATCTCTGGAAGAACTTGGCTTTTTTCCGAGCATGGCCTCAATTTCTTTAAAACGTCAGGAAGCTTCCAACAGAATTCCTGTCGACAAAGTACCAGCAGGTATCCCAACAGCCGGGAATTCACGGCCAAACCCGACAGTATCTGGTCGTTCTGGACAACAGGTCTGTCCGAAATATCTACAGTATCCCAGGAAGCAATTCTATCCGGCGC
>JAMWET010001258.1:10000-50000 GCA_024036415.1 Prochilodus magdalenae | reverse complement strand
CCTCCGCCCCCAGCGTATGACGATGTAGCGCAAGACGAAGATGACTTCGAGGTCAGCTCCATCAACAGCGCGGAACCTGGCTCTCCACGGGCACCTTGCACTCCCACAGAGGAGGACAAGCCCCTCGTTGAGGACAATCTCTTCTTGCCAAGAGGACAAAGCCGTGCGAGGACCTTCTCCCAGTCGGCCGAAATCTTCCAGGAGCTGCAGCAGGAGTGCATGAGGCGCCTCAACGTTCCCAACCCTGAACTTTATCGGCAGATTGTCCTCAACGCGTCCGAGGACAAACCCCAAATTCCGCCCCGTATCCCGATTCCTCCCAGACCCCCCAAAAACCCAGGTGCCGAGTACTCACGCTGGTCAGGTGAACTCTCTCCAGGCTCCGGGGTCGAAGAGGACAAAGTGCGTCCTCCTCAAATCCCCCCGCGGGACCCCCTCTCTCAGCCTGGCTCTCGCACCCCCAGTCCGATGGGACTGTACATGGGCAGTCACTGCTCTCCGGCCTCCATTTATGGCTCTCCCTACCTCTCCACATCTCCTGGTAAGCTCATGCCTACCACCCAAAGCTTCGCCTCGGACCCCAAGTATGCTGCCCCCAAGGTCATTCAAGCACAAGGCAAGGACAAGGAAGTGACCAAAGGACCTTGCATCCTGCCCATCGTCCGAGATGGCAAAAAGGTCAGCAACACGCACTACTACCTCCTGCCAGAGAGGCCGTCTTATCTCGACCGCTATGACAAGTTCTTCAAAGAGGCAGAGACGGGAGAGGAGAGGCGGAGCCTCAATATGGCCACAGTGCGGCCCATGGTCCAGCAGCAGCAGCAGGGGGAGCCCAAATCCAACTTCTCCTCCAACAACAACAGCAGTCTGGTGGACTCCTCGGGCAGAGCAGGCGTTAAGAACTCGCTGAGCCTCCCCAGAATGACCACCGACGGTTCCGTCAGCAGGGTGGAGGGAGGCTGCACCTCAGACAGGGTCAAACTGGTGAGTACTGGGAATTATCTCTTTTATTATTAGTATGATTTTAAATCACGTTTTTCCCAGTTTTTTAGGGAACCTTCCTGTTCAGCTACGTCTTCATTCTGCTCCTGAGCTCGTCCGTGTGGTTCTTGGTTTTTCGGTGGATCAGCTTCCCGTTCTTTATCAGGTTCTTTAAGAGTTTCTTGAGTGTTCATTTATCTGTGTTGTATGTTCTTTGGGAGTCTTGGTTCCTCTGGGTGATTCATCCTAATGCTGTTCGGGAGGTTTTCCATCTGAGCCTTGGTTCCTCCCAGTGGTTCATCTTTATTCTCTTTGATGGCGTTCCTGTTTAGCACTCTCGGTTTTCCAGTGGTTCTTCCTTATCCGTTATCTGAGCTTACCTATTTGATTCATTCCTCAGTGGTTCTTGTACAGTTTCTTCTTTTGAGCCTTGGTTCCTCTCTGTGGTTCTTGATGCTCTCTGAAAGCTTTTTCCTTTGAGTCTTGTTTCCTGCCTGTGGTTCTGTGAGTTTTAGTTCTTCTGGGTAGCTTTTTGGGATCCTTTACATTCGACTATTGGTTCCTCTGGTTGGTTCCTCGTGCTTTTTGAGACTTGGTTCCTCTGGGCGAGTCTGGGTGGTTTATCTTCATCTTCTTTGGGAGATTTTCCATGAGGTGAGCTTGGTTTCCCAGCAGTTCTTCCTCGTGCTGATTGGAAGTTTCTCCATTTAAGTCTTGGATCCTCTCTGGTTCCTTTTCATGCTCTTTAGCCTTATTTGACTCAGTGGTTCTTCTTAATGTTCTTGGGTTCTTCTTCTTCTTCTTGTTCTTTTTAAGTGTTGGTTCCACTCTGTGGTGGCTCATCAGGCTCTATGTGAGCTTTTCTATTTGAGTCTGGTTCCTCCCAAAGGTTTATCTTCATGTTCTCTGGGAGGTTTCCCATTTGAGTCTTGGTTCGTCTCTGTGGTTGTTCTTCAGGTCCTCTGGGAGGTTTCCCATTTGAGTCTTGGTTCCTCTCTGTGGTTGTTCATGTTCTCAGAGGTTTCCCATTTGAGTCTTGGTTCCTCTCTGTGGTTGTTCATGTTCCCGGAGGTTTCCCATTCGAATCTTAGTTCCTCTTTGTGGTTGTTCATGTTCTCTGGGAACTTTCCCATTTGAGTCTTGGTTCCTCTCTGTAGTTGTTCTTCAGGTCTCTGGGAGGTTTTCTGTTTGAGTCCTGGTTACCCTCTGTGGTTGTTCTTCATGTCTCTGGGAGCTTTCCCATTTGAGTCTTGGTTCCTCTCTGTGGTTGTTCTTCAGGTTTCTGGGAGGTTTCCCATTTGAGTCTTGGTTACTCTCTGTGGTTGTTCATGTTCTCTGAGGTTTCCCATTTGAGTCTTGGTTCCTCTCTGCGGTTGTTCTTCATGTCTCTGGGAGGTTTTCTGTTTGAGTCTTGGTTCCTCTCTGTGGTTGTTCTTCATGTTCTCTGGGAGGTTTTCTGTTTGAGTCTTGGTTCCTCTCTGTGGTTGTTCTTCATGTTCTCTGGGAGGTTTCCCATGCGAGTCCTGGTTCCTCAGAATGGTTCACCGTGTTTTTTCCAAAAGCCTTTCCGATTGAGACTTGGTTAGGTGGGTCCTCTTCATGTTGTTTGGGAACGTTTCCATTTGACTCTCGGTTCCTCTCCATGGCTCCTGTTCATGCTCTTCTGAGAGCTTTTCCTGTTGACTCTCGGTTCCTCTGTGGCGGCTTCCTAGGAGTTGTTCCTGGTGTATGTTACATTGAGGGGTTCTGGTTTGGTCAGATTGTGCCGCATACAGAAGGTCTTTGATTGACCGCTACCTATTGGTGTTGCTGATCAGTAGAGGGCAGCAAAGACCAGGGGACCTATTTGCACTGTACAGTTGTGGTGCTCTGTATTGTGGTCCCTTCAGTGCATCTCTACGTTCTGAGCCCCGATTGATCGTTCTTGAGTGTCAGTCTCCACATGAGCCTGCTCATTGGATTCTGTGATGCCCATCAAATCAAAAACCAGTTGCCTTTGAAAGACTAGGTGTAGCAGTGTTCCTAATTGGACGCTTCTCCTTTGTTCAGGTGCAGGACGCGGTACATGGGGTGACGATTGAAGAATGCCAGACGGCCCTGCAGAACCACAGCTGGAGCGTACAGAAGGCTGTGCACTATCTGAAGGTAATGGCATCATACAGTCAACACAAGACTGTGTAGTGGCTTGTTTCTGCTTTGGGCCAGTAGACGATGACACCCATCCACCCCCTGCATCCACACCAACAGCCGACTGCCCCCTGCATGCTTTCAGAGCTAGTGAGTGAAGTGAAGCAGCAGGAGCTCGCTCTGAGCCGTCCTGTGATCAGTCCGCTCCATGTCTGCTCCCAGTCTTGAGCGTATGGACGCGACACAGCGGACTTTAATTTCATGAGTCTCATAATTCTCTGTGTTGTGGGAAACAGAACATGCAGCATGCGGTGCCGTTCGCTCTCACAGGAAAAATGCGCCAGTCTGTGTTGTGATCAGTGAGATTTTCCAGTATGCCAGTCAGCTGAATGATTCCGCTGTGCAGACGCTCGTCACTCGAGCCTCGCAGGAGTAGTTAGTGTGGGGGAGGAAGAAGAACAGGATTGTGGGACGGAGTAAAACTGCAGCGGTGTCAGACTGATGTTCTGACTTTTTGCGAAGTCAGATCTGCTTACTCCACTCCCCACTCGGCTTAGCACTACTCACATGCTCCCAGTGTCTCTGCTGATCAAACATCGTCATAGGCCAGTTAGGTAGACTTCATCCAAACGCTGAAAAGCTAATAGCTAGTCATTTGCTGATGCTAACAACTAAATGCTAATAATTGGTCATTTAATAATGCTAATATCTAAATTGCTAATAACTGACCATTTGCTAATGCTAATAACTAAAATGCTAATAACAGGTTATTTGCTGATGCTAATAACTAAAATGCTAATAACTGGTTATTTGATAATGCTAATAACTAAATTGCTAATAACTGACCATTTACTAATGCTAATAACTAAAATGCTAATAACTGACCATTAGCTAATGCTAATAACTAAAATGCTAATAACAGGTTATTTGCTGATGCTAACAACTAAATGCTAATAATTGATCATTTGGTAAAGCTAATATCTAAATTGCTAATAACTGACCAGTTGCTAATGCTAATAACTAAAATGCTAATAACTGATCATTTGATGATGCCAATTATTTAAAATGCTAGCAACTGCACAATAATTGATCTCTCTCTCTCTCTCTCTCTCTCTCTCCTTCTCTCTCTCTCTCTCTCTCTCCTTCTCTCTCTCTCTCTCTCTCCTTCTCCAGGTGGAGCAACTCTTCTGTCTGGGTTTGAAGACCAGGGTGGAGTGTCACAAGATTCTGGAGATGTACGACTGGAATCTGGAGCTGGCCAGCACTCAGCTGTTAGACTCTTACGGCTCAGTCAAGCAGAGGTAGCCCCGCCTTAAACCCTCCATGTTCCCACTATCGTTCTCACTGTTGGTGCCCTCAGCTGAGGATGACCGGACCGAAAGGGTTAGGAACAGACACAGGACCTGGAGAGGGCAGGATGAGGAGCGGTTATCAGCACACAGCCCCCATACTTCCTCAGCACTTGGGGATCCTAACTTAGGTTATAGCTCAGATGTGGGCAGTCTGGGGGGCACTGTCTTACAGAGGGGGGAACCCGCTTATAGACCTCTGGCTTACACTGATCATTAGCATCTCTATGCGACACCTAGCCAGTCACGGTTCGATTTCCAAAGACTGGGACCCATTTTGGGTTGGAAAGAAATCCACTCGGAAGTCTTTCTGGAAGCTCTAGATACGTAACTGACTGAATGCCATCAGTAGTGTAGCCGGGGTTCAGTCAGGCGCAGCAGCAGCAGCAGCTCTGTATCAGGATTCTTGGAATTAGAGCAGCTCCATCAGGGAACAAGCTCCACTTCAAACTGGGTGAAGTGGACAGACGAAAGGCTGAGGCTCTCTGACTCAGCTCTGACTCATAGTCTCACAGACTGTAGTCCATCTGTTCCTCTGTATACTGTATTACCCTGTTGTTCAATGGTCAGGACCCCCACAGGACCACCACAGAGCAGGTATGATGTGGGTGGTGGATCATTCTCAGCACTGCAGTGACACTGACGTGGTGGTGGTGTGTTAGTGTGTGTGGTGCTGGTGTGAGTGGATCAGACACAGCAGTGCTGCTGGAGTGTTGAGACACTGTGTCCACTCACTGTCCACTCTATTAGACACTCCTACCTTGCTGCTCCACCTTGTAGATGGACAGTCAGAGACGATAGCTCATCTGCTGCCGCACAGTGCAGTGCTGGTCACCCTCTAGTCCTTCATCAGCGGGCACAGGACGCTGCCCACGTGACACTGCCCACAGGACGCTACTGTGCTGGGCGGTTTGGGTTGGGGGCGGTTCTCAGTCCAGCAGTGACAAGGAGGTGTCCAGCAGCACTGCTGTCTGATCCACTCACACCAGCACCACACACACTAACACACCACCACCACCACCACGTCAGTGTCACTGCAGTGCTGAGAATGATCCACCACCCACATACTACCTGCTCTGTGGTGGTCCTGTGGGGGTCCTGACCATTGAAGAACAGGGTAATACAGTATACAGGGAAACAGATGGACTACAGTGTGTACCTGTACACCTACAGAGTGTCCTGTATGGTCAGTGGATGTAGGTAGTGTTGTAAAATGGACTCAGAAGGACTAATTGAGGACGCCAGCTCCTCATGAAGTGTGATTTAGTGTAAATGAATTTTACCGCACCTCCCAAAAGTCTGCACTGGGATCCCCTGGAGGCCTCCCCTTCGCTCGCTCCTCTCTGCTGCTCTATGTTTGTCCCGATTCACCATCTGCCCGAGCCTCCTCTGCACTGTGCTGACGTCCAGACGGAGCCTGTCCAGCAGGAGGAGGGAACGGAGTCGGATTGTTTCTCCACGTCAGCATGTTCTGCTTTATTACAGTCTGGGGGAAAAATGCAGCACTTGCATTTCAGGATGCTTTACCTTTTACTCTCTCCTCCCTCATGGATCTGTTTTCCCTCCCATCACCAAAAAGAAAACATAGCCCTGTCTGGTCTCCTGGACTCGCCTCTCTTGTTCTGTGCCATCTGCTTGTCTCAGTTTGTCGGTTTGTAATACTTTAGGTGCCCAACAGAGTTTAAACACGCCTGTCTCTATTTGCCATGCTCTATTATGATGGTGCAGACACCATATGGGGTCAGTCAGCTTTGATGTGCTAGGCTTCGTTAGGTTAGCACTGGAGCTTTGAAGCTAATGTAACTAGTAATGGAAGCTTAAGTACATTAGCACTGAGCACATTACAATCATCTCACGCTTATGTGGTTTCTGATCTATAGGACTGGGCAAAAGGATAGCATGCGAATGTGGGCCATGTCTGGCAGAGATCTGGCACTGCCCGGCCCACTATCGGCACTGGCAGTTAGCCAGAGGTGGCCCACTTATTTACAGCATGCATTTGGCCCACACGTCCCAAAACAGATGTGGCCACTTCAGGCAGATATGCCTACTTTTGGCTGAGGTTTGGTTCTAATCCGGTGCATATGTGGGCGCATCCGGATACCAGTGCTATCGTTCAGTGTGGCAAGTGGGCCAGATGGAGAACGTGGGCCAGATTTGGGCCGGTACAAAAGCCCAGTCATTCAGAGTGATTGGATGTCAAGGGCCCTAATTGAGAGGAGTCAGGATTAGCCACAATGGTGGTGATGGGAACCAGACGTCCTGAAGAGTTTCCGACCTATTCTTTGACCTTTGGTTAACCTCTGGGAGGACTTGCCATCCTGGGACCCAGCATGCATTTCTTTATACTCCTTTGACCTCTGGGTGGAGTTGAGAGCCTCACTCGTCAACTATGGTTTTACGAACCCCTTGAGAACTTGTGTCATTAGGCTTCTCTAGGGACTGCAGTCTGGGCCGCGTTCTGGAACCAGAGCTCGGTAAACTAACATCTGTTCCAGAGTGGTCTCCTCTCTGACACCAACAGAATCCATTACCACACTTCTTAAAGCTAATCGATTACATACAGAGCACCCAACCTGTGGAGAGAGATCACCATAGACTACAGTCTCCACCCTCTCTCACAACCCCACCACCCCAAATAAAAGACCCCAGCAACCCATTGGCGTCATGTAGGTACTCAAGGTCTGGGCTGGATTTCTGAATATCACCCCCGAGTCCCGCCCCATGGTAAACGGTTTCTCCATGTCCTATGTACATATTCCCACTGAAAGCCACCGGGTCCTCCCAATTACGAGGTGGTTAAGGAGTTGAAATATAAGCTCACTGAAAAGATGTGAAAGCAGGTTTGCTGTTAGTTACAGTCCGCATTTGACGAAGCTTGCTAAATTGTTGGGGGTATGTATATTGCATTACATGTTGAAGGTGGTAGTAACTTCAGGCTCCTGCAGATGGCGCTGCACGAAGACTGTGGGGCTATAAAACCCTGTGGGGTGTGAGTGACGGGATCCATAGATTGGGAAGAGGTGCTACAGTGCAGGGAATGTCTCGTTCCATGTGTGGAAAATGGCTCCACAGATGTTAACGATTGGCCAAAAGGAGTGACTGAGCATGTGGGCGTGGCCAAAGACCATAGTGTGAAGGAAGTAGCTGAATCTGCAGGTGTATGGAAGCGTACAGTCATACGGGTCTACCAGCAGTGGGAAAATCCCAGTCTACAGGAAATTCTCTACGGAGCTGTGCCAGGGAAGGCATCCACCAAATCTGGCCCAGCTGACCAATTCTTTGATGAAAGAGTGTCTGAACACTGATGTGGCTACATCCAGAAACTTGTCCAGTCCAGCCAAATCCAATCCCAGTTGTCCGATTACAGTAATAGACACGTTGCAGGGTCTTTTTTTTTTGTCTCTATTCGTTTCTTAGCTACATTAGCCTTGTAGCTCCAGAAGCAAACCTCAGACACCAAGCACGTCTCAGCCGATGAACTTCGTTAAATTCACTATCACGTTTTTGCTTTTGTAAAATTGTTGCCCCGGTACTTTATGGCTGTGGCCGGAACTGTAACCTCCGTTTTCACTCTGTCTTCACAGGCGATGAGGGAGAACCCTGAGCGCCCTCGTCCTCCGCTCCTCAGAGGCCGTTGTGACTGAAGTATGTTTTCCTGTCCAGAGCGCAGCGGGACGGAGACTCTCTCCAGCCTGCTATACCGAGCGCGTGACTCAAGCGTGCGCCCCATCGCGAATAATCAAGTTCCTCCAGAAACACCTCCGAAGGTGCACTACTGAGTTCAGAGTTTTTTAGTTCTTCGTTTTTTCCCCTCCCACTCTGCTGAATAGAAAAGAGGCGGAAAACAAGGTGCTGCTGGTCCATTTGAGCTGACTATACTTTATTATTATTATTATTATTGTTATTATTATTATTATTGTTTCATAAAGAGCTTTATTTGAGGAATATGTAAGAGACGATCAGACTGAGAGCTGAGAAGTGTGTGCGTGCGTGCGTGTGTGTATATGTGTGTGCGCGCGCGTGCGTATGTGTACGTGCGTATGAGTGTGTGTGTGTGCGCGTGCGTATGAGTGTGTGTGCGTGCGCGTGCGTATGAGTGTGTGTGCGTGTGCGTGTGTCTATGCGCGTGCGCGCGTGTGTGTCTATGCGCGTACGTGTGTGTGTGTGTGTGTGTGTGTGTGTGTGTGTATATATGCGTATGCGTATATGCGTATGCGTGTGTGTGCGCCTATGCGCGTGCGTGCGTGCGTGCGTGCGTTCGTTCGTTCGTTCTCTGGTTGGGATGGTCCGTACCCTCAGCTGGTCTTGGTCTCAGTGTTTATGCTGGTCAGCTGTACAGCGTCCGGAGGTAACGCAGTTGCACTCTTTGTCCACCTCGCCCTGTTGGCTGGCTGCACGTGTCCCCTCAGTATGTGTGACAGTGTTACTCCCGGTGGTGTCTAATACGGAACAATCGCTGGCAGCACAACCTTTCCAAGTGCCCTCGAGGTCCTTGGAGCCAAGAACGGATCCGGTCATTAGCCCACACTGCTGTAGGGACGCTGAGACTGAACCAGTAGTGGCGAAACCCTGCCAGGCTTCCCCAGCTGAAAACGCCCTCACGTCCAGTTTCCTTTGGGCTTTTAGTCACGGACCCGCAGCAGCACAACTGGGAACGCTAACCCGGAACCTGAAAGCACAAGCGCGGGTCCGCCACAAAGTGACGGAGAAGCTGCTGGCTCTCCAATCAGGCCAGGGGGAATCAAATGCCTTAATGTGGGGGGAATTGGGAACGGCCAGAGTGTCCAGAAATCCTACAGGGAGCGGAGAGTGCACCATGTATGCTGGAAGATGGATGTTTCGGTGTACAGATGATTATAGTTAACTACAGCCTGTAGATCAGTAGCTACAGTGGTTGGGCTGAGGTGGTCAACTCACCCGTCCACGAGATAGAACCAGCTTTAAATTCAGATTAAAGCTGAGTTTACTTTATGTGCATGTGAAAGGTTAGGATGTTAGCGTGGGTTGTCATGGTGAACTCCTGGTTACTAGGCTATGCCTTAAGATATGACTTCAGTTGGCTTAGCGCTGCTGGCTAGCTGAGTTAGCACCTTAGCCTACTGCTATCAATGGTAACGTGACTGATTAACACTAAGCAGTTCGCCAGCACCTTGTTCCATCCGGCAGTATATGCTAGCATTTTGGCCAAACACAGACAGCACAACCAGCCATGTCCTGAATTTGAAGCTACTTGACCGTGACAGTGCTGTTGAGAGGCTAATAGAGGCTTAGCTAGCTAGATTAGCAAGGTTGACCCTGTGCTTTTTGAGCCTGTGCATGTGACGTTAGCACGTAAACATGCACAGGGTGCTCTGTAAAGCTCCCTCCATCAGTTTGGGCAAACCACAGTCTCAGCTAATGCAGCTTTAAGTGTTGGGCCCCATCGTTGGGAGATCACAATGCTGAATACTTGTGATGCCACAGCCATCCACTCCGTGACCTGGAGTCTAGAAGACGGTTGCCCGCTTTCACTCTGTCTCTGGGTGGGTCGGCAGGTTGTCCCTCTGCATTAGCACGATGCTAGCCAGTGTAGGTATCTGTTAGCTCATCTGGCAGACTTAGCAGTTAGCATGCTCGGATGCTTAAAGAGCATATGGGGTTTAGTTCCAGGTGTCTTGTGCTAGCCTGCATGCTAGCCTTCACCCTCCCAGCTCAGGAGAATCATTGGATAACCGTCCTGGGGTGGATGGAAACCAGCCATGACCGGGGAACCTTTCACATGCATATGAAATAAATTCCATGAAGTCAGTATCGTAGTCGGAAAGCTTGTCCGGTCTAGCGTTAGTGGGTCAAAGCATGGATAGCTCAGTTCATCTGGGATCGTATTAGGCTATTCTAATGAGGCTCGCCTGCTAGTTTTGCCGTAGCCGCTTAGCAGTTGCATGCCAGTCCTAGTAGCTCCCACCCAGCTCATTAAATCTGTCCTGTTCCCGGCGAACGGCCTGTTAGTCTGCAGGGTAGCCGTGTGAACGCCGTGTGTAGTGTTAATGAGTTTATGTATATGACTCATGAGGCTGCTCGCGTTTGAGTGAGCAGGATTCGGGCGGTTTCCGCCATCCGCTCCTCAGGCCCAACGGTCTCGGAATCGTTTCCCTCTCCTGGCAGCCCCCCCTGCGTTGATCCGGCCAACGTGGCCTCCAGAGGTGGCGTCCTGTACTGTACTGCCTTACCGTGATAACAATGCTTCCAGCTCAGAGAGTCTCATTGGACCGTGTAGTCGGCCGTGGAACCCTTGTTTTAGTCTTACCTTCCTCATACAACACATCCGATACCTGACGCCGTAGCTGTGAGACTGAAATGACCTTGTGGTGTTCCCCGAGCGCTGCCCGTGTATGGTTCCGTGCCCGGCCAGCCCATTCATACATGCCTACCTATCTGTATTATTGTTGTTGTTGTTGTTGTTATTATTTTTCCTCCTCAATGGCTGTTCATATTATAACCTTGATGTTCAAATTCTGAAGTGTGTCGATGCAGATCTAGAATTTATACATGATAAATATATATATGTGTATTTTTTATTAAAAATAACTATTTTTTATCTTTTTCTAGCACCTTGTCTTCATGCCTTCCTTCAATTCCTACATGATTATCCAAGTTCTGCAGCTCATATACACCAATCAGGCATAACATGATGACCGCCTCCGTGTGTCTACACTCACTGTCCATGTTATCAGCTCCACTGACCGTATAGGACACTCTGTAGGTGTACAGGTCCAGACTGTAGTCCATCTGTTTCTCTGTATACTGTATTACCCTGCTTTTCCATGGGTAGGACCCCCACAGGACCACCACAGAGCAGGTATGATGTGGGTGGTGGGTCATTCTCAGCACTGCAGTGACACTGACGTGGTGGTGGTGTGTTAGTGTGTGTGGTGCTGGTGTGAGTGGATCAGACACAGCAGTGCTGCTGGAGTGTTTAGACACTGTGTCCACTCACTGTCCACTCTATTAGACACTCCTACCTTGCTGCTCCACCTTGTAGATGGACAGTCAGAGACGATAGCTCATCTGATGCTGCACAGTGCAGCGTTGGTCATCCTCTAGTCCTTCATCAGTGGGCACAGGACGCTGCTGTTCACTGGGTAGGTTTGGTTGGTGGACGATTCTCAGTCCAGCAGAGACACTGAGGTGTCCAGCAGCACTACAGTGTCTGATCCACTCACACCACCATGTTTTCACTGTAAGGAAGGTCTTCCTAAACCCCACTTCCACAGTCTTCCAGAAGATTCTGACTTTCACTTGTTGTTTTCTTATTTGGTGTTGGTCTTAAGGAGGAACAGAACCATAGCACATTCAAGAGCACGAAGGCGTGATGATGGTTTTCAGTGTCTCGGCCTGGGTGGGCTGCAAAACATCTTGTCAAGAAAAATGATCTTCTATTTATTCGATATCTTAATTTATTTATTTATTTATTTATTTATTTATTTATTATTTTACTAAGTATTTTATTATTAATTATAAGTTTACTTATAATTCTAAGTGATTCTCGTCAGCTATACTTCCCACTATATTGGCAGATAATTCAGCTAACTAAAATGATCTAAACCAGGTAAAAATTTAATTTGGAAATGATAAGTAAAGTAATCAACAAGAATTAAAAAAAAATATATTTAATTTATTTTATTTTTTTGCAGTGTCAGCACATCCTCCACTAAATAAAACCTTGTTTGTTGTAATGCACATTTGTGTATCACAGAATCCCCGAAGAAGAGAGTACACCGATGTAACTGTAATTCCAGTAGGCTTATTACACTGCCCTGCCCTCATTAATGTACTAAGAGTGAGCGATGTTCTGTATTCTAACTACAGTGTCGTTCAATTAAACCGCATTTAATTGAATGGAAGTCAATGGAACCAGACGTCTTGCCATGCTGTTTTGGGCCATTTCCGTTGGTCCATTCTTCGTGAAATGTCCACACAGTGTAAACAGCAGCTCATGTGATCAAAAGAGGTATCCAGTGAAAATCAACAAAAATGGAGATACGTGTTTTTCCTTGGACAGCGACATTATTTATGTAGTGTGCCTAAATAGAAGCACTGCTGCTATTAAAATAAACTTAATTACAGCTAATTACACTTAACTGTGCTATTTTAAAACACCACACACTGCCCGGCCAATAAACCGGTCTCACTCTGATACTCAGTTGGACCGCCTTTAGCCTTGATCAGCTTTGAACTTTGATTTTAACCTTCGCTGTGGCATCGTTTCCGCAATGTCACAGCATTTACTTCTCTCCAGGGCTGCTTCACTCTTCCCCCCAGGATCTTGCATGTACTGATGATGGGAGATTTGGACCACTGCGCAAGGTCTTCTCCAGCACATCCCAAAGATTCTCAATGGGGTTCAGGCTACACAGCTGTTTAGTCCCGATCCCTGGAGTTCCCTTCGCACAGTGCGTGTGGAGAAGCTCCTCCTATCACTATTAAACATCTCCCTGAGTTCTGCTGCTGTCTCTCCACCATCTGATTCACCAGACGTTAAGTGATGGCCCATCACCATCAATCAGGATCTTTTTCCGACCACATTCCTGCCTGGAAGACGATGTTTCTCCACCGTCCTTCCACTGTCTGATAACGCGGTGGACAGTTCTTATCCCGAGTTTAGCACTTCCAGCATCTCCTTAGATGTGTTCTCTGATTGATGCCAATAATCTGACCTTCTGAAACAGATCAACATCATCTCCACCACAGGACGCGTCTCTCCACACGGTTGTTTATCAGATGAGATGCTACTACTGTGTATATATACATACGTGTGTGTGTGTGTGTGTGTGTGTGTGTGTGTGTGTGTGTGTGTATGTATGTATGTGTATACACATTTATGTGTATATACAGTGGGGTGTGAAAGTTTGGGCAGCATTGTAAATTTTCCTGATTTACCTTTATAAAGCATTGACGTATATCATATAGGGGACAAACACAGTGATATCTGAGAAGTGAAATGAAGTTTATATGATTTACAGAAAGTGCAATAATTGTCTAAACAAAATTAGGCAGGTGCATAAATTTGGGCACTAAAAAAAAACTTTAGTAGATCCTCCTTTCACAGAAATAACAGCCTCTAAACGCTTCCTATAGCTTCTAATGAGAGTCTGGATTGTGGCTGAAGGTATTTTAGATCATTCTTCTTTACAAAGCATCTCTAGTTCATTCAGGTTTGATGGTTTCCGAGCATGGACAGCTCTCTGTAAGTGACACCACAGATTTTCAATAATATTCAGGTCTGGGGACCGAGATGGCCATTCCAGAACGTTGTACTTGTTCCTCTGCATGAATGCATTAGTAGATTTTGAGCAGTGTTTAGGGTCGTTGTCTTGTTGGAAGATCCAGCCCT
The DNA here is from genome assembly GCA_024036415.1 of Prochilodus magdalenae. NCBI lineage: Eukaryota > Metazoa > Chordata > Actinopteri > Characiformes > Prochilodontidae > Prochilodus > Prochilodus magdalenae. Next base: position 36,167 of record JAMWET010001258.1, on the reverse strand, counting down.
GGCGCAGCTTCAGCTTTGTCACTGATTCCTGGACATTGGTCTCCAGAATCTGCTGATATTGATTGGAATCCATGCCTCCCTTAACTTTAACAAGATTCCCAGTCCCTGTACTGGCCACACAGCCCCACAGCATGATGGAACCACCACCAAATCTTACTGTATGTAGCAGGTGTTTTTCTTGGAGTGCTGTGTTCTTTTTCCTCCATGCATAACGGCCCTTGTTATGCCCAAATAACTCTATTCTAGTTTAATCAGTCCACAGCACCTTATTCCAAATGTGCTTTAGCATACCTCAAGCGGCTCTGTTTGTGATGTGGGCGGAGAAAAGGGTTCCTCTGCATCACTCTCCCATACAGCATCTCCTTGTGTAAAGTGCGTCGAATAGTTGAACGATGCACAGTGACTCCATCAGCAGCAAGATCATGTTGTAGGTCTTTGGTGCTGGTCTGTGGGTTGACTCTGACTGTTCTCAACATCCTTCGCTTCTGTTTATTCCAGATTATTCTTGGTCTGCCACTTCAAGCCTTGACTTGAACTGTGCCTGTGGTCTTCCATTTCCTCACAATGTTTCTCACAGTGGAGACTGAAAACTGAAATCTCTGAGATAGCTTTCTGTATCCTTCCCCTAAACCATGACGGTGAACAATCTTTGTTTTCAGGTCATTTGAAAGTTGTTTTGAGACTCCCATGCTGCGACTCTTCAGAGAAGATGCAAAGAGGAGAAAAGCTTACAATTGCCCCCCTTAAATACCCTTTCTCATAATTGGAGTCACCTGTGTATGGAGGTCAAGGGTCACTGAACCAAATTTGAGTTTCAGTAATTAGTTCTAAAGGTTTTGAAATCAATAAAATGACAACAGTGCCCAAATTTATGGACCTGCCTACTTTTGTTTAACCAATTATTGCACACTTTCTGTAAATCATATAAACTTCATTTCACTTCTCAAATATCACTGTGTTTGTCCCCTATATGATATATTTAACTCAATTTGTTTATCCAAACAATCAATGCTTTATAAAGGTAAATCAGGAAAATTAACAACGCTGCCCAAAGTTTCACACCCCACTGTATACGTATGTGTATGTATGTATGTATGTATGTATGTATGTGTATATATATGTGTGTGTGTGTGTGTGTGTGTGTGTGTGTGTGTGTGTATACACATACATATATTTATATATAAATATGGCACAAAAAGCAATAATGTGTTTAAATATAATATTTTTAATTTAAAAAAAATCTTAATTCTTTACATGGTATGTGAAATATATTGCAATAAATATGGTAATTGTGTAGCAGTTTAAATCAAAAACCTATTATACGTTATACTTTAAGGTCATGAACTTTACCTGTAAACTTCCAGCAATTCACACGCCAGGACAGTAAACCTTCGGCAGCTACTCGTTCCTTCCTTTTATTGAGAAATAAAAATATCTCTACACACGACTTTGACAGGTACTAATCTCTGGCGCCACATTAATAATCTCATTCATTATCATGTTCCAGAGTGTACACAAAGCTCCGGGTCTCCAGAGAGATTTCACTAGAGTTCAGTTCCTCTCGGGTTTGTAAGTGAGCATCCTGGCTAGTAGAAGACTCCTGCCTGTGCTCAGCTGTCTGTCAGAGCTGCTCGGCTCACCTGTCAAAGTCTGGAGTTTCACCGGCTGAAGGCCCACATAATTTCCCACAAATTGCCAGGTAACGAGCTCCGGCTTCGACCGACTCCAGGTTCCTGTTCCTCTGATGGAGGATGGCAGTTGTCAGAGAGAACCGACTCAACTGGGTAGAAACAGGATGGCCGCTGCTGTGTTTACCAACTGGAGAAGAGCGCTGCGAAACTGACTTTAAATGAGAACTGCATGAACCCACACCGCCACCGGGACACGGGAACGCGGCCGAGACCCTGTACCTGTGTCCGCTGCATCTGCACATGGCCCCTGTGAAGAGCGAGTTACCTATAGGTAGAAACGCACCTGCACAGTGGACTCTGTCCTAAGGGTTCGTTTGAGTCATGGGTTTTCTATACACTATACAATGGCCAAAAGTATGTGGACACCCTCCTAAGTTTCAGCCGCACCCCTTGCTAACAAGCAACACAGCCATGTAAACTCCATAGGCAAAGACTGGCAGTACAATGGGTTGAGCTCGGTGCCACTGAAAGCTGTCTCTGTTGCGGGTCAGAATCTACCCCGGTTTACTCTCATCCACTATGAGCCTCCACAGCTTGGCCACAAAGCCGTGGACCATGCATACCCTGGTGCATCACTCACTACAGAGTTACCTCATGGCAGTAGAAGAGTTGAACGCTGGGAGCTTTGTGAATTGAGTTCCCATGTCTGAGCAGCTGCCCACATGCCCAAGATCAGTATGTGCAATACCAAGCGTCGGCTGGTGGTGGTAACCGGCCGCCTCTGGACTCTGGAGTGATGAATCTCGCTTCACCGATTTAGGAATCCGGGTTTGATGGATGAATCTAGGAGGATGCAACCTACCAGAACGTGATGTGGCAGCAGGAAAGCTTGGTGGAGGGTGAATAATGGTCTGGGAGCTTTTACTGGGTTTAGGCCTCCTGCTTCCAGTGACGGGTGATGTTAGTGCTACAGCACACAAAGACAATCCCCTCTCAGCACCGTCCCCCCAAGGGTTGGTGAGCTTGGTGTGGAGGAACTCCAGTCCTTCAATCAACACCCTTGGGATCAACTGGAACGTCAAGTGCAAGCCAGACCTTCTCACCCAACACCAGTGGCTGGTCTTTTGACTGAGTAGTTTCTTCTTAGAAGAGTGGCGGCTGCTACGTCCACAACGAAGGACCAACAAACCGCCCAACGAACGACCCGGTAGTCTTTAAAAGTTGACCTTGTAACAGAACCCCAGTCTACCGAGCCGTCGTAGTGTGAGGTCAGCCTGAGGAGCTCTAAACCTTTCTTCGTTGGAGTGTTGAGTCAGTTTGGCTGATGTTACTGCAGATGGTGCGGTAGGGGTGGAGGTGGACGGACACCAGGCCTTCTGGACGTGTGACAACAAACCGTTCTTCTTGGTGCTGACCATGGTGCCTCCACCCGTGGATTCGTTGGTCTTCCCCACCAAGACTAAAGCGGGACTCGTGACTGAAGATGACCCGCTGCCGTTCTGAGTCACTCCATGACAGTCTGGTACGAGCGCCTGGTCTTTTGAAAGTTGACCTCGTAACAGAACCCCAGTCTACTGAGCCGGCGTAGTGTGAGGTCAGCTTGAGGAGCTCCAAACCTTGGAGTGGTGAGTCAGTTTGGCCGATATCCTCCCCATTTCCTCTCTCTGGGAGCCGGCAGCCTCGGCTCGTTCATCTTTCTGATCTCTGCTATTGTTTGGGCGTACCGACGCCCGGGCCGATTATTAATACCTGTCAGCCTGATTATTACACAGTGCAGGAGACATCATGTTTGCAGGTTCTCCTGCAGAAGGAACTTTTTTTTTGCTGAGTTTGCAGAGGGGGGCCGGCAGCAGACGTGGGGTACACTGTCCGTCTCGCTTGGGTTTCTGAGGTCTCAGGCTGCTGGTCTCCCCCGGTCCTCGGGGACTCTGGCTACAGCACATTTTGCAGTGGAACTGAATATGGAACCTGCCCAGCCTTCAGATAAGCTCCTGGTGGTTGATGGTGTTAGTTTGGAAGCCTGGTGATGGTGGGTGTGGTGGGTGTTTGGTATTATAAGGCTGTGGCAGTCAGGATGAAGACAAAACTCAGAAGACATGGAGGTTTATTGGTGGTTTGGTGGTTGTATGGTGAACCCCGGTTCCCATCCCCATCACCACCCCCACCACCACCACCACTGTAAAGACATCAGAGTCTACGCCATCTACCGTTTCACACCAAACCCACTCAGACTTTCATATCTCCCACAACATACCAGTCAAAAGTCTGGACACACCCAACCAAACAGATGTAGCTGGTGGTCTTAGAGACTCTACAGTCGTACACTGAACAGCTCCACCTGTGAGTCTGAGCCAGTCCATATCCTGATACACTTTCTTTGCTGGAGTATTGAGTCAGTTTGGCCGATGTTTCTGCAGTTCCTGCAGATGGTGCGGTAGGGGTGGAGGTGGAGGGACGCCAGGCCTTCTGGACGTGTGACAACAAACCGCTTATCTCGGTGCTGACCACGGTGCCTCCACACACAGGTCGTTGGGCGTCTCCACCAAGACTAAAGCGGGACTCGTCACTGAAGATGACCCGCTGCCATTCTGAGTTACTCCATGACAGTCTGGTACGACACCACTGCAGTCTTTGGTGGCGGTGACGTGGTGTTAAGGACAGACGTCGTAACGGCCTGTGTGGGTGTAGTCCTGCGTGGTGCAGCCGTCTGCCAATGGTGCTGCACCAACAGGATGACTCATAGAGGACACCACTGCTCGCCGGATGTCTGTAGTCATGGCTGTTGGGTCAGTCAGGGACATCGATAAGACCAGGCCCTTGCTTACATCTTACACAAGCGGCGGAGTGTGAAACTTGGCTTGGTAGTCTCAAGTTTCCTTCCTGTCGGTTGATTGTATACGGCTAAGGACCATTGGAGAAGCTCTTGTTCTTTGGGAGTTGCATTTAGAAGCGATTGAATCTGCCTCAGGTGATGTAGTGTCACTAAACATCGAGGCTGTCCACTGAGCTCCAGCTCACCACGGCGTGAAGGGAGGGAATCTGGCGGCTGGCGTTTTATCAATAACCTCTCTATACCTCAGAAACTTCTCCCTTCCCCTTCAGGTCCGCCAAAGGTCTTCTCCTCCCCTCCTTCTTCTTTATTTGTCTCCTCTTACTTTCACCGACGGGCAGTTCTCCCCCCCTCCTGGACTGCAGCAGTGCGGGCCGAGGAGGATGGATTTGGTTCGCTGGCGGACCCCGAGAGACGGCTGCAGTGATTAACACAGGAGGCCACCAGGGCCGTAACTGTTCATCTCCACAGCCCGCCACTCCATTCACACTTCCCCAGGACCTGCTGTTTCTACCCTCGTCTCCCTCCATCTCTCTTTTTCCCACCGCTCCCCATCACTTTCTTAAATGAGTTCTCTCCCTCGCTCACTCACTCCTGCCTCTTTGCCGTGCCCGTTGCTCTTTGTGCTTGTAACGGTGACCTCAGAGTGAAGCTTTGTTCTCCACTGCGCCGCGGTCACTGCAGACCTGCTGCTCTGTACAGTTACTCTGCTAATATGCTAATTGCTAAAATGCTAATATCTGCTTTCCCTGGTTTTCCGGCCAGGCGGTGGGGACCCTCCTTTCTAGTGGTAACGCCCAGTGAGCCAGTGTGGGGGTACGTTTCCTTCAGGTTGCAAGGGTTTCCTCCACCGTTCATGGCCTGCGGTATAAGTGGAATAGAACCAGGTTGATGAGAAGTCGGTGAAGGATGGTCCAGAGAGCTGTTCCCCTGACCTCAGTGTGGGTGTGTGTCACCGTTACGTGCCTTCCAGCCAGGCAACCAGGTTTCCTTCAGGTGCCCCGGTTTCCCAGGTAAGGGGAACTGAACCCTGACCTCCAGGCCGTGACTGGGCCTGGGTTTGATTCCCTGGTCAGGCAGCCAGGCTCACTCCATCCCCATCTTTTGTTTCTCCCCCTTCCTCTCTGTCTCCCGCTCACCCACTCTCTCTTTCTCTCTGTCTCTATCTCACCACCCCTCTCCCTCCCTCTCTTTCACCCCTTCTCTCCCTTTTTTTCTCACCCTCTCTCCCTCTGTCTCTCTCTCTCTCTCTCTATCTCACTCTCCTTCTTACCACCCCTCTTTCTCCCTCTCTCTCAACCCCTCTCTCTCTTCCTCTCTTCCTCTCCCCCTCTTACTCCCTCACTTTATTCCCACCTCTGTTTTCCCCCCTCCTCTCTCTCGCTCTCTCTCTTCCCCACACCCCTTCTCTCTTTCTGTCTTTTTCTCCCAACCCCTCCCTCATTCTCTCTCTCCCATTCTCTCTTTCTCTCTTCCTCTCCCCATCTTACTCCCTCACTCTATCCCCACCTCTGTTTTTCCTCTTCCACTCTCACTCTCTCTCTCTTTCTCTCTCTCTCTCTCCATCTCACCGCCTCTCTCTCACCCTCTGTCTCCCTCCCTCTCTCACCACACTCTCCGTCCCTCCCTCCCTCTCTCTCTCACACCCTCTGTCTCAACTCTTTCCCTCTCTTCCTCTCTCCTTTTTCCCTTTCTCTGCATTGTCCCCCTCTTTCTCCCCCACACCCCTTCTCTCTTTCCGTCTTTCTCTCCCAACCCCTCCCTCATTCTCTCTCTCCCTCTCTCCCATTCTCTCTTTCTCTCTTCCTCTCCCCATCTTACTCTCTCACTCTATCCCCACCTCTGTTTTTCCCCTTCCACTCTCTCTCTCTCTCTCTCTCTCTCTCTCTCTCTCTCTCTCTCTCTCTCTCTCTCCATCTCACCGCCTCTCTCTCTCTCTCTCTATCTCACCGCCTCTCTCTCTCTCTCTCTCTCTCTCTCCATCTCACCGCCTCTCTCTCTCACCCTCTGTCTCCCTCCCTTTCTCACCACACCCTCCATCCCTCCCTCCCTCTCTCTCTCACACACCCTCTGTCTCAACTCTTTCCCTCTCTTCCTCTCTCCTTTTTCCCTTTCTCTGCATTGTCCCTCTCCCTCTCCTACTCCTCCTTCCTCTATCTATCTCTCCCTCTCCTCCCTCTCCACCCCTTCTCTCTAGAGATCTGAATGCTGTGTTGTGTTTATGGTTATACTGAGTGGACTTCAGGAACACAAACTGCTAGAAGAAGGGAGGATGTTACAAACTCACTGAGAGAAGAAAAGATAACGGGCAAACAGAAACTCGTAAGGGTGCGGTAGCGGCCACGTGAGGAAAGCTTTTGTCTGACATGAAAAGCTCTCAGCGGGGTGCGAGCACGCCGGAGCCTCTGCTCATCATTCAAAGAAAACAGGAGCGAGGCCGCTGAATCACCCTGCAGGGAACAGCGCAGCCCGTCCGCCCTGCACCGGTCCTGCACGGCGCCGGTTCTGCACAGCGCCGGTCCTGCACGGCGCGTTACTATAGCGGCGCTGAATAAACAGCACTGAGCCCGTATCGATCCGTTATTGACACTCCTGAGAGCACTGTGACATGAAAACAGTGATAAGTGAGCTGAATACAAACAGGAGGAGACGCGGCTCAGGCAGCTGACAGTGAGCTCCCAGCAGGAGACAGGAGGAGGTGTACCTGAGATAACGGCAGCTGCCATTACACTGGTGTTTTGTGGGTGCCGTAGGACAGGTGTGTTGCTGCAGGTGCTGTTAGACAGGTGTACACCAGGGTTCATTGGATAGGTGCACTGCCGGTGCAATTAGACAGGTGTATTGCTGCGGGTGCCTTTAAACAGGTGTACAGCAGGTGCTCTGAGATGAGTGTACTGCTGGTGCACTGCAGGAGCTGTTAGACAGGTGTAGCACAGGTGCACTGCAGGAGCTGTTAGACAGGTGTAGCACAGGTGCACTGCAGGAGCTGTTAGACAGGTGTAGCACAGGTGCACTGCAGGAGCTGTTAGACAGGTGTAGCACAGGTGCACTGCAGGAGCTGTTAGACAGGTGTAGCACAGGTGCCCTGCAGGAGCTGTTAGACAGGTGTAGCACAGGTGCACTGCAGGAGCTGTTAGACAGGTGTACTACAGGTGCACTGCAGGAGCTGTTAGACAGGTGTACCACAGGTGCACTGCAGGAGCGGTTAGACAGGTGTACCACAGGTGCACTGCAGGAGCGGTTAGACAGGTGTACCACAGGTGCACTGCAGGAGCTGTTAGACAGGTGTAGCACAGGTGCACTGCAGGAGCTGTTAGACAGGTGTAGCACAGGTGCACTGCAGGAGCTGTTAGACAGGTGTAGCACAGGTGCACTGCAGGAGCTGTTAGACAGGTGTAGCACAGGTGCACTGCAGGAGCTGTTAGAAAGGTGTAGCACAGGCGCACTGCAGGACCACCTAGACAGGTGTACCACAGGTGCACTGCATTGAAAACGGTTAGACAGGTGTACCACAGGTCACTCTGCTTTGAGCTATTAGACAGGTGTACCATCAGGTGCACTGCTTTCTCTCCATCTCCCACTGGTGTACCTCAGGTGCACTGCTTGAAGCTTCCTCAGGTGTATCACCCTTTCAGGTTCATTACTCTCTCTCACCCCTTTCTCTCCACTCATTCTCTCTTTCTCTCCATCCTGCCCTTATGCTCCCCTACTCCCCCTTTACCTCTCTGCCTCCCGCTCTCCTTCCCTTTCCTTTTTCCTTTCTCTCTTCTCCTCCCTCATTCTCTCTCTCTCTCCCCTTCCCTTTCCCTCATTCTCTTTCTACCCTTCCCTTTCTCATTCCCTCTTTCTTTCTCTCTGTCTCTTTCTCCCCTCCGGAGACTGCGAGCCAGGCCTTCTCAACCAACATCCCAACCTCACAAATGCACTCCTGGAAGACTGATCAGAAATTCCTTAAACCTTGTGGAAGGCCCCAGAAGAGTTGGAGCTGTGAAGGGCGGGCTGACGTCATATTAAACCCTATGGATTAAGAAAGGGATGTCACTCAAGTACATAAGCGTGTGACGGCAGACGAGTGAATACTTTTACCAATACAGTGTATAACACAGGACAGCTAGGTGCTTTACACCTCCACAGGCTACCTCAAGTTGTCAGTACTGCCTCAGTGCTTGGACCCCCATGATTGCCGCTTGTTGTGGAACAGGCTGCCTGGGACTTTTCCACAGTGCTTCACACACAATGGACACCTGCAGAGGAGAGCGCGTCCTCTTACTGTCGGTTCCATTCAGACCTCAGACAGCGGTGGTTCTGCGTGTATGGAAATGGAGATGTGTGGTGGGGATGAATCAGCGAATGTGCTGCTGTGTGCAGAGATGGGCTTAAACACTGTATGATAAATGTTGGGAGCTGATAAGCTGTAATTCGTGCGGTTGAGTGTATCATCAGCTCGCAGGTGGACTGCTGTTTACACATCTGTGCTGAAACCCCACCCAGAGCTGCTTGAGCAGATTACACAGATCATCTCTCTGCCTTCCCGGCATGTCCGCTTCAGTCAGACTCAGCTTTAGCATACATGCTTTCGTCTGTGTGTGTGTGTGTGTGTGTGTGTGTGTGTATGTGTATGTGTATGTGTATGTGTATGTGTGTGTGTGTGTGTGTGTGTGTGTGTCTGTGTGTCTGTGTCTGTGTGTGTGTGTGTGTCTGTGTGTGTGTGTGTGTCTGTGTGTGTGTGTGTGTGTGTGTGTGTGTGTGTTTGTGTGTGTGTGTGTGTGTGTGTGTGTGTGTGTGTGTGTGTGTGTGTGTGTGTGTGTGTGTGTGTGTATGTATATATGTATATATATACAGTGGGGTGTGAAAGTTTGGGCAGCGTTGTTAATTTTCCTGATTTACCTTTATAAAGCATTGATTGTTTGGATAAAAAAAATTGCGTTAAATATATCATATAGGGGACAAACACAGCGATATTTGAGAAGTGAAATGAAGTTTATATGATTTACAGAAAGTGTGCAATAATTGTCTAAACAAAAGTAGGCAGGTGCATAAATTTGGGCACCAAAAAAAAAAAACTTTTAGTAGATCCTCCTTTCACAGAAATAACAGCCTCTAAACGTTTCCTGTAGCTTCTAATGAGAGTCTGGATTGTGGCTGAAGGTATTTTAGACCATTCTTCTTCCTAAAAAACATCTCTAGTTCATTCAGGTTTGATGGTTTCCGAGCATGGACAGCTCTCTGTAAGTGACACCACAGATTTTCAATAATATTCAGGTCTGGGGAATGAGATGGCCATTCCAGAACGTTGTACTTGTTCCTCTGCATGAATGCATTAGTAGATTTTGAGCAGTGTTTAGGGTCGTTGTCTTGTTGGAAGATCCAGCCCGGGGCGCAGCTTCGAATAGTTGAACGATGCACAGTGACTCCATCAGCAGCAAGATCATGTTGTAGGTCTTTGGTGCTGGTCTGTGGGTTGACTCTGACTGTTCTCAACATCCTTCGCCTCTGTTTATTCCAGATTATTCTTGGTCTGCCACTTCGAGCCGTGACTTGAACTGTGCCTGTGGTCTTCCTTTTCTCACAATGTTTCTCACAGTGGAGACTGAAAGCTGAAATCTCTGAGAGAGCTTTCTGTATCCTTCCCCTAAACCATGACGGTAAACAATCTTTGTTTTCAGGTCATTTGAAAGTAGTTGTGAGACTCCCATGCTGCGACTCTTCAGAGAAGATGCAAAGAGGAGAAAAACTTACAACTGCCCCCCTTAAATACCCTTTCTCATATTTGGAGTCACCTGTGTATAGAGGTCAGGGGTCACTGAACTTACCAAACCAAATTTGAGTTCCAATAATTAGTTCTAAAGGTTTTGAAATCAATAAAATGACAACAGTGTAAAAGCTCTAGCTCTCCTTTCAGGTTAGTGAATATTCATGATGGACTGACCAATAGCTCCAAACCTGCTCAGTAATAAACCTTGTTCTGTCAGCTCCACTGCAGGGTAAGGAAGCTGGTTCCTCCTCCTGTAAAGGTCCATTGTGGAGGGTTTTAAGGTGGACTGAATAATTCCATCAGTGCTGTTTTACTGAGTCTTCACTTTCACTCTACAGTGAAGCATTAAGATAAACATGAGGAGAGACTTCTATGGGTAACCGTCTCTAAACTTTTGACCAGCAGTGTAAGTGTGTGTATATATGGAGCTGTGAGGTTAACACGTATGGAGGTGGCGCTGCTGTGTCAGCAGGGCACCTGCAGTCTTGTCGGAGTGCAGGCAGTGGAGCGGGAGGTTGGCGGCAGACTCGTTGCTGGTAGTGCTGTGGTTTGGAGTGTGCCGCGGAGCCGTTAGTGCTGAGATGAGCACTCTGCTGTCCCTCACGCTCGCTGTAGAGACGCTTTGTACTGGGACGGCGCTTAAGAGCAGGTGCTTTCATCTGCTCGGCTTTTGTTAGCGGGTGTCAGTGGTGCTTAGAGAAGCCGTGTGGCGTGAAATTGCGAGGCTTTAACTCCTCTGTGCTCCTCAGGAAGCGACAGCCTGCCTGTCCACCAGCTCAGCAACTCTGTAAGGGGCGGCAGCTGCGCCTGAGAGTCTGAGGATGAAGAGAGCCGGGACTGGGAGAGTGTGACCTCTCTGAGCCGGGGTACACTGTTCCTCATACTGTCTCATCTCTCTCTCTCTCCTCTCTCTCTCTCTCTCTCTCCTCTCCCTTCATCTCTCTCATTCTCTCATCTCTCTCCCTTCTCCCTTCATCTCTCTCATTCTCTCATCTCTCTCCCTTCTCCCTTCATCTCTCTCATTCTCTCATCTCTCTCTCTTCTTCTCTCTCTTCCCTCTCCCTCCCTCTCATCTCTCTCTCCCTTCATCTCTACCATCATCTCTCTCATTTTCTCATCTCTTTCTCTCTCTCTTCTTCTCTTCATCTCTAAAATCATCTCTCTCATTCTCTCATCTCTCTTTCTCTCTCTCTTCTTCTCTTCTTTTCTCTCTTCCCTCTCCCTCTCTCTCCCTTCATCTCTACCATCATCTCTCTCATTTTCTCATCTCTTCTCTCTTCTTCTCTCCCTTCATTTCTCTCATTCTCTCATCTCTCTCTCTTCTTCTCTTTCTTCCCTCTCCCTCCATCTCATCTCTCTCCCTTCATCTCTGTCATCATCTCTCTCATTTTCTCATCTCTCTCTCTTCTCCCTTCATCTATCTCATTTTCTCTCTCTTCCCCAACTGTCTCTCATCTCTTCTCTCTTTTCTTCTCTGCTCTCTCTCATGTCTCTATTTTCTCACCTCTTCCTCTCTATCCCTTTCTCACTCTCTCCCTTCATCTTTCTCATCTCTCTCTCCCTTCATCTCTCTCATTCTCTCTTTTCCCCTACTGTCTCTGATTTCTCTTCTCTTCTCTTCTCTTCTCTTCTCTTCTCTTCTCTTCTCTTCTCTTCTCTTCTCTTCTCTCACGTCTCTCTACTTTCTTATTTCTCTCTTGTCTTTTTCCCTCTCTCTCTCTCTTTTCTCTCCCTTGTCTCTTTTCTCTCTCTATTTCTCTCTCTATTTCCCTCTCTCTTCTCTTCTTTTCTCTTCTCTTCTCTTCTCTCATGTCTCTCTACTTTCTCATCTCTCTCTTGTCTCCCCCACCCCCCTCGCTCTCTCTCTCTCTCTCTCTCTCTCTCTGAGTGTCAAGGTGAGACCTGATTCCCGAACCAAGGATTCCACACTCCAGGGTCAGTCTGTACCTTAGGATGCCGACTCGAGTTTTTTTAAATACGGTGTGAAGGACGACTGAGTGTCAGCTGTAGCATCTACTGTAGCATCTACTGCGCTCTAGTTTAAACTGTTCAACAACAAACTAACAAACTAAGTTATGTAATGTTTGTTTATACATGTTTTGTCAGTCAGGTCAGTAAAATTCCTAACATCCAGTTAGGCAGGACACAACCATATGGCTATAACCCCAGGACATGCCACAGCGTGCCTGGAAAAGTCCTACCTCTGAGTGGACATGGAAAAGAGTCTGTGCTGAGCAGATGGGATGCAGAAACCCGATGCGGAGCAGATGTTTGGAAGATGTTTATGTATGGAATTTCCCCTAAAACTCCCAAAATGTGGAGAATTTCCTACATTCCTTTGGCCACATGACAGAAACTCTGCCCTGCTCTTCTCACAGTGTGGCCTTTCCTGGATGGACAGGAGTCGTGTATCGTTTTAGCTGAGCTGAGTTCACTACTTCTCTCTCCACCTACCGTTCTATTAGCTTTCCCGCTAAGTAAATGTCAGGGGCAGCGCACGGTGGGCTCCGTACCCCCTTAGGATCCTTCTGTTTACTACAGGAAGCCCCCAACGAAGCACTCGGTGTGTAAACATGAGCAAAACCAGAAACTCACAGCAGACACATTTCAGCACCGCGGACAGCAGCCGTTACCATGGCCGCGGTGGCTAACCCTACCGGGCTGAAGGATGTCTTATGGAAGATCATTGGATTAGATAACCTGTGCCCAACTGTTGTGAGCGCCCGGGTGGCCAGATCCTCGTTATAAATTCTGTTCTCCTTCACACCGGCGCGGTGGCTTCTCCTCCGAGAGCGCCGCGGTGAGATTCCCCCTCAGGCCGTCAGCAGGGCCGGGCTCACGCTGACTGGTGATGGCCGAATCCGCTGTAATTAGAGCAGCGCTCCAGGCCCTGCTGGGCTCTTCACACAGGTTGATGCCATTAACTTGTTGGGTGAAGAAATGTTACTGGACACCTCCTAATACCGCTGCTGACCGCTCGCGCACATGAGGGGTGAGGTGGCAGTGTGTGTGTTCCCATGTGTGTGGCGCGTAACGTGCTGTTGTGTAAGACGTATAGAGATGTTTGTTAAAGGAAAGTTCAGCAGGAACATCTTATTATGTGAGGGTTACTTTTATTCTACCTGGCTAACACGTATTACACTGCAAGGGTCTGCATGGGGGTCCACACCTCAGTATGAACTACTGAAGGTATACCATTTTACAGCAGTTACTGAATCATTTACAGCAGTTACTGAATCATTTATAGCAGTTACTGAATCATTTATAGTAGTTACTGAATCATTTATAGTAGTTACTGAGTAATTCAAATTAAATCATTTACAGCAGTTACTGAGTCATTTACAGCAGTTACTGAATCATTTATAGTAGTTACTGAATCATTTATAGTAGTTACTGAGTAATTCAAATTAAATCATTTACAGCAGTTACTGAGTCATTTACAGCAGTTACTGAGTCATTTACAGCAGTTACTGAGTCATTTTTACAGTAGTTACTGAATCATTTACAATACTTACTGAGTCATTTACAGTAGTTACTGAATCATTTACAGCAGTTACTGAATTATTTACAATACTTACTGAGTCATTTACAGCAGTTACTGAATCATTTATTGCAGATACTGAATCATTTACAGTAGTTTACAGCAGTTACTCAATCATTTCCAATACTTACTGAGTCATTTACAGCAGTTACTGAATCATTTATTGCAGATACTGAATCATTTACAGTAGTCTGCAGTTGTTACTGAATCATTTACAGTAGTTTAAAGCAGTTACTGAATCATTTACAATACTTACTGCGTCATTTACAGCAGTTACCGAATCATTAATTGCCGATACTGAACCATTTACAGTAGTTTACAGCAGTTACTCAATCATTTCCAATACTTACTGAGTCATTTACAGCAGTTACTGAATCATTTACAATACTTACTGCGTCATTTACAGCAGTTACTGAATCATTAATTGCAGATACTGAACCATTTACAGTAGTCTACAGTAGTTACTGAATCATTTACAGTAGTTGCTGAACCATTTAGAATACTTACGGAATCATTTACAATAGTTTACAACAGCTACTGAATCATTTACAGTAATTACTGAATCATTTACAGTAGTTTACAGCAGTTACTGAATCATTTATTGCAGATACTGAATCATTTACAGTAGTCTACAGTAGTTACTGAATCATTTACAGTAGTTGCTGAACCATTTAGAATACTTACGGAATCATTTACAATAGTTTACAACAGCTACTGAATCATTTACAGTAATTACTGAATCATTTACAGTAGTTTACAGCAGTTACTGAATCATTTGCAATACTTACTGAGTCATTTACAGTAGTTACTGAATCATTTCCAGCAGTTATTAAAGTCATAATAGTTACAGAATATTTCATATTATAGATACTGGAAACTTTACAGTAGTTACAGAATAGATTATAGTAGTTACTAAATCATAAACAGTAAGTGAGTAATAGCTAACATTACAATAACATTAATATTATAATATAATAGAGATTCAAATTCACATTGCAAAAACTGCATTGCGGGACCTCCAAGGTGCCCCCCGACCTCCCCGCGCCCCCCGACTCTCTTATGTTTTTTTTGCCACTGTGTGACCTTCGTATCTCTATGTTCCTACTCCTACTGCTTTTAGTCCAGCGTTCTAGATCACAGTAGGGCAGACTGACTGACCTTTAACCCCAGATCAACCTCATTATCCACAGCCTCTTCCAGAGGGACCCTCTGAAACCACGTTGTGCAGGCCTATCTCCAAACTCCATGCTTTATCTTGCTCCCAAATGCAGTCTTCCAGTCATGACCCCCGCCCCCAACATTACAGTATCCATCAACCTCTGGAGACTGTGAAACTGGCCTGGAGCGTCAGATTGGGCCTCCTGTAATGGAAATGGTAATGGAAGGACGATATCTCCTGGAGAGATCACAGAGAAGCATTTTAACGTGATCTGAGAGACTCTGCCCAACTGCCTCTGCCTTGTTCCAGCCCACAGTGCCTTCATTCCGATTACCGGAACGCCAGTAACCTAGAACGCCTGGCGATGTGGCGTACGTCACATCAATAACGGAAACTTCTCCAGGACGTGCCTCCTCTCTGCCTTTTGGTGCCAAAGCACTGACGCAGCCAGCAATCGTACATCTGTAATCTACGGCTAGCCAAGTGCATTCTCTTCCTCCTAGCCCTCTTTTTCTCCTCCGGCTGGTGTGAAAGAGGTAGAGGCAGCACTGAACAGCATTAGAGTCATACGCACTGATGAATATGCACTCTATCGTCAAAACCATAGCTGCACCCAGAAGGAGTCAACCGACAGGAATGAAACATGGTGGGTGGGTTTGACACCGTGAGGGTGCACATGTGACATAAGCAGGGACGGGTCTCATCTCTGTACCTGACTGACTCAACAGCCTCGATTGCGGACACTCAGCAAGCAGTGGTGTCCTTCATGAGTCATCCTGTTAGTGCAACAGCATTGGCAGACGGCTGCACCACACAGGACTACATGCACACAGACCGCTACCACGACTGTCCTTAACACCACGTCACCGTCACCAAAGACTGCAGTGGTGTCGTACCAGACTGTCATGGAGTGACTCAGAATGGCAGCGGGTCATCTTCAGTGACGAGTCCCGCTTTAGTCTTGGTGGAGATGCCCAAATAGTCCGTGTGTGGAGGCACCGTGGTCAGCACCAAGAAGAACGGTCTGTTGTCAAGTCCAGAAGGTCTGGTGTCCCTCCACCTCCACCCCTACCGCACCATCTGCAGCAACTGTGTGAGGATATTCAAGCTGGCCTGCAGGACACTCGGTACTTCCATCTCAGGGGTCACACATGAACATGCAAACGCAATGCCCGCCTTATTGGCACAGCGTAACTGTAACAAGCAACTAGTCAACATCGAGCGCCATTGTTGAGCAGTGAAGTTGACTAGCCTGATTCAGATACACAACTCCCTGCTCCTCTTTACTTCTCCCAGTTCGGTTGCCTGAGCTGTAGAGCCTTAGCTGAGGCTGTGGCTAAGGTTGTTGAGCAGGTGGTCCCAGGAGAACCGGATGCACTCCGAAGTTTCATTTGTCTGCAGCCGGGGCCTATAAATCTCCCACTGTGTGCACAGTTCCGTAGCGAGGCAGGCAGAAGTTTGGAGCTTCTCCTGCTTTGTTTTACAGTAACGCGGGCTGGACGGTACTCAATGCTAGCGTACTTTGGGAACAGTCTCCTTGTCTGAGGAGACAATAAAGCGCTCCGTTGGCCAACTCCGTATGAGGAGTCTTTGCAGAGTGAGCAGTTAGTCTACAAAGTGTGCTGTCCGCCGCGCGGTATCAGGGATTAGCTCCCAGCGGCTGAGAGATACGTCCTCTCCTCTGGTGCACCTTTGGAGTTTCTGTTAGCATTAGGAAAGGAGAGTAGAGGAACATGGAACCACTGTATTCTTAGCACTGTGCTAAGTTAGCTATTCTAAGTTAGCTAGGTGCTGTGTTGGTGTGTGTTGTGCTGGTGTGAGTGGATCAGACACAGCAGTGCTACTGGACACCTCGGTGTCACTGCTGGACTGCCAATCAAAACTATCCAGCCAACAGCGTCCTGTGGGCAGCGTCCTGTGGGCAGCGTCCTGCAGCCAGTGTCCTGTGGGCAGTGTCCTGCGGCCAGTGTCCTCTGGGCAGCGTCCTGTGACCACTGATGAAGGACTAGAGGGTAACCAACACTGCACTGTGCAGCAGCAGATGAGCTATCGTCTCTGACTGTCCATCTACAAGGTGGGCCAGCAAGGTAGGGGTGTCTAATAGAGTGGACAGTGAGTGGACACAGTGTCTAAACACTCCAGCAGCCCTGCTGTGTCTGGTCCACTCACACACGTCAGGGGTCTGCATGTCTCAGCTAGTCGCTAGGGCTAGTTGGGTGGGATTTCGTGTTTTTCAAAGGTTCTCACACCTTTAGAGAAGTTTTTGTGGGTGTTGTGCCTCCTTTGGAACTTTGCCATGAACAGGGATGAAAAGGAGTCACCTTGTTCAGTGTTTAGTGTTTAAGTACCTTCAGGCTCCAGCAGATGGCGCTGCACGAGGATGGTAGAGCTATTAATCCCTGTGGGCTATGAGTGACAGGATCCATAGATTGGGAAGAGGTGCCACAGTGCAGTGAACATCTCGTTCCATGTGTGGTAAACGCTCCAGAGCAGATGTTAATGATTGGCTAAAAGGAGTGACTGAGCATGTGGGCGTGGCCAAAGACCATAGTGTGAAGGAAGTAGCTGAATCTGCAGGTGTATGGAAGCGTACGGTCATACGGGTCTACCAGCAGTGGGCTAAAATCCCAGTCTACAGGGAATTCTCCTCGGAATTGTGCCAGGGAAGGCATCCACCAAATCTGACACAACTGCACTACTCTATGACGGACGAGTGTCTGAACACTGATGTGGCTACATCCAGCAACTTGTCCAGTCCAGGCCCAATCCAGTCCCAGCTGGTATTGGTGCTTGTGGAGGGGCTAAGCCTACCTTCTATGTAGAACTGTATGTAAATGAGTCTACTGCACCTTTAAGAGTGTGAATCTTATTGTTGGCCAAACTGTTTATTGCTTAAAATGCTCTGCTCCATTAGAATCTGCTAACTTGACTCTTTCTGCACTGCATATGGTAATGATGCTGATGCTGCAAGTTCTGCTGATGAACACAATGGTTCGTTCTAACCTCCTGCAGCAGATGAAGATGTCTCTCCTGGTGGAATTTCCAGCCTCTCAATCAGAGACAGAGTGAGTTTCTTCAGAGGGGGTCTCGGATGAGTTGGCGGCTGGAAAGCCAACTCCGGCGTCAGTCTCTATTAGGCCGTCTGTCGCCGTCGGTAGCAGCCAAATGACCCTGCTCTTGTAAAGTGCTCCTCTCTGCTTTCTCTCATTTCCTGCTCTCCACAAGCAATTGAGAGCCAGGACCTGTCCTGCACGTTAATGCTGGAGTGTCTGTATTAACCCTTTCAGTGGTGAGCTAAAAAGTGGGTGTCGTCTACTCTACGACCTCGGAAAGCCGCCCACATGCAGACTAGGCTAAAGAGTGTGGTCTAATGAGCTTTCACGTTTGCCTGTGGGCCAAACTACCTTTTGGGACGAGCCAAAACTCTTCGTACCCTACTGATTCATCGTTCCCTAGACATGGCAGCCATGTGTACATAAGCTCACCAGACCCAAATGAGTCCCGTGTGACTGAAACCTACCGGATAGCATCTCTCCACGAGCGCCAATAACAGCTGGGATTGGATTCGGCATGGACTGGATGAGTTTCTGGATGTGGGCCACATCAGTGTTCAGACACTCTGACATCAAAGAATTGGCGCTAGATTTGGTGGATGCCTACCCTGTAGACTGGGATTGTAGCCACTGCTGGTAGACCCTTATGACCGTATGCTTCCATACACCTGGAGATCCAGCTACTTCCTCACACTATGGTCTTTGGCTACGCCCAAATGCTCAGTCCCTCCTCTTAGCCAATCAGTTCACTTCTCAAGATAGGGAGGGGTCACCAGAAGCCGGCATCCATGATAAAGCCGAGGGAGCATTGGTGCAAACGGCATGGGTGACTTTTACATCACTGAATGCTGAACGATATACACTGCCATATGCTGCCATCCAGACTACGTCTTCTTCAGGTCTTGCTTATTTCAGCAGGACAATGGCAAACCAACTTGTGCTAGCTAATGGCGTCATGCTAACATGCTAGTTTTAACTGCTAGCAGACTCTGGACTAGCAGACAGTATCTCACCAGTAACGACTCAGTACGTTCACCTGGTATATGAATATCATTACTCTACAATGCACCTGGACTCCCTTACTATAAAGCCGTGCTGCTGTAAGGCATGCAGAACGTGGTTTGCCATTGTCCTGCTGAAAGAAGCAAGACCTTCCTTGAAGAAGACGTAGTCTGGATGGCAGCACGTGTTGCTCCAAAACCCGTATACATCATTCAGCATTAATGGAGCTTCACAGATGAACCCAGAACGTGTGCACCAATGCCCCTCTGTATCATGCATGATGATGATCTCTAAGTTCTAGGCTAGGTTCTTCTTCAGTGGCTGCTGTTGTTGATGACCCCTCCCCCATCTTCACTCCTAAATGACTCTGCCTCTTGTCCTGTCACTGACCTGTTGCAAATGAACCCCACCTGTTTAGCTTCAGTGGTAGACTGTGTTGCCCTTGTCCCAGCTCTTGGTGAACATGCTGCTGGCCTCAAATTCAAAACGACCATTAGACATAACTATCTCAGTTTCCACATTTGCCACAGCGTCTCAGCGGATCTGGCCCCTGTGTTTTACTGAAGTCAGAAGGTATTGTTTTGAGCGTCTGAATACTTCCCCTCACAGTGTCCTGGCACAACGCTGGCCAATCACATTAGGCCACTGACATTTTGGCAGTGAGTGTATGTTGACCGGCTGTTGGCTGAACACCAGTGTGCATTAGTGATTTGAGGACTTGGGAAGTTGGCATTGTTCAGACGAAGGCTAGCTGCTGCCAGTCTAAACCTCTGGAGGGTTAGCAAACCATGCTAATTAGATTTTATACCATAACATCTGACATCATAATAAGGATGTATAGACTTTAACTTCGACTGGAATATCATTTTAATTAGTCTACATTAAACGGTAACATTATGATCAGTGATTATAGATTATTGAAGAACGGGTGAATGACACTATACACCCAGTAGCTTTATGCCTTATTCATATACACTGTGTAAACCAGTATTTGATCAGGGATGGGTAGAGTAGAAATGAATCAGTGCTCAGTAATTCAGTGATATTCAGGTAAAGTACTGACATGAGTGCCTTTATATAAATCCACTTCAGCAGATCAAAAACTACTGAAGCTACTGATTTTACTTTTAGCAAGGCTAGCTAACGTTAGCTGAAACTCAGTCCTCACATGCTCAGCATCTATCTGCCCTTCGAGCTTCTAGTACAGCTCCACTCGACCCGCCATCCCTGAAGACACATGGAAGACAAGCGTCCAGACTCTTCTCTGTCCTGGCTCCCAGATGGTGGAATGAACTTCCACTGGTGGTCCGAAAGGCGGAGTCTCTCGCGGTCTTCAAACTCAGACTGAAGACCCGTCTCCTCGTAATGCACTTAGTGAGTGAGCTCTAGTAGAGGTGTATGTGTGTATGAACCTTTCTTCTCTCTAGGTATGAGCACTGGGTTGGGGTTGCCAGGTAGTGCACTTTTGCTTTATATATGTCTGCGTGTTGATCTCTCTAGGTATGAGAGCTGGGCTGGGGTTGCCAGGTAGTGCACTTTTGCTTTATATATGTCTGCGTGTTGATCTCTCTAGGTATGAGAGCTGGGCTGGGGTTGCCAGGTAGTGCACTTGTTGCTTTATATATGTCTGCGTGTTGATTTCTCTAGGTATGAGCGCTGGGCTGGGTTGCCAGGTAGTGCACTTTTGCTTTATATATGTCTGCGTGTTGATTTCTCTAGGTATGAGCGCTGGGCTGGGTTGCCAGGTAGTGCACTTTTGCTTTATATATGTCTGTGTATTGATCTCCACCTCTAGGTATGGTATGGCGCTGGGCTGGGGTTTGCCAGGTAGTGCACTTTTGCTTTATATATGGTTGTGTATTGATCTCTCTAGGTATGAGCGCTGGGCTGGGGTTTGCCAGGGGTAGTGCACTTTGCTTTATATATGTCTGTGTATTGTTCTCTCTAGGTATGAGCGCTGGGCTGGGGTTGCCAGGTAGTGCACTTTTGCTTTATATATGTCTGTGTATTGATCTCTCTAGGTATGAGCACTCGGCTGGGGTTGCCAGGTAGTGCACTTGTTGCTTTATATATGTCTGTGTATTGATCTCTCTAGGTATGAGCGCTGGGCTGGGTTGCCAGGTAGTGCACTTGTTGCTTTATATATGTCTGTGTATTGATCTCTCTAGGTATGAGCACTGGCCTGAGGTTGCCAGGTAGTGCACTTGTTGCTTTATATATGTCTGTGTATTAATCTCTAGGTATCAGCCCTGGCCCCCTGTTCACGCAGTGTCTGAGCTCATGGTGAGTTTTAGGCTCTAAACTTCCTGTACTAGCTGGAATATTATCCAGTGGAACACTGAGCATGGTTGTAAGTCGCTCTGGATAAGAGCGTCTGCTAAATGCCCTAAATGTAAGTCTATCTGAAAATCCTTTTGGGCTCCATCGTTTTAATCCAAATCCGAAATATTTATCACCTCTCTGGTCATGGAGCTTTTAGCAGGATGCCAAGGCGTTTCAGGTCAAATAGAAGCCAATGCTATTTTTCAGTTGATCCAGTTAGTTAGCTTGCTGCTGTAGCTGCAGCATGCTGTGTTTCCCTGCCAATCTGGCAACCTAGGAGGTCAAAATTGCACTGGGAAATAGGCAGGGGGTGGGTCATTTTATGATTCCGCACAGTAAATATATAACACACCGTTCCTTTAAACTGTGTCACCGGTCACGGAGCTTTTCAGCAGGATACCAAGACGTTTCAAGTCAGGTAGAAGCTAATGCTATTTTTCAGGTGATCCAGTTAGTTAGCTTGCTGTGTTTCCCTGCCAATCTGGCAACCTAGGAGGTCAAAATAGTACTGGGAAATGGGCAGGGGGTGGGTCATTTTATGATTTAGCACAGTACATATATAACACATCGCTCCTTTAAACTGTGTTACCGGTCTGCAAAGCACTTTGAGCTGTCGCCGCTATGAAAAGTGCTCTACGTATAAGTACGGCTACTGTTATTGCTACCATAACTAGTATTATATTCATGCACCTCATGCTGCTGACCCCAGGTGCTGCCCAGCATTTCCCAGGTTATGTAAAAGAGTCCTCCTGGGAGAGGAAGGAGTCGCAGAGGATGATAAAGTGAGCTCGGAAGCAGGAGAAATGAGGTGGGAAAGAGGAGAGAGAAGGGGAATAAAGAGGTGCTCTGCAACTTTAGAGCCGCAGAGGGAGGTCACATGGTCGCTACTGAGCAAGGCAGCAGCCCACCTGCTAGCTATTCAGGAGCTCAGGCTTTAAGCTCCTCTCAGCATGGGCCACTGCTGAAATGGTGCTGGGGCAGAGGGCGGGTCTTTGCGCTGACGCGTGTGCTCGCACTCGTCTGCCAGCTTTAAAGGGCCAGTATGACGGGAAGACTAAGCTAATCGGAGTCCCATGTACTTCTGATTAACATCCATCAGATCTGATAAGGCAGTGATGGCGGTGAAGAGTCACGAGACAGAACTGAGCGTGTGTCTGTTTATTGGGAGGGATGATGTTAGCGCGCTCAGCTAAAGCACTTTGGTCAATGGAAACTGAAACTGTGGAGCGGCGCCGCTCTGTTAAACAGCAGGGGAGCACCAGTAACAGCTGTGATTGGATTAGCTATGGACCGAACAAGTTTCTGGATGTAGCCCACATCAGTGTTTACATCTTTGTTGCAAATTCCCTGTAGACTGGGATTGTAGCCACTGCTGGTAGACCCGTACGACTGTACGCTTCCATACACCTGCAGATTCAGCTACTTCCTTCACACTATGGTCTTTGGCCACGGCCACATGCTCAGTCACTCCTTTCAGCCAATCATTATCATCTGCGCTGGAGCCATTTTCCACACATGGACCGAGACATTCCCTGCACTGTACCACCTCTTCCCAATCTGTGACTGCAGTATCCGTTCCGGAATCCTTCTGAAAGCAAAAGAAATAAAAACTAAGTGGGAAGAAAGTTTGGAGAGGTCCTGCAATCTGAAGCAGATCTGAGCTTATCCTCAAACGCTAGCTGGCACATCCAGAGCAGGTGGTGTCCTAGGACTAGATAAATCACTTCCACTAAAGCTTCCAAACTCCCCGGAGAAACGAGCGTGTTCAAATTCCCCACAACCAACACCAACAGTAGCTTTCGGCCTGATCGCTGTGAACACGTGACTGGACAAGGGTCATGCAGCCTTCATCCCTTTATCTTTTATGCTGCACTGACCGGTGTTTCCTCTGTTTTAAAAAGAGCTGTAATGGTCAATTCTGCCACTGCTTTGATCTGGGGAGCAATCCGTCCTGGGCTCAAGCTTCCTGAGCTTTGCTTTAGACATCTAGACCCTGGGTTTTGATTTCTCGGAGTAGCCATGAATGCTAAACATCCAAGTGTTGTATTACAGATCCAAGCCTTTTTCCATCCATCCATCCATCCATCAATCTGCTTAGCCTTCTGAGTCATGGAAGGTGCTGAAGCCTATCCCAGATCCAATCCATCCATCCATCCATCCATCCATCCATCCATCCATCCATCCATCCATGCATCCATCCATCCATCCATCCATCCATCCATCCATCCATCCATCGAGCTGCTTAGCCTTCTGAGTCATGGAGGGTGCTGAAGCCTATTCCAGATCCAATCCTCCATCCATCCGTCAAGCTGCCAAACCTTTTTCCATCCATCCATCCATCGAGCTGCTTAGCCTTCTGAGTCATGGAGGGTGCTGAAGCCTATTACAGATCCAATCCTTCATCCATCCATCCATTGAGCTGCTTAGTCTTCTGAGTCATGGAGGGTGCTGAAGTCTATTCCAGATTCAATCATCCATCCATTCATCCATCCATCCATCCATCCATCCATCCATCCATCCTCTGAGCTGCTTAGCCTTCTGAGTCATGGAGGTGCTGATGCCTATCCCAGATCCATCCATCCATCCATCCATCCATGCTCTGAGCTGCTTAGCCTTCTGGGTCATGGAGGGTGCTGAAGCCTATTACAGATCCAATCCTTCATCCATCCATCCATCCATCCATCCATTGAGCTGCTTAGTCTTCTGAGTCATGGAGGGTGCTGAAGTCTATTCCAGATTCAATCATCCATCCATCCATCCATCCATCCATCCATCCATCCATCCATCCATCCATTGAGCTGCTTAGTCTTCTGAGTCATGGAGGGTGCTGAAGTCTATTCCAGATTCAATCATCCATCCATCCATCCATCCATCCATCCATCCATCCATCCTCTGAGCTGCTTAGCCTTCTGAGTCATGGAGGTGCTGATGCCTATCCCAGATCCAATCCATCCATACATACATCCATCCATCCATCAATCTGCTTAGCCTTCTGAGTCATGGAGGGTGCTGAAGCCTATCCCAGATCCATCCATCCATCCATCCATCCATGCTCTGAGCTGCTTAGCCTTCTGGGTCATGGAGGGTGCTGAAGCCTATCCCAGCACCCATTGGGCGGAAGACAGGAAACCCTGAACACGCTGAGCATATAGAGTCGTCCTCCTCCCTCCTAGTATAGAGTGTCCTCCTACCTTTTCTCCTCCTTAAGAGAACAATACACAGAGCTAAAGCTCTCCTCTCATGTCACTAAGTACCAAGATAGCTGTTCCCGGCTTCTATGCGGTATAGTGCAGTTGCTTATGTGTCTAAATCCTAAACAGCTGTGTTCATCACTAACTCTGTTTCTGTGAGCAGGACAGAGCAGGTTATGTATTTCTTAATAACAGCTTCAATGAATCCGTAAAACTAAGTTTAAGCGTCTAAGTGAGCAGAAATCGATCACCATAAACTCCATCAAGAGTTCTCCTGCAGGGCTCGCACGTGAAATGAGGTGCCCACAGTTTGTCTTCACCCCCCACAGGCATGCTGAAGTTCGCTTTGTAAGTCCCGCACATCTTAGCTGATGCTTACACTGAGTACTGTCTCACCCTGGTCTCACTCAGTTCTAGAAAATTCCAGACAGTACTATACGTTTCTATACGAGTTCTCACAGTTTCAGAAGCTACTTGAAGTCCACTTGGTACCAAATATATAGCAAGTGTTCTGGAAAATACACTCATCATCAAAAGAAACAGCTGCACCCAGAAGGAGGTGTGGGGTTGCGGTGCTGTTGGGAAGGAAGATGAAGGTGACCAGGATCAATAACTGATGATGAATTTAGACTGATATGATCAATATTTATTGAGCTACACATACAGAAGTCTGTCTCTCAGTATGGCGTCGGGCCGCCGTGTTTGCTAACCCAACACGCCAGACGTCTCGGTATGGAGCTGTAGAGGTTCCTAATGGAGTCCTGTGATAATCCATCCCATGCAGCTTGAACATCCTCACACAGTTCCTGCAGATGGTGCGGTAGGGGTGGAGGTGGAGCGACACCAGGCCTTCTGGACGTGTGACAACAAACCGTTCATCTCGGTGCTGACCACGGTGCCTCCACACACGGATTCGTTGGGCGTCTCCACGGAGACTAAAGCGGGACTCGTCACTGAAGATGACCCGCTGCCATTCTGAGTCACTCCATGACAGTCTGGTACGACACCACTGCAGTCTTTGGTGACGGTGACGTGGTGTTAAGGACAGTCGTGGTAACGGTCAGTGTGCCTGTAGTCCTGCATGGTACAGCCGTCTGCCAATGGTGCTGGTGCTACCAGGGTGACTCATGGAGGACACCACTGCTTGCTGGATGTCTGTAGTCATGGCTGTTCGGTCAGTCTGGTACAGTGCTACCTCAGGGTCAAACCTACCCACCAAGTCCCATATCTGTTGGTTGATTGGTATGGGTGAGTCACTCCATGACAGTCTGGTACGGCACCATCGCTGATGCAGATGTTGTAACGGCCTGGCAGTGTAGCATGACTCATGGAGGGCGTCGCTGCTCACTGAGCTGTGGGGTACAGTGATAAGTTCCATCGTCGTTCCATCGAGCTTGAAACTACTCATTGGCATGTCTCACGATGTCAAACCCACCCACCCATCCACCTATTCCCTTACAGCCTGCCAGTGGTCTCTGCTTGGCTGCCTGCTGTGCTGTGCCTCGTTCAGTAAGCAGTCTGAGGTAGAACGTCAGGCTGAGTGGAAGTCCTTAAGAGTGCCGTGTGTTTGTGTCTGTTTAGAGTTCGCTTGGGCTCCACCAACAGGATGCAGAGTGAGCTGGGAGTGCCTATCAGGGCTGCAGCCTGAAGTGCCGTGATTGCTCTCGAACTCCCCGCACGAGT
>JAMWET010001258.1:0-5000 GCA_024036415.1 Prochilodus magdalenae | reverse complement strand
ATCAGATTCAACATACAGATCAGAATTCAGTGTGACAAAAGTCTGATCTAGATTTAGCTCTATGAAGAATGCAGTTTTGTGATTAAGAATTCATGCAGCTGTGACGTCAAATTGGAGTTCCATGTGGCCAATCAGCTTTTTCAGAATTGTGAATCGTATTCCAGTTGCAATTAAAATAGCTCAAAATTGATCTCTGCCAATTGTTAGATAATAAGGAGAAATAAAGTGCATGTGGAAATTCATGCGCCCTGGAGTCCGATCTATGCATTTGACAAGAAATGAAGCCAGATTGGAAATGCTTTGGCATTACAAATCCGATCTTGATTAGTCCGATCAAAATAATGATATATTTGCAATTGCTCTTGTTTATTTAATTGTTTATCTTATCGGCGATTATATATAACACTCAGAGGAGGCATCGGTTGGCGGTTTGGCGGTTGGATGTGTGTTGGACAGTAAACTAGACGTCTATATTGGTGCTGTAGCCGTGGTGACGCCGCTGGTTCCCATCACCCCACTTTAAAAGTCCACTGCGCGTCCCAAGTTCCTCTACAGTTTAAACCATTTCACCCCAACCGCAATACTACCCTCGACACTTTGATCTCACCCTACCGACTGTCTTACCCTGAATGTCCTGATAACAGAACCATCTCATGAAGGGTTCTTACGGGAACCCAGAGGGCTTCTTCCAATTTCGCATACAGCTATGGTTTTATCTGAATGCTGATGAGTTTTATTCGATTCATACACAAGGGGGCTATAAACCACACACGCCCTTTCGACTCCATATCCTCTTCAAAGCCGGCCTCTGCTGTGGCCTAATGTGCACTTCACCTGTCAGTGGATAAGTCTTGCAACTGCGAGTGATGTACTGTATCCCTCTAGAGGATGTAATAAAATGTCGACGCACAGGGAGGCGTGCCATCACTCAGCTCCCCATCACACGTGCAATGGTTCCGGTCCTCCACAGCAACGCCTCACCCGTCTCTATATAGAGCTACCTGTACGACACAAACGGCCGAATCACAATTAAAGAAGAGCAGTTTTTAACTCGAATGCCACGCACGAGAGGATGTTTCGTCCCTGGTAGAGGTGGCGGCTGGCACCAGATGTTGATATACATATACCAGCAAGTGATATATTTCTCTACAATTGAAGTGACTCTCAGCCATGCGGTACAGGGATACAACTCACTCTGCTCCCGACTCCTCCTCCAGCCTGGCAGCAGGAGACATGAGCTCTTAGGCCCGGGCTGCTTGCCTGCCTCTGTATGTGTTGAAGTCGCTGTGCCGTGGGCTGACGTCCGTTCCGTCCCAACCTCGGTGCCAGGTGAAAACACACATAGGTCTCACATCTGCCCTCTGTGATTCGAACAGGAAACAAGGTCTCTGAGGAACATCGGGTCATGGGGGGGAAAAAAAAAAATGTATCCGTGCTCTTTCCTCGATGTATCCACATGCACGGACAGACTGCAGATTGTCCTCATTACACATTTAGTCCGATGTTGGACACTGCGGTTATCACTTCCACATAATGGATGATCATGGAAGTTGGAGAGGAGGCCTCTCCTGGTGTGACTCTTCCTTCCGCATCTTCTTCCATTTGCATTTCTTTTCCTGCTCCTGGGACCAACCGCATCGCCTTCCCGGTTTTTCCTTACCTCGTAGACTTTGCATCTCTTTCTCCAGGCCTTCTAGTGTAAATGGGTTAATCTTTTCTATTCGCTGGCTTACTTACTTTGATTTTTTTTATATACATTGATTTGTAGCTAGTTTGTCTGGTGAAAAAAGCTAATCAGTCTATTAAGGACATGGGTTTTGTGCATTGAGAAATCTGTTTTCTGTTAGTTCTTCTTATCTTTGAGAAGGGCCAGGGGTGTGGTGGAGGTTATAGGAACCAGCCTTGTGACCGAGGGTCGCCGTTTCGATTCCCTGAACTGACAGTATACACGACTGAGGTGGCCCTTGCGCAAGCACCTAACCCCCAATTGCTCCACGGCGCTGTGGATAGGGCTGCCCACTGCTCCGGGTAGTGTGCTCAGCTGCCCCCCTAGTGTGTGTGTTCACTAGTGAGTGGTGTTTGTGGGTTTTCACTTCACGGGATGGTTTTAAATGCGAGTAGCTAAATTTCCTTCCCTCCACTGTGGGACTAATTAAGGGGATTAAAAACTAAAAAATTTATTGGCTAGTTGCGTAAGCGACGTTTCCGGTTTTCCGGTTAAGTTTGGTAAGCACAAGCATTTCCGCTTTCCACCGTCAGCACGCGAAATGGGCATTTTACAACTGCGATGTCTTCAAGACTTGCCAAAAGTAACCATCAGTGATTGTGTCCGGGCACATCATGTTCGGGCTTCGTGGCGCCCACCAGGATAAGCGTGAGAGGGCTTCAAGATGTACCGTCGCCAGTTACATCGATAACTGTGACACTTGCTGAGACTGACACACAAAGAACATGTACCAGCCCTTGTGGTAAAAAAGAATGTCTTCCTCTGATCCTGCAAGCCGTTGCAGCCCAAAGCGGACTGCAGTTGTGAGGTCTTCAAGCTGTGTTTGGTAGCTCTAAGTCTTTTTCTCTCAGTGCTTCGCTCTCGTTTCCCAAAGCATCTGCCAGTGCTGAGGTCTGTCGGAGTAACGCTGTATATCCTCGATCAGGCCGCTATGTGCACTTCCATCTCTTGGTCGGTGTCAGACGCTGCCAACAACGGGGACAGGGCATCTCGGCCGCCCTTGCAAAACATTAGACCGTTGGTGTCGGCGCATGCTGTAATCCTTACCAGGCAAAAAAGACACAGTCGCTGCAACCGCTCCTTTGTCATTGAGTTGTGTCTCCTTTCCCAAGAAACCGCCCGTCACCAAAGTCACCCTGTTGAAATGTGCCTACTATACCGCGATGGACCTTTCAAAGGGGCGCTGGTGAAGTCGTCCACTCCGCACTTCTGTGTAAGCCACCGAGCCGCACCTCAGGGAATCCACTGGAAACCTATGAAGCTAATCTCCGGTTGTAACACATGAAGAATTAGCACACCACGCGGCACACAGCAATGTAGAGACGCACGTCTTTCTGAGTTGAGACGTCATTCCGTTTCTCCTTTGTATCTAAAAGCACTCCATGATTTCTGAGTTTGCTTTCCACAGATTCCGCCCCTCAATTACTCCTCACCACTCTACAAACCGAACAGTGATGCATACCAGCCTAAATACCGGAAATTAAAGAACGCATCTTGTTCACACAGTGCAAATTGGATTAAAACGATTATCGATTACGCATGGCTAGTTTCAGCCTGGAGAGGAGCTCCTCCGTACTGTGGTGGCGTTCCTCAATCAACAAAACTACACAGACGAGACAACAAGGAAAGTTTTATATCTTTCATGGTATTCACACTCTACATACAGGGTTACTACACTAGCACCAGTCTGTAAGCGCTGATTCCTTTCTGTCCGCCACTGCGGGGGCGATTCCGGGATAACACAGCCGCCCCAACCATCACATCTCAGCTCCACTCTCGATCGCCTGTCCGCTCCTAAGGAAGTCATGCAATCGCCGGCACATTTTTATTCCTCCGCCATCCTATTCCGGCTTTACTACCATTGAAGCTATCCCACTTCTGAGACCAATGTGCATCAGCATGGAATAGACATGGAGCAGTTGCTTCAATGTGGAATGCTCATTTCACCGGAGTACATCCAGCAGGTGGAGGAGCACTCCACTCGCCGCCTGGATGGTAGGTCCAAAGGACACTTAATAGACATCACAGCCGGACTCCTGAGCAACCACCATCTGTGAGCATGTGATCACACAGCTTCACACACACAGCAGCTTATCTATATCGTTGTCTCCGCTTTTCACCTTCCTTTGGTTGCAGGTAAACGGTTCCCTCTCACATCACACGCTAATAAACCAAAGAAACCATTTTCCACCTGCCGGAAACGCCTTTTTGGAATTCCAGCCCTTTTCTCGGTTATACAGTGATGTCTCTTGTAATACAGTCCTTTATTTGGGCTGCTCTGCAGGCAGATGCTGCTCATGGCGTTTGTTATCACTCTCTGTGGCGGACCTGTGTTAGAACAGTTAGTTTTGCATGCTGACTCAGTCAGAGTCAGGGTCAGGTATATTCAGACAGAGGGTCAATGAAGATGTGCAGTCCCTGGGAAAAAATTTTAAACCTTTTGTTTTTTTTTCATCATCTGAAGCATGTTATCTGTTTTACTCGCTGAAATGTCTGCATCGTGTCTGTTGGGTCAGCTACCAGTACACATAAGGCCCAGCTCCCTTGTCTTTCGCGTAACATGTTCGGCTAGCTTGAAACTTCCAGTCTTCTGGCATGTCTCTACAATGTCCAAACTCCCCACCAAGTTTCATTCCTGTCGTTTGACTCCTCTCTGTGGCCCAGCAGTTTGTGCAGCTAGTTTCAATCTCCCAGGTAAACACCGGATCTTCTGTAGTCCTTATAGGCTGATCCTCGCCAACGCCCTTCAAAGGGGAAAGGGCTGGGCTCTAAGGGGATTAAAACACCAAGCAACTGGTTTAATTTAATGATGATGTACATTGTCAAATGATTTGAGGAAAGGAAAACGATCATGTAGGTATTTTATTTCTTGAGAAGCTTGTTGTGTTATAAAGTAGTATAACATAGTACAACAGAAGTAAGAAATGAAGGAAGAAGAATTAAATTGGATTAATGGAATTCTCTCTCTTGAATCCCTCCCTGCTGACGGCCGCCCAGAAAAGGCAAGCAAAACCCACAGCAGAACCGCCGACGTTGCCTTTAGAATGGCCTACATGTGGGCTGCTATCCTGGTAAGGGGGGGGGATTTAAATTTTGAGGACAATGGAATATGCACGAGTGTTTATGGTCGAGAAATAAATAGTTCTCTGGTCTATTGGTCTGAGGTCTGTGCTGGTTTCGTGTCTTTGCTAATATCTACTGTTACATCTTCTCTTAGTGTTGTCTTTTATCTCGCGTTCATAGCCTTTTTTTTATTTATTCAATTC
This sequence comes from Prochilodus magdalenae, assembly GCA_024036415.1. Classification (NCBI taxonomy): domain Eukaryota; kingdom Metazoa; phylum Chordata; class Actinopteri; order Characiformes; family Prochilodontidae; genus Prochilodus; species Prochilodus magdalenae. The sequence goes on along the minus strand of JAMWET010001258.1, from coordinate 8 downwards.
CCCTAATA
>JAMWET010001257.1:302500-422404 GCA_024036415.1 Prochilodus magdalenae | reverse complement strand
AGAGGTCACGCACATGTACTTAATAGTGGGTGGAGGGAGAGTAACAGTTAAACCAAAGGTATGTACACCAATTCAGAATGTATTAGTATGGAGATGTACCTGTGCTAACAGTTATGTCCCTATCCGAAATGTACTTAAGTATTTCGAGTACCATTAACTAATTACTGGTACCTTCATATGTACTTACTATGGATAGATACCCTTCCTTAGAGGTATGTGTAAACACAGTGACAACTTACAGCTGTACTATAGTATGGGAGAGTACTAATTACATAAAAGTAGTTACGCTTACACAACATGTACTTAAGGTGATCGGAGCAGCTAACAAACAGGACTAAAGTCTATTTTATAGCGTAACAGCTAATGAGTCAACAAACATAACAATCTTCCCAAATTAATGTAGACTTGAGTTTACAAAGTAACAAAGTCCCGATCCAAAATGGAAATACTAGCCACAACTCAGTACAAAATCGGTGATAAAACTACTTAATGTACAGTAATGTTAAGTAGCATTAATTACAGTAATTACATGTACTATTTGATTTCTCACCAAACACCACCAAAAAAAGCCACTGTATACGTACAAGAACTCAGCATAACTACAAACGTCAAAAAAACTCAAACCGCAACAGAGTCACATATTATTGCTCCCATCACACTTTAGCAAAGTCCTGAAGATTCTCACACAAAGGGGTTGGGCTAGTTAGCCTTACAGTGCCTGTTCCTAGGCACGCTTAAAGCGTAACGGCCGACTAAAACGCGACGTCCGAGTGACCACAACTTGTGCCATAACTTTATATTTTTTAGCATACAAGTAAAGTTTTCGGACGGGAACTATTTGAAAACGCATGTTTCCGTTAAAGTTGTACAATAGAGATCGGTTCGAGTTATACACCTAGAGGAGTCAACACACGTGTACACGCATGTGCCGTTATTACACGTATTGGATTTTGGGCGTGAACCAAAAGAAATCCTGTCTTTCACGCACCAACATCACGAAGATGATTTCTATAATTAACAGTGATTGGAAGCTGGACATTATCTGCAATCATAATCCTGTAAGGCCATAGGCTTGCCTCAATAACAATTGAAACTGAGCGTCTAGGAGGAACAGGCATAAAAGGACAAGGAAGCATATTCCCAGTCTTAGTAATGTCCGAATGTGTACCACCATCCGTAGAAACGGTCTCTCCTTTTGTGCTGGTAATTGGCTCCTCATAAATGTGAGCAAAGCCGATAAGGCTTCCCACCAGCGCACAGAGATAAAAATAAGTGGCCAGTAGTGGCGCAAAGAGATGCGGGAAGGTAATCGGACTACTGATCGCCCTGGATTGATCTGCCAATAACCGTCTACTGTCTGATCTGTCTGGTCCCCCTCGCTTTCGTGTACCTGGCAACTCCTGAAGGCGTCGCTTTCAGCGGACCTAAATTTCCCAGGTGTTCCAACTATGTATGATTCTGTATATATAGAACTAGAATTCATAAGCCACAAGGATTTAATACGAGAGGTGATATAGTTCCAAAATTTCACTATGTACACATACCCCGGAAGAAACTGAAATGAAGGTTCTTTAGGCTGCTGTGTCGGCAGGTGGACCCACTCAAGGATGCATTGATGATGTGAAATTCTGTGCGGTACACGCTAGTTTTACTGTAATGGTTTCATTCATACGCTCACCACCTACCCAGTGACATATATTATAAAACTATTCACCATCACTTGGGAGTGCATCTTGGGCAATTCGCTATGTTGTCATTGTCTAATGTCTTCAGATGAGTAGTATTGATTGATTTGTATCCGATTAGTGGGCTGAATACCTGCTAATACTAATCTGCGATTATAACACAGCTCAATGACAGCGCCTATATCCCGTATCCTATGGCCAAAAGGCAGTCACATTTCCATAAGTCCTTACATTGTAACTCCAGTGGGATACCAAGCCATGTTTGCCGCTGGGAATGGTGCTGTCAAGCTCTTGTGATAAAAGTCCACAGGCAAACTCCGGCGATTGGTTTAGTGGATCCCATGGGCCTGGGAGGATGAAGCAAGAGGAGGACAAGAGTGTAAATATGGCGACAGTGTAAAGGAGAAACCGTAAGCACAGTGCATGTGTGAGAAATCACATTCGTTTTAAAGCAACATCGAGAACGCCCCGTAATTAAAAATGACAGCGGCTACAAGTGGCCAGTACCCAAAAGCATCTGATCGCTCTTCATACCACACGAATGCGGTGGGTAGCCTCCCGCCTAAGCAAAAATAGGCAGCACACCCCGTCCTGAGACAGCTTGCCCACGGATGTGAGGTGGATCGGGCAAAGAGACGGATGGAGCAGGAGATGATGAAAGCCTGTTCGGAATTCTTAGGTGGCATAACATGGAAAGCCTTTTTATGAGTGGGTCGAATCTCAGACTGTGGGGAAAACACTGATGATATGTACCAAAATTATTGCAAACAACTAGAAATAAAAACACAATCGAAAAATGTTGGATCCATTATAATAACTGTGCTGTATACTCTCTCGGTACAGCAGCTTAACAAGTACCTGCAGCTGATGGAGTGGTGCTGTCTGTTTATGTACCTGGGGGCTGCAAAGAGCGAGTACCATCGACCACGATCCTGTTCATAGAGGCTGAATAATCTACCAGATGAGCAAATTTAAGTTGAAACTAAATTGCATGTCCGTGGATTAGTCTGGTTATGACATAAAACAACATAAGTAGTGCCAATAGTTTGAAAACTGGTTCTTGTATCATGTTACTAATATTAAAAGGACATCTGTATCTGATTTAAAAAATTAAATGTAATTTTTTTTTTTTTTTTCTAGGTTTTCAAATAAACAATCAATAAGAGAATACTTTTTAATGGGGACTTATGATTATAAATTTTAAATCAGTTACTCAGGCATCCAGATGAAAGATGTTTCCAATTATAAAAACTGTGTGAGACTATTAGTTAAATAAAGCTTGTTTTTTCATACTTTATATGTGCCTTCACCATTGTGTCCGTCAACATTTCGCAATCCCCAATAAAAACGACCTCTCACAACTACAAATTTACCACACAGCTGAATCAGCGTTCTGTTATAAAAGATAGTTTAATCTCCTGGAGAAATTGAGCGAGAGAAACCACCCTGAGGGTTCATAATCAGAATTAAATCGAAATTATAGATCTCCATTGTGTAGAACTATATCAGTAAAAGTTGAATTCAACACTATCTCAAAATGTGAGTCCTAGTCGTCTTGTGTTTCTCTAATATTTACAAGCTCTTATTCGACAAATCAAGCCAGCATCACGTTCTGAGCGCAAAATTGAAATGAACAGCTGACAGAAAAAAGAACAAAGCTAGACTTACAGTTTTTAAATATTTTAAATAGTTCCGTGGTACCTAGAGTTCTAAACAGTGGCTTCAGGAATCTACTCTGAAGTAATGGCCCCAGGAAGAGCTACCTGCAGTCCTCCAGGTGACCAGGTAGGATCCATGGGGTTGTGATGTAAATGGTTGATACCTTTTATCCCGCTCCAAAACGATACTATTTACCCTCTTACTTGACTTACGTTCCATTTTTTTGCCCAGTTGGATTGCTGGTTTTGGCGCACAGCGCTACAGTAACATCGCAATGGCGTTGTGCAAGAGGTGGCAAAAAATCGAGGCCAAATTATCGGAAAAGTAAAAAAACGTCTAATTTAATAGCTTGAGTTTAAGCTCGGTGGTTGAATTATTAAAATACACATTTCTCTGTCCTATTTTCAATAAACATCTTGTGCTGCGGTCATGTAATTATAAGATAATTTGTATATGCAACGGCAGAGTGGTAACAGAAACAACACACGCCGACGCACGTGTGACAAAGCACGTTGATCATGTGTTTTAAGTTTATTTATATGGAAAAAAATATAATTTAATTTTAAATAGCCACTATTAACAGTATTGAATTTCATCGCTCTTAAGAGCGCATTATCCCTGCGCTCTCATGTTCCATCCTAAAGACCTTTAGTTAACACAGAGTGTCATACCATGGATCAGTTGCGGGACGAATAGTCACAAAAACTAATGCAACGGGTTCATGAAATTTGCGAATAGGTAGAGTTTTTTTGTTGGTGCTTTACAGGGAGTGAAGTGTTTATCTTTTTGGTTACAGACCTTTTATGCTTTAATGCGATATCTTCATACATACAACGGGTTAAATTAGTTGACGAGCCGAAACCTAGCTATTATTAGGAGTTGCTATTCAATCTATTTGATTATTAGTTAGCAAATTATTATTAGCAGCTATAATATTGGTTCAGACAGAAATATGACTAGGGAATCACCAAACGATAGTTTAATTACTACTTTTAGTTCTGGATTTACTTTGTGACTGGCCAGTATTAGCTGGCAATAGAATTTAATAGGTTGATAGAAGGCTTAAAATTATGGTGACCTCATTATCCTCCATTTTAGTCACGGCTTGCACACTGAACTGCAGACAGACAGCAAATATTCACGGCAAACAGGTGTTAGATTGCACTTTGTAAATGGTACAAATTCTAAATATTAGAATACTTTGTTTTTTTATTTAGGGCTTAGTATTAAATTGCTAGCTAAACTGTTTCACAAAATATCCTGGGTTTAGTTATGTAATATTCATCTTGATTAATCGAATGATGATATTAGACATCCGATTAATAAATCGGATTATTTGTTTCATACATTGAGGAACTATCCAGGATAGGTACTTTACTCATTTCGCTTAATACCATCAAATACTCCACTCAATCCGTGCACGCATTGTTTGCAAGATCTAGCCGAGCTAGTATTATGGCCCGGTAGTCTTGTCTATCATTGATGTTACTCACAATGTATTTCCTCCCCAAAACCCTCAGAAATGTAAACACCTGAAACGAGCGCATATGCTCGTGCAGTCCATCAGCAGAGGCTTGCCCAACAGTTTTTTTCCTTGCGACTGCGATTCAGCTTACATACGCATCACAAAGCTGGTAATCTAGCTTCTTATAACGCGGTGTGGCCCCAAACAAGAATCACTGACTGGGGATCCCAGTGTTGGCCAGGACAACACGATCAGTGCTGCTTGGTCTGGTGTGTGGCGTTAACGATACATTTGCCCTGTAAGGCAGAGACACGGAGTCTTCTTAGAATAGCAATGCTAATCGATCACCAATCAACTAACTTGACAGGCACTGACCTACAGCTGAAGCCCAAACGACCAAGTGTGGTCGCACGACAGCGGGGCGATCTTGATGTTGCGTCGGGTGGAGTGTCAAAATCTGGGGACCAGGACTATTAAGTTTGCAAAGTGGCTCGAGAATATAATTAGCTCAACTCCAAGAGCCGCGGGCGACGGGAGGCTTTTAAGACCTACGTGACTCTCTTTTCTCCCCCTCTTGCATATTCACTGCGAGCAGGAAACTGCTAGAACGCGGCCTTACAGCGCGAGGTAGCCACCCACCCGCCCCAAACGGTAGCGGTTATTTAGAGGGGATGGAGGTCACCCGACGTGCAGAGAGAGTTAGAGGGCAAGAATGCCGATAGGCGAGCTAAGTTCGGAATAGAACTCGACAGCTGGGCAAACGGCGAAAGATGTGCACTGAGGTCATAGTTTTAATGTTTTGGTAGCTGGGAAGGCGTCTAGCGTGGAGCTTGGTCCGGGCTGTGTTTGTTGTATGTATGTGTCTGATATTTTAACCGACTCTCTATAAAAAGCATTTAAATTAGTTTTTAGTTTCCTCCAGATCAAAACACGATCATTTGAGTGAGACTCATGAAGTGATCGGTCGTGGTATTGGGTGATTTTTAATCGAAGGCATTAATATTATGTGACACCCATAATGTCACATGACTTGTCCATCTTTCAGCGCAGCTCCAACTGGAGCCAGACATGACACTCTGTAGGTGTACAGGATTCTAGAACTAGTAGTCCAATTCTGTTTTCGTGTACGTTGTACTGTCATTAAACCTCATCTATTCTTAAACAAATGGTCAGAGACGAAACAACAACCCAGCAAAATCACACCCAAAAGAGCAAGAAGTATATGTGGGTGTGGAATCGTAGAAATGTACTCAAACCTCAAAAGAAACAGTAACACTCTCAGCAAGTGACCCCTGTCCGTGAATCACACTGTGCTGATCGCGTGGATGCGGAGTAGTGCATTCGCAGTACTAACAGCAGTGCTGCTAGGAGTGTTTAGACACATGTGTCCACATCAACACTAGTCCCACATCTATTAGAGGCACAATGTCTCGAAGCGCTAGGGGACCGAAAAACTGCGGTGGGGTCCACCACTTAGTAAGACTGTGTGACCACTTCGAAGAACGATAGACTCATAACTGCATGCTGCTTTGAGTGGCAAACCCAGATGCAGTGTAGGTCCCAAATCGCCTTAGTCCTTAACATCAGTGGGCAACAGGACGACGATACCACAAGGACGCTGGGTTGGTCTGGTATAAGTATGTGGCTGATTGGAACGAATTTTCTCAGTTGAGACAAGAGTCCCAGCAAGATGACAAAATAGAGCTGTCCAAAGCAGAACACTGCTGTATATGATCCACCTCAGCCAACCAGCCAACAGTCAGTGTCACTGCAGTGCTTGAGAATGATCCACCACCACACAGATTACCTGCTCTGTGGTGGTTCCTGTGGGGGTACCTGACCATTGTGAAGAACAGGTAAATACCAGTACACAAAGAAAACAGAATGTGACTACAGTCATGGGTCAACCACTGTACTACACAGACTCTCAGAAGTGTCCTTAGGTCGGGGTGTGGGTAGATAAGTGGGGTAATTCGGGCTGGGGGCTATCTTTTGCGTGGGTGGCTGTTTGGTTCAGTTTCTCAGCAAGTTCTGTCCTACCAATAAGGGCTAGGCATTAAGCTTGCAACCAAGTACAGAAAGACCTAGGCGACGGGAAATATCACACTAGCCGGACCAAGAAGTAGGGCCCTTACACACAGTTGAATAAAGCGAAAAAAAAATTAAGTGTGGTATTATCACTACTGTATAGTCTTTGTTGAACACTTAATGCTTGACCTCCGCTAACTTTGTTACAAAAGCTCTTTGCGTATGATAATAAGACAAATGGTATGCATAGGTCTGTGTTCATAGAAACAGTGGAATAAGACAGGTGACACCTTCGACTTATGGAGCACTCCTGTTTCCCTATGTGTCATGTCCCTGCTATAATACGGGTCGTTCAAGCATGGGAGGACTGGAGATCGTGTCAATCACAGACAACACCCCGGTTCCACACAACGGCTGCCGCCCGCGCAAAGCTCGGAGGTTGTAAACCTCAGTACTTCAGTCCCTCTGTGTGGAAATCACAGAGGGACGAGCCCCGAGGAGCGGAACGTCGGATCGCTCTGGAATTCTGCCAGTTTAATGTGCTTATTGTGTGTTTATGTTTGGAATTAAACTTTTGGAATTGGAGTTACAAGCTGTTTCTCCTTCCTTCCCTCTTTTGCACTAAACCGTACAGGCCGGGCGGTTCTCGTGCATGAGCCGGACCATTCGTCACCGCCGTGTGAAGGTGCTCGTTATGGAAAACCAGGCTTTTTTAAAGAAGGCTTTTGATGCCGGTTTAGGGGTGAACAGTGGAGAAGTGTCAGTCCAGCGTACTTGACTTTAAAACGTGTCGTATAATTTACCATCACTGTCGGTTCCACCTTTTCCGTGCCCGTTTCCAAGTCCGACGTGACAGGCACAGTACGGAATAGCTCCCTATAAATAAATGGACTCTTGTAAGGTTATTGCCCTTTCCTAGCATTACATCAGGTGCTTCGTTGCCATGACGACGGCAATTAGCAGGAACTCGGGCGGGCGGTTGAATACGAGTCCGTCCTTAGTACCCATAGCAACCAAGGTCAGGCCTGCAACGCACATCTGCTTTCATGCTAGCCCTCTTTCACGGCTGCTCGGATGAGAGGGAGCGCAGCAGGCTGTTTCCAAAACCCTGCATTACAGTGTGGTGTACAGCTGTTTTCGGGAACGCTGAGGAAGCGAATAGGGAATGCAGGACAACAGCATGCTAATAGGTGCTTCCCAGATGGAAGGAATTAGGAGCAGACTGATATTCCCAAAAGGATGAAAACAGACAGGAACAATAAATAATAATAATGATCCTCAAATAACCACACAAAAACGCCGACTCTGCTTTTATGTGTATTTTTAATAGTGGTCATGTGACTCACCAGCTGATCATGTTACATTGCTTTTCTTCTGCACCATTTAAGGTGGAACCATAAAGTTCGAACAAGCAGCTGGACATGTAGACTGAGGAGGTAGCATAGGATTGCTGCACCATTTAAGGTGGAATTTAAAAATTCGAACAAGAAACTGAGTTACAAGGAATGTAGCCTAACTGCTGCACCATTTAAGGTGGAATCAGAAAGTTTGAACAAGAAGCTGGACAGATAAACTCAGAAGCCAGTATGAAATTACTGCTCTATTTAAGGTGGAATGGGAATTGAACAAGAAGCTGGACAGGTAGACTGAGGAGCCAGTATGGCTGCACCTTCAAAAGATTTGGCATATTATTTTAATTCTCCATTCCACCTTAAAAGATTACAATTCAAAGCCTAGGTTGGCTTCTAATTTGCAAGCTTCTTGTTTGGATTTGGCATTCCACCTTAAAAGGTGCCACAGTAAAACTCCATCAGGGCCTGCAGCATTTAAGGTGGAACTTTAAAAAATTGTTGTATTGTAGGAAGATTGTGAATAATAAGTAGGTTGCTCCACCATTTAAGGTGGAATTTGAAAATTCAAACAAGAAACTGAAGTGCAATTAATGTAGCCTAACTGCTGCACCATTTAAGGTGGAGTGGGAAAATTTAAATGATAAACTTGACAGGTAGACTGAGAAGTCGGTATGAAATTGCTGCACCATTTAAGGCGGAATGGGAATACCTGAATATAAAGCTGGCAAAAACAGAAGCTGATTATAGTGTGCAATAATGATCGTTCGCTAATGGCTAAAGTTTTGTTCTACCATCTGCCGTGAGGTTATCGGTGCTTACATCATGATATTGTTTCACTGGCAAAGAGTTTTATGGCCGTGAAGAAAAAACTAAATTTGTTATCCCATCACCTTAACAATGCACGCCAATCAAGTTGGGGGCGGAGCTTCTAAAGGAGCACTGAAGGGAGGAGCTTGTTTGTTTAGCTTTAGCTCAAATATCTAATAACTCATGCTCCAGAATCATGCACCGCACCTTTAAGTGGGGTCTGTAAGCTCCCCAGTGCATTTCTGATTTGGCCACATCTGACGGTGTTGCTGTCTCTCTGACGGGGTTGTTGTGATTGTTCAAGCTGCTGGCAGTGAAGCATTTTAGACCTCACGGTGTCAAATGTTGCTAAACGTTAACAGCAACAGAATATGCAAATACCACACCTGAACCCAGCTCTGGACCTTTAACCTGCTTATTTGTAAGTATGATTTAATAACGAGGGAATAACATTATTATATATAATACTGGAGAGAGTTCTGTATGAAAATGGGAGGCATTTCTACAGTGATCTCTTGATTTGGACATTAATGCCGTCAAACTAAAGCAGCCCGTCTGCACCGCAGTATGCTATAGACAGCAGAAACTACAATAACTCCAAATATTATTATTTGCAATAGGAAACTGAGGCGCTTGAAATGTAGCCTAACTGCTGCACAGCTAGACGAATGAGCCAGCATGTAATTACTGCACCATTTAAGGTGGAATTTGAATAATAAACAAAGATGCAATTAATGTAGCCTAACTGCTGCATCATTTAAGATGGAACCAGAAAGGTTAAATAAGAAGCTGGACAGGTAAACTGATGAGCCAGCATGGAATTACTGCAACATTTAAGGAGGAATTTGAAAATTTGATTAAGAAACTGAGGTGCAGGAAATGTAGCCTTACTGCTCCACCATTTAAGGTGGCTTTGGAAAGTTCAAACAAGACGATAGAGAGGTAGACTGAGGAGCCAGCATGGAATTACTGCACCGTTTAAGGTGGAATGGGAAACTTCGAGCTAGAAGCTGAACAGGCAAAATGTAACCTAACCACTGTACCATTTAAGGTGGAACTGGAAAGTTTAAACAAGAAGCTGGACAGGTAAGCTGAGGAGCCAGTAGGGAATCGGGGCACCATTTACAGGGGGACCTGGAATGTTTAAACAAGAAGCTGGACAGGTAAGCTGAGGAGCCAGCAGGGAATTGGGGCACCATTTAAGGTGGAACTGGAATGTTTAAACAAGAAGGTGGACAGGAAGACTGAGGAACCAGCAGGGAATTGCTGCACCGTTTAAGGTGGAATGGAAAACCTCACGCTAGAAGCTGAAGTGCCAAAATGTAGTCTAACTACTGTACCATTTAAGGTGGTACCGGTGCTGTGCTACACAAATAGGAGTCCTTGGGCAAGACTCCTAACACCACATTGGTCCACCTGTGATATGATTAACCTTGTAAGACGCTCTGGATAAGAACGCCAGCTAAAATGCTGTAAAATGTAAATATATTGCACAGGGTTTTTCCACGACCACGGCTGCCGGCCAAAGTTGAAAACTTCCCATCACGGCTCGATCAGCTGTTTGCTCAGACTGCGCCATACTTACTAAACCGATTCACCTTTATGGCCATAATGTGAACACATGCATGTAGCATTAGCTCGAGCTCGCTAGCAACACCCCGGCCTGCTCCAGCCCAGTCACATAACATTCACCTCTTCATCATGCTAACTGTGTTCTCCATGTAATTCGCTGAACATGTCTTCAGTCAAGATTTAGATGGCGGCGGTTGGCTGAGGATGGAAGGATCCGACTAAAAGTGGAAGTGTCTCAGGCAGGCTGCTGCGTGCTCGTCCCTCATAATTACAGCTTTCAGCCTGCGCTAGTCTCTGTGTCAGCAAGCTCCAGATGACCTTTTCATGACCTTCAGCACTGCAGAGTGCATCGAGAGTCCAGATGACCTAAACTGCTTCAAGCTCTTGTGCCTTGTATCTATATCCTGTGGACGCATGATGCTAACAGCTCAGCTCACGCACACAGCTCACGGCGAGTCTGCGTTATCTGCCTGTAACTAGTCTTTGAGAGTAGCTCGCATTAGCTGCTGAGCGCATGTCATGTCTGCATATACCTGCTATATCACAATATCTAATCTAATATTAATCTTGCATAACGATATGGAACTCCCGAGTGATCCAATTAGCATTAGCATGTGTTCCTGAGTTATGACTAATTTATGCAAAGATTATGTATCTCACCACAGATCATCATTTATTCAGTCCCTGGCTCATAAAGGAACAGAAGAAGGTCATGAAGAAGCCATTTACATTATACACCCTCCGGTCACTTCATTAGGTACACCTCCTTGTACCCACACCACAGTGTCCACTCTATCAGCCCCACTGACCATATAGGACACTCTGTAGGTGTACAGGTCCAGACTGTAGTCCATCTGTTTCTCTGTGTACTGTATTACCCTGTTCTTCAATGGACAGGACCCCCACAGGACCACCACAGAGCAGGTACTATGTGGGTGGTGGACTCCATATCTCAGGCACTCTGCAGTGACACTTGACGTGGTGTCTTGGTTGTGTTAGTGTGTGTGGGTCTGCTGTGGTGTGAGTGGATCAGAACACATCAGTGCTGCTAGGACTCCTCAGTGTCACTGCTGGACGTGAGAATCGTCCATCAAAACCAAACCTATCCGCCACAAACAGCGTCCTGTGTCCGCTTATGAGGGATCTATAGCATGACGTCAACACTGCAGCTGTGCATCACCCAGCAGATGAGCTATCGTCTCTGACTGTCCATCTAACAAGGTGGAGCAGCAAGGTAGGTAGTGGTCCTAATAGAGTGGACAGTGAGTGGACACAGTGTCTCAACACTCCAGCAGCACTGCTGTGTCTGATCCACTCACACCAGCACCACACGCACTAACACACCACCACCACGCCAGTGTCACTGTAGTGCCGAGAATGATCCAACACGCCCATTGAAGAACAGGGTAAAACAGTATACAGAGAAACAGATGGACTACAGTCTGTGCTCGTATATGGTCAGTGGAGCTGATAGAATTTAGTGTACATATGTATACGTATATATGAACGGCTGGGGTTAAACCCGACTTCATTGTGTGTCTTGAGATCTAGCAGAGCAAGCTCCGCTAACGGCGTGCGCTCCGTTTCTGCATTCTGGCACACAGAAATTAAATTCATTATAGAGAATTACCCAGGAGGAAACACTAACCCCCCAAACGAATCTCAAGCTTAGGCTACACAGTCTCTCTCGCTGATCTGGGCTTGGCTTCCTCTGGCTAGATCACAGCTTCATCCATATAGACAGAAAGCACAGAACTGCTCTCCGATCAGTAGGCACAGGCAGCTTCCCCCAGCATCAGGTGTTCGTCCAGATGGCCGACCATCTCAGATGTCCTCAGTTAGCCTTTACATCCGGAGGAAGCGCAGACGTGGACCTGCTGGGCTTCTGTAGGCCATTCCCTTAGATTAAGCCATCTGAGAAAATGATACATACAGCTATTTAGGTTCATTTGTTCGAGCTATGTTCTTCTGGACCCATGTGTGGCATGGACATGCAGTGCGGTGTAGCTCGTAGCCTCTTGGTAGCACCACACACGTGGTAGGGGGAACTTTAAATAAGAAGTTGGGAGTGTTGTGGACATGCAGGACAAGATAGCTTGCATCGCTCCGTGCTGGGGTTAGCACTAGCGGGCTATTGTGGGTGAGATCGATGTTACTTGGGTGCGGGCATTTAGAAGGCCCAGGAAAGCTAGCTAGTTTTGACTAGTTCTAACTTATGAATTAGTATGGAACCCCAACTGCTTGCATTCACCGCTAGCTTTTTTATTTAGCTACTGGCCCGTTAGCATGCTGGCTAATCCAGCTAGCTGTTGAGTGAGCTAAGCGCCTAGAGACACCAATAAATCCACTACTTTCTTCCACACTTCATTTCTCTACTAGTGTATATGTACAAAGACGTTTTATATAAAGTCAGTCTGCAACTTCAAGAGATTTGGCATTTCATTTTAATTCTCCATTCCACCTTAAAAGATTTGAATGCCTGACTGATGTTTAGCCAGTCTGCACCTTCAAAAGATTTGGCATCATATTTTAATTCTCCATTCCACCTTAAAAGATTACAATGCAAAGCTTAGGTTGGCTAATTAGCTTCTTGTTTGGATTTAGCATTCCACCTTAAAAGGTGCTGCAGTAAAACCCCATCACATACAGGGGCTGCAGGATTTAAGGTGGAACTTTAAAAAATTGTTGTAAGAAGATTGTGAATTATAAGTAAGTCGCTGCACCATTTAAGGTGGAAATGACAATTTACAAAAGAAAATGGAGATGCAGAAACCAAACACAAAGCTCGGATTGTATCTGCACCTTCAACAGAATTGGCTTCTTAATGGTCAACCTTAAAAAATTACAATGCAAAGCTTAAGTTTGCCTGTTATTTGCAAGCTTCTGTTTTTGGATTTCCCATTCCACCTTAAAAGATGGGTTCGTGTACACCAGTTTTTTATTTGTTCCACCTTAAATGGAATGTAGAAGGTCCAAGAAAAGCTAGCTAGTTTTGAAAGCACATGCTATCACTGACGAATGAATTGGTATGGAACCCTTACTGCTTGCATTCACCGCTAGCTTTTTTATTTAGCTAGTGGCCCGTTAGCATGCTGGCTAATCCAGTTAGCTGTTGAGTGAGCTAACCCCACAAAGACACCAACAATATCCACTACTTTCCTCCACACTTCATTTCTCTACACTCTCCTCCATGTTCGCCACCACACTGCTGAGACCTGGAACCAAATGCTGGTAGGAACTAAAAGCTCAGAGAGCAGAAGCTGGGGGGACCTCGGACTCCCGTGTCGATGACTGGTCTGAGCTGATCATTTATAATGTGGCTTCACTGTGTCATGATTCCTTTGCAGAAAGTTGGGAAAATTGGAGCGTGGTTTGTCGCTAGCCGCTAATTGCAGCTACAAATCACTTCCTCCCTCAGGAAACGGCTGGTCCCCTGTTGCTCTGTCGTCTGTTTGTGTGACCGCAGGGTTCGTATCTACCATGCACAGAAAATGTGTGGTTGAACGTGACCTGTCTGCTTCCCGGCCATATCAGTTTTGCTGAGTGGTGGTTCTCTGCTGCTGTGTTCAATAAAAGCAAACTAGCCTTAACACCATGTTTAGTGTGAGTCTTACTCTATACCAGTGCTGCACTGGTGTCAGAAGTGGGATTACAGCCTTCTGCAGTCTGGAGAGAAATGACACTTCCTTGCAGCATGGCAAGGATAGATGGCAAACAAGGAGCCGTAGCGAAGCCCAGTGGGAGGACGCTTGGATGGTGGAGCAGTGTGGCAATTTGACAGCGATAGCCACGGCACAAAGTGTCCTAGTAAGGTGTTGGGCCAGGTCAGCTTTAATACACCTCAACCGGGATTCTACAAGTCTCGGGATCTACATAGTGTACTGCACCCAGAAGGGGTCAATCCACAGGAACGAAATTTGGTGGGTAGGTTTGAGACATGTGAATGACTGAAGTGGCACGTGGCATAAGGAAGGACGGGCCCTCTCACTGTCCCTGACTGACCCAACACCACCATTACAGACATCCAGTGAGCAGTGGTGTCCTCCATGAGTCCTCCTGTTAGTGCAGCACCATTGGCAGACGGCTGCACCACGCAGGACTACATGCACACAGACCGTTACCACAACTGTCCTTAACACCACATCACCGTCACCAAAGACTGCAGTGGTGTCGTACCAGACTGTCATGGAGTGACTCAGAATGGCAGCGGGTCATCTTCAGTGACGAGTCCCGCTTTAGTCTTGGTGGAGACGCCCGAACGAATCCGTGTGTGGAGGCACCGTGGTCAGCACCAAGATGATACGGTTTGTCCGTCACGCCACGTCCAGAAGACCTGGTGTCCCTCCACCTCCACCCCTACCGCACCATCTGCAGGAACTGTGTGAGGATGTTCAAGCTGCATGGGATGGATTATCACAGGACTCCATTAGGAACCTCTACAGCTCCATACCGAGACGTCTGGCCTGTTGGGTTAGTGAACACGGCGGCCCGACGCCATACTGAGAGACACTATTACATTTCCATATCTCTCTGCTCCTCTCCTGTAAGATGAACCTTTCTGGTTGATGTTTCATGTGTCAAGTTTAAAACTTTCCTAACTCTAACTCCCACAGCACAGAAATCAGAGGGACCGTGGTCGGGTTACCTCCTGCCTGAGTGCACTGGATGCACATTCACAACTAGCTGCTAATGAACTGGGCTGTAAATCAGAAATCCTGGACTGGAGAGCTTTGATTACCTGGACTCGGGTTTAAAACTGTGGGGAGAGGGAGTTCTCGGCTCGGGAACCGTGTTTGATAAACAGCTGGAGGGAAACTCTGTAAGGTTATTATGCAGTTACGGTTTGCGGCCCGGTTTAGTTCCTAATTGAAGTAGCAGACAAATATCACCTCCCTGCATGCTGGAAACGGCCGAGTGATTACTGCTGAACCACTGAAATTATAACAGCTTTGAGTTGTTTCTTTTAATTTGGCCGTTTCCGGCACACCGAATGAGCAGAGGACCGGGCACTCCGAGAGAGGGTTTGGTGTCACAGTCCGGATTTCTTAGACGTTTGTAATTATTATGAGTCCTGTTTCAGTCTCTGTACTGACGGTTCTGATGGACACTTTCTCCCTTTTGACAACTTTATAATTAAACATACCCAGAAAAACAACTTCTATTACACTCATAATAAAATATTCGTTTTAAATCTGGGATTGAATGTGCAGCATCAAAATAATTGACTTCTTAATGGTCATCTTCTTATTTTAATTCTTCGTTCCACCTTAAAAAATTTGAATGCCTGACTGATGTTCAGTAAATCTGCACCTTCAAAAGATTTGGCATCTTATTTTAATTCTTCATTCCACCTTAAAAGATTACAATTCAAATCTTAGGTTGGCTTCTAATTCGCAAGTTTCTTGTTGGGATTTGGCATTCCACCTTAAAAGGTGCCACAGTAAAACTCCATCAGGGCCTGCAGCATTTAAGGTGGAACTTAAAAAAATTGTATTGTAAGAAGATTGTGAATAATAAGTAAGTTGTTGCACCATTTAAGGTGGAATTGACCATTTAAAAAAGAAAATGGAGATTAAGAAGCCGAACACAAAGCTCGGATTGTATCTGGACCTTCAACAGAATTGGCCTCTTAATGGTCATCATCGTATATAACTTCTCCATTCCACCTTAAAAAATTACAATGCAAAGCTTAAGTTTGCTTGTTATTTACAAACTTCTTTTTTGGATTTCCCATTCCACCTTAAAAAATGGGTTAGTGTGCACCAGCTTTTTATTTGTTCCACCTTAAATGGCGCAGCGATGGTCAATTCAAAAAGGAGTCTGGAGAATAAGCAGCCAACCACTGCAGCATTTAAGGTGGAATGGAAAATTCAAATAAGATGGTGTTAAATAATTTGCCAAGTGCGGCATTATTTAAGGTGGAATGGAAAATTCAACAGAACGTTCATGCAAGGAGGTTGCAAATAAGAAGTCAACTGCTGCACCATTTAAGATGGAATGAAAAATTCAAATAAGATGGTGTTAAATAATTAGCCAAGTGCTGCATCATTTAAGGTGGAATGGACAATTCATATAAGAAGATGGCTAATAATAACCTGCCATACTATTTAAGGTGGAGCAGAAAATTCACAAATGACAATAAGACAATAGGAAGCCAATGTCTGTGCTATTTAAGGAGGAAAAAAAGAACCCAACTACGGTGCAATTTAAGGTGGAATTAGGGTGGAATTGACAATGTAAAATATGGACAATAAGAAGACAACTGTTGCAACATTTAAGGTGGAATGGACACACTGTTTAAGGTGGAATGGACAATTAAAAAAAGAACATGGCAAATAAGAAGCCAACTGAGGAACCATTAAAGATGTAACTGAAAATTATTCTAGAGGATGGATGAGAAGCCATATCATTTAAGGTGGAACGGTAAAATGAAACAGGAAGGCATGTTCAGCTTTATGACCTGTACAAGCTCGTGAGCGTGTGTTCTGCCCGGCCGTGGGCTGTTGTGCCGTACTGGAGGCTTATTTTGTCATCAGTACATACCTCGTCGCCTCGTGGGTTTTATTAGTATGGTATGTGACATTTTCCTTCAATGGGTTACCAGCCCTGTCTCTCCCGGCCTCTGCCTCTGGATCATGGTTGTCATTCTCAGTTGCTTATTGCCAAAGTCAAGGTTACAGATGCACACGATGAATACTGCCCGTCCTCTGACTCTTTGGGAAACATATTTGACCTCGGACCTCGGCGATCCTTGGAGATATAATGAGAGCTGTTCAGGAATCCATTTGCACTATTATAATCAGACATGTTCCTAGCAGTAAGTACACCCTGCGGTGTTAAACGTGGGTTCTGCAACCATTACGGACATTTTTTTATCTGATTCTGTTTTTAATTACGTCTGCTTGTTTGGAGGAGGTCATCGTATGGAAGGCACATATCTTTCCCGCAGAAATGAATTCCGAATTGCAAATAGTTGGAGTAATTACGGATCCTGCTTCCTCCCGTAGTGACATTTATTTGTCATTAATGGGGCATCTTCGTCTTCTGTTTTAGCTGAGGGTGGGGGGAGTTGGTGGGGTGGTTGGTGGAGTTAGGTAGGGAGTGAGTGGGAATTGGTGGGGTAGGGTGGGGTGGGGTAGGGTGAGGGGAGTTGGTGGAGTGGGTTCGGTGGTGTTGGTGGGGTGGGGTCAGGAGTGTTGGTTGAGTGGGGAGTTGGTGGTGGAGTTGGGTATGGTGGGGTGGGGTTGGGGGAGAGAAGGGTGGGAGTTGGTTGGGTGTGGTTGGGTGGGGGAATTTGGTTGGGTGGGGTAGTGTGGGGGGAGTTGGTGTGGTGGGGTAGGGTGGCAGAAGTTGGTGGGGTGGCGTCGGCAGTGTTGGTGGAGCAGGGAGTGGGGAGTTGGTGGGGTTGGGGGGAGTGGGTGGAGAAGGGTGTGGGGGAGTTGGTGGGTTGGAGTGGGGGGTTGTTGGTGGAATAGGGTGTGGGGGAGTTGGTTGGGTGGGGGGATGTTGGTGGAGTAGGGTGTGGGGGAGTTGGTGGGGTGGGGTGTTGTTGGTGGAATAGGGTGTTGGGGAGTTGGTGGAATAGGGTGTGGGGGAGTTGGTGGGTTGGGGTGGAGTGTTGTTGGTGGAATAGGGTGGGGGAGTTGGTGGAATAGCTTGTGGGGGATTTGGTGACGGAGAAGGTGGGGTGGGGTGAAGGGGATTTGGTGGAGTGGGTTAGGGTGGCATGGTGGGTTTGAGGTAGGTTGTGGAGTTGGTGGGGTGAGGTGTTGTTGGGTGTGTGGGGGAGTTGAATGGGGTGGGGGGATATGGTGGAGTAGGGTGTGTGGGGGTTGGTGAAGTAGGGTGTGGGATAGTTGGTGGGGTCAAGAGAGTTGGTGGAGTAGGGTGTGGGAGAGTTGGTGGAATACGGTGGGGGATTTGGTGGAATAGGGTGTGTGGGGTGTTGTGGGGATTTGATGAAATAGGGTGTGGGGGATTGGTGGGTGGTGTGTGGGTTGGGTGGGGGGGATGGGTGTTGGGGGGGTTAGGTTAGTGTGGGTAAAGTTGGTGGAATAGGGTGGGGGGAGATGGTGGAGCTAGCTTGGGTGGGGGGAGGGGGGTTGGGTGGAGTGGGGGTGGGGGGATTTGGTGGAATAGGGTGTGGGGGAGTTGGTGGGGTGGGGTGTTGTTGGTGGAATAGGGTGTGGGGGAATTGGTGGGGTGGGGGGATTTGGTGGAATAGGGTTTTGGGGAGATGGTGGGGTGTTGTGAGGGGATTTGGTGGAATAGGGTGTGGGGTAGTTGGTGGGGTAAGGTAGGGGGGATTTGGTGGAATAGGGTGTTGGGGAGATGGTGGGGTGGAGGGATTTGGTGGAATAGGGTTGGGGGGTTGGTGGGGTGTTGTGGGGGATTTGGTGGAGTAGGGTGTGAGGGACTTGGTGGGGTGTGAGGGAGTTTGGTGGTGTTGGAGTGGTGGAAATAGGGTGGGGGGAGTTTTGGTGGGTGGGGGGAGCTTTGGGTGGAATAGGGTGGGGGAGTTGGTGGGGTGTTGTAGGGGGGTTGTTGGTGGGTTGGCGTGGTGGTGAATAGGGTGTTGGGGAGATGGTGGGGTGGAGGGATTTGGTGGGGGGATAATAGGGTGGGGAGATGGTTGGTGGGGTGTGTTGTGGGGTAATTTTGGTGGGTGGAGGGGGGATCTGGGTGTTTGGGGAGTTGGTGGGGTGTTTTTGGTGGAATGGCGTGGGATTTGGTGGGAGTAGGGTGTGAGGGAGGACTTGGTGGGGTCGTGGGAGGGGTGTTTGTTGGTGAACATAATAGGGGGGGAGTGTGGGGTGGCTAGTTTGGTGGAATAGAGTGGGAGGGAGTTGGTGGGGTGGGTAGGGGGGTTGTTGGTGGAATAGGGTGTGGGGGAGATGGTGGGGTGGGGGGATTTGGTGGAATAGGGTGGGAGGGAGTTGGTGGGGTGTTGTGGGGGATTTGGTGGAATAGGGTGGGGGGAGTTGGTGGGGTGTTGTGGGGGATTTGGTGGAGTAGGGTGTGAGGGAACCTTGGAGGGAGGGTTGTTGGTGGGGTGGGGATTTGGTGGACATATAGTAGTGGAGCTGTTGGATGGGGTGGGTATGTTTGTGGTAGGAATAGGGTGGGGGGAGTTTGTGGGTGGGGGGAGCTTAATAGGGTGGGTCGGTGAGGGTAGTGGGGGCATTGGTGGAGTAGAGTGTGAGGGAGTTGGTGGGGTGGGGAGGGGTGTTGTTGGTGGAATAGAGTGTGAGGGAGTTAGTGGGGTGTTGTTGGTGGAATAGGGTGTGGGGGAGTTGGTGGGGTGTTGTGGGGGATTTGGTGGAGTAGAGTGTGGAGTGGGCGTTGGTGGTGGATGTTGGGTTTTGAGTCGGCTCAATAGGGGGGTTGAGTTGTTGTTGGATGGGGGTTGTTGTGGACATAGGGTACTGTGGTTGGTTGAGCTGGTTTTTGTGTGTGCCTCGGGTGGGGGGGTGGGGGTGGGGGGATGTTGGTGGAATAGGGTGTGGGGGAGTTGGTGGGGTGGGGGGTTGTTGGTGGAATAGGGTGGGGGGGGGTTGTGGGGTGGTGGGAGTTTGTAATGTGGTTGGGGTTGGACTGGGGGGTTGTTTGTGGTGGACTAGGGTGTGGGGTGGGGATGGTTGGGTGGGGGGTAATGTTGGTGGGAACTATGGGTGAGGGAGTTGGTGGGGTTGGCGTGTGGTTGGTGTGGAATAGTTGGGGGTTGTTGGTGGAGTGTGTATGTGCGATCGGATTTGAGTTTATAGGTGGGCGTGGAAGGGGCGTGGGGGGTTGTTGGTGGAATAGGGTGTGGGGGAGTTGGTGGGTTGGCTTGATTTGTGGGTCGGATTGGTGCCTAGTTAGGTGTGAGGGCGTTTGGGTTTGGCAGTGGGGGGATTTGGTGGAATAGGGTGTGGGGGAGTTGGTGGGGTGTTGTGGGGGATTTGGTGGAGTAGAGTGTGAGGGAGTTGGTGGGTTGGAGTGGGGGGTTGTTGGTGGAATAGGGTGTGGGGGATTTGGTGGAGTAGAGTTTGAGGGAGTTGGTGGGTTGGAGTGGGGGGTTGGCTGAGTGGAATAAGGGTGGAGGTGGTGGGAGTTGGGTGGGGTGGCTGTTTGGATTTGGTTGGGCCCTAGGGTGTGAGGGAGTTGGTGGGTTTTGTGGGAGGGGTGTTGTTGTGGGAATGTGGGGGTGTTGTGGGGGGGGGGAGAGGGGGGGAAGGGGGGGTTGGGGGGGTGGAGTAGGGTGTGAGGGAGTTGGTGGGTTGGGGAGGGGGGTTGTTGGTGGAATAGGGTGTGGTGGGGTGAGCTGGGAAGTTGGTCGGGTCGCTGTAGGAGGAGAGATCCAATGGATGGATGCTGCTCCCGTGAGACGTTCAGCATGGTCTGGAAAAGCCTAAATGAAGCTAAGCAGGCTTTGATGGAGAGCGGCTGCCGGGGTGGTTCCGGCCGTCGCGTGTTTTTCGGAAGGCGTGTTGGGTTTTTTCCCATTCGGATCCAAAAAAATACAGAAAGGTAAAAGAGCAGAGAACGGAGGCATTAAAAGCAGGAGGGACGGCTCCATGTTTGGCTTTGAGTGCTGGATAATGGCCTTCCAATTATCCCTGTTCGAAGGATCTAGACTTGGTTGTAATTTCCTGTAATAGCAGGCTGGGAACATGGAGGGGGAGCCGGAGTTGCGCTAAATGTGCGAGGAGACCTGGAGTTGTGCTAAGTGGATTCTTCCCCCTCTCTTTTTTTGCTGTTGGTCTTCATCCACGTTTTGTCTCCTTTCCTTCGTTTCCTTTTTTCCGCTCCTTGTTTCTTTTCGCTGAGGTCTTGTTCCAGAGGGTCTTGAAGATGACAGCCTTTTACCCCCCCAACCCCCTTATCCGCCCCCCACTACCACCACTGCCCTCCTTTTTTTTTTTGTTTTCCTCCTCAGCATTTTGCCTAATATCCCTCCTACTCCACGCCCAAGCTTTTAGCAGCTGCCGACGATGGTGCATTTGGAAAATGGAACGGAGGGAGAGGGACGGAGACAGGATGAATGGAGAGATTTGAATGCTCATTGGCTATTCAGTCAAGAAGGCCAGAGCCCACTTGAGCTACATTTGGGTGCTCTTACCTGCTCGGCTCTGCTGAATAGCACCTTTGTTCTAAGGGAAGAGAAAGAGGGAGAGAGAGAGGTCTGCAGGGGCGAGCGAACTTGGGCGTCCTTTCAGATACAGTATAACAGCCCCTGAAGACGTGCTTATATAGACGATGGCTTATATTAAAGCCAGCAGCGTGAGGCGCTAATTGTTACCGGGCAGGACGTACACCAGCGTGCAGTGCTCAGCATGAGGCCCTGATCAGTCCTTAACGCACTTCCTATACTGATATACACTACCACCTCCATGTATCTTTACACTCCAATATGCTGTCCAAGCTCTATCCAGCTCCACTCTGACCGGGGGACAGGACACTCTGAGGTGTACAGGTCCAGACTGTAGTCCATCTGTTTCTCTGTGTACTGTATTACCCTGTTCTTCAACTGACAGGACCCCCCACTTAAGGACCACCACAGAGCAGGTATGAATGTGGGTGGTGGATCATTCTCAGCACTGCAGTGACACGACTGACTCGCTGGTGGTGGTGGTGTGTTAGTGTGTTGGTGGTGCTGGTGTGGTGAGTGGATCAGTCACACAGCAGTGCTGGCTGGCAGTGTTTAGACACTGTGTCCACTCACTGTGTGTCCAGATCTCACCTGTCCACCAATCTCCATTTTAGCTTGCATCAGTTAACCTACCTTTGCTGCTCCACCTTGTAGATGGACAGTCCCAGAGACGATAGCTCACCTGCTGCATGCACAGTGCCAGTTGTTGGGTGCATCCTCTAGTGGCAGTGGTGTCCTCCTATGAGTCATTTCCATGTTGGTGGTCAGCACGCGTTGGCAAGACGGCTGCACCACGCAGGGCTACATGCACACAGACCGTTACCACGACTGTCCTTAACACCACGTCACCGTCACCAAAGACTGCAGTGGTGTCGTACCAGACTGTCATGGAGTGACTCAGAATGGCAGCGGGTCATCTTCAGTGACGAGTCCCGCTTTAGTCTTGGTGGAGACGCCCAACGAATGCGTGTGGAGGCACCGTGGTCAGCACCAAGAGGAACGGTGTGTTGTCACACGTCTAGAAGACCTGGTGTCCCTCCACCTTCACCCCTACCGCACCATCTGCAGGAAATGTGTGAGGATGTTCAAGCTGCATGGGATGGATTATCACAGGACTCCATCAGGAACCTCCACAGCTCCATACCGAGACGTCTGGCGTGTTGGGTTAGCAAACACGGCGGCCCGACGCCATACTGAGAGACAGACTTCTGTATGTGTAGCTCAATAAATATTGATCATATCAGTCTAGACTTATCATCAGTTATTGATCCTGGTCACCTTTATCCTCCTTCCCAACACACCCGCACTCCCACACCTCCTTCTGGGTGCAGCTGTTACTATGATGAGTACTTACAGTTATTGGCCATGTTACCGGAAGCACCAGTGAAGCTGGACCATCAAGTATGACCTCCCACATGGTTGTTGCAGCCACAACTTATCCGCCACTGCGGTATTCATCCAGTCAAAGCCTGTTAGGTATTCACACATTAAAATACAAACAGTGTCTGTCTATTTTAGGCATAACTCACTTAAGCAAATCGCCGCAAAGCTACTAAACATCAGAGAAGATGCCAAATAGCTGGAACACCCGTGGAAAGGCTTGTGCCGAGAGAGGCAGAGAGCCGGAGACGGGAAGGCGCAGCACATACTGGTTATGAAAGACGCAGGCAGAAACAAACAAACCTCTCTGCAGAGCATTTGGTTTGACTAAAAAGTCCAACGAGGGATTGCTTGGATGATTAGCCGTCAGTGTGACAGGCCTCTGTTGCTTAGGAACGTGACTATTCTGCCTGAATTGGCGCTCCGCTTGCTCTGCTCCGAACAGCTCCGAAATTGACAGCAGTTGTAATTTCCCCTCTAAATATGAGTGTTTAGCGCCGTGAATCTCCTGTTGTCCCCGTTTCGTGCGCTCCCTCCTTTGTGTGCGTACCCCGAACCCCCCACCCCGCCTTGCGTTATCTGCTATTACGTGTTTGTTTGTTTGTTTGTTTATTTTTTTATTTATTTCCTTTTTTTTCCTTTTCCAGGTCACAACAAGTGCCCCTGTTTGCTTGCATGGGATGTCCTGACACTCCCCGACAAAACATCTCTCCCAGTGCTTATTGCTCCCTGATGCTGGTTGCCATGGCTACCGCCCAGCACAGAAGAAAGAGGTGGGGGGACGGTGGGGTGGGGGTGTGGTGTGCAAACAGGCAGGGGAGGGGGAGATGCCCGAAGCAAGCAGGTGACTCTGCTAGCTGTGTGTAATTTTGTTAGTGAGTCAGTGTAAATGTGGAGCCGGTGAGGGGTTATGGAGGGCTTAGAGGTCGAGGGTGGGTGAGGGGGCGCTATGACTGACCATTTGTGTGTGTGTGCGTGTGTGTGTGTGTGTGTGTGTGACTTTGGAAATAAAGCCAGGCCATTGAGGTCAGAACTGCATCTACATCTTATAAATTAGAGTCATTTAATTTGGGTCCACTAGAGGGCAGCAGTTCACCCCGCCCCCACCCCCGTATAAGTTCACCATCCTTCCTCAGATCAAGGCCATTAAAGGAAAGACTAAACTTATTTAGTCTCCGTTTACGTCGCCTGTAAAACATCAGCACTCCAAATGTGTTCTATCCTGTGTAGCAGTGACGCTGTACATCAGTCCCCCTGAAACCACGCAACCATGGTGGTGCAGAAATTTGAGATGACCCCTACTGACTAAGAATATCTCCACCCAGAAGGAATTAACCGACAGGAGTGGAACTGGGTGGGTAGGTCTGGCATCGTGAGACACCTGAGCTTTACCTGACTGACCCAACAGCCATGATCATCGTGTTAGTGCAGCACCATCGGCAGATGGCTGTACACAGACCGTTACCACGACTGTCCTTAACACCACGTCTCTGTCACCAAAGACTGCAGTGGTGTCGTACCAGACTGTCATGGAGTGACTCAGAATGGCAGCGGGTCATCTTCAGTGACGAGTCCCGCTTTAGTCTTGGTGGAGACGCCCAACGAATCCGTGTGTGGTGGCACGGTGGTCAGCACCGAGATGAACGGTTTGTTGTCACACGTCCAGAAGGCCTGGTGTCCCTCCGCCTCCACCCCTACCGCACCATCTGCAGGAACTGTGTGAGGATGTTCAAGCTGCATGGGATGGATTATCACAGGACTCCATTAGGAACCTCCAAGTGTCACCTTGTCCCTTGGAACCGAGCCACAAGGGGAAGTGTTCAAAATAGGATAAGTCCGTTAGCTACCGGGCTACTAGCGGAGCTCTCTAGGCAACAATCCTAGTGTGCAGTGATACTAGAGACGCAGTAAAGTTCAGCAATCAAATTTTCCAATTCCACTTAGGCATCCTTTGTTTGGTGTGGAGGGGTGTCACTGTGCGGATGAAGCTGGTGTCTTTATGATGCACCATGTTCATTACTCTACAGTTACGCTACAGCGGTGTCAGAAGTGGGGTACTGCCCCCTCTGCTAGTCTCAAGTTTAAAGCCACCACTGCAGTCTTTGGTGACGGTGACGTGGTGTTAAGGACAGTCGTGGTAACGGTCTGTGTGCATGTAGTCCTGCGTGGGGCAGCCATCTGCCAATGGTGCTACACTAACAGGAGACTCATGGAGGACACCACTGCTCACTGGATGCCCGCAGTCGGGGCTGTTGGATCAGTCAGGTACAGAGATAAGACCCGTCCTTCCTTACATCACATGGGCAGTGGAGGATGAGGGTTGTATCATTTGTATGTCTCACCAGGGCAAACCGCCCCACCAGGTGTCCTCCCTGTGGGTTGATGAATTCTGGGTGCTGCTATTTGTGCAGATATTCTTTTAACAATGCCAGTAATTAATAAATCAATTAATTAACTAATTAACTAATTAATAGTGTGTTAAAAGATATTTACATGGCCTCTAATTAGGGGACCAGCCGTGTGTCATTGTGCAGCTCAGCTGTGTACGGGACCCCATGCGTGTCTCAGCACCTGAGCTGCAGTCTGAAATCTGAATCAGCGTTTGATTTACCTTGTGTGGCCTAAATGTGGACTTCCTGCTGGTTCGAGCCCACGGGCAGCTCGGTTCTGATGATGTCTTTAGAGCCTGGAACGGTTCCCCCGGGGGACTCTTGTTATGAAGGTGGGTTTTCATTTCTTTCCTTTTTTTTTTTTGACTGGTTACGTCATGCTGGTGAAACTGACAGGCCAGCTCGCCTTTAAGAAGCAGCGATAGAGGAGAGGAAGCCGGAGCTGTTCAGGGCACATGGTGCTGAAGGAGTCAGAACATGCAACTGGTATCAGAGCTCAGCGTGGACAAAAGCCCACGAGCGCGAGAGCCAGCGACGTGGCACGTGCTGCTGGTGTTCCGCCGGGCTGCGTCAGGGCGCGAGGGGATGGTGAAGGGTTCCACCTGTTTTGTCATGTGCTGGTCCGGGTTCCAGTGTTCTAGAGGCGTCTCACTGGACGGAGCAACAGGTAGACCATCTGTTATTGTTGTTTTTTCACCGCGCGAGCCGCGTTTACAGCCTCCGCGCTTCACGAGAGCGCTCGTGCTGTTCTGCCGTGTTTAAGTTCCGGAGCTGGAATTGGCGTTGCATTTCAGCTTCCCCGTTCCACCTTAAATGGTGCGTCGGTTACAGTTTGGCGCACGTTCCACCTTCAGTGGTGCGATAATTACGTACTGGCAGCCGTTCCACCTTAAACGGAGCGGCGGTTAAATTCTGTGCGCCAGGCTGTAACTGCCGCTCCATTTAAGGTGGAACGGTTATCGGAATATGGCAGCCTTTCCAGCTGCGGCAGTTGCATACTGGCGGCTGTTCCACCTTAAATGGTACGGCAATTACGTATTGGCGCCCGTTCCACCTTAAATGGAGCGGCACTTACATTCTGGGCGCCAGGGTGTAACTCCCTCTCCGTTTAAGGTGGAACGGTTATTAGAATATTGCGCCCGTTATACCTGAAGTGGTGCGGCTGTCACAGTTTGGCGCACGTTCCACCTTAAATGATGCGGGCGGTTACATACTGGCACCTGTTCCACCTTAAATGGTACGTTAAACACGTACTGGCGCAGGTTCCACCTTAAATGGAGCGGTTTCATTTTGGGCGGCAGGATGTAACTGCCGCTCCATTTAAGGTGGAACCGGCATTAGGATGTGCTGTCAAACCAGGTATGGTGGAACGTGCGCCAATTCTTTTGCTGCCGCACCACTTAAGGTGGAACGGGCGCCAGAATGTAATCATCGCTCTGACACCAGAGTGTAACTGGCATACGATTTAAGGTGGAACAGGTGCCAGAGTGTAACTGCTACACCATTTAAGGTGGAACAGGAAAATCTGAAAGCTAGCAATCAAGAACCCAATTTTAGCTGGTTAATTTCATTTGTGATTTTATCATTTAGAATTATACTATAAAATAATAATTATTTAATAAAAAATATTAATATTATTATTATTATTATTATTATTATTATTATTATTATTAATAAAAATATCAAAAACGTGGTCTTACATTTTTAATCTGGGAAAATTAATAACACAGAGCTTGTGAACTAGCTAACAACCAAACAAACCAAATCTCCATGTGTTGTGACATCACAACCATGACTTCCTGGCATTCTGGCAGTTTCCATTCAGGGGTGGAGCCTCAAGCCAGAAAAGGTGGCTACCCTGGTCTTCCTGAACGTTAATTAACCGAACATGAATTCAAAGTAATGCAGTTTTCCACTCTGCTATTTTAGCATCCCTTGATTTTTAATTTTTATGTTTATTGTTGTTGTGTTTGTTTTTGTTGCACATGTAAACACATCCTGTAGATTGTAAACATGGCTTCAGTTCCAGTTCTACAAAGAACCATTTCATGCATATCTGGCTCTCTTTAGACGGATGGAGGATGTGTATGGCTGTATATAGAACATCTGTAACAGTAGCAGAACCTTTTATGGTATATAGAACCATTTTCTCAAAGGTTCTACAGGAGACTGTGTTCAAACAGCAAGTTCTCCATCTGGACCTATTTGTCTCATAAAGAACCATTTAAGACCACATGTGAACGCATGGATGAACTGCACACCTCAGAATGAAGGTTCTCTAGGTTCTGCTTAAATGAGTGTTCAGGTTGATGGACAAGGTTTCATACAGAACCCTTTGGAGAAGATTTAGCCGTAGCAGATCCCTCTTTGCTGCTACATTAAACCATTTTCAATGTGGTTCTACTGGAGACAAACAATCCGAAGGACCACCTCACCATGCAAAGAACCATGTCCACCAAGCCCACATGACAAATAGATGGTTCTGGATGTAATTCTGTTCTAGATAGAACTGTGTTCTATATAGAACATAGGTCTATATATAGAATTATATGTAGTTCCATATAAAATGAAGAATGTGTGTGGTTCTATATAGAGCAGAAGGTTGTAACAATAGCAGAACCCTTTTTGGCACTCTGTAGAACCATTTCCATGCAAATTCTGCACAGAACCCTATACAGAAAACACACCAGCACCTCAATAAGTTCTAAAGGACCATTTGACAATGCAAAGAACCTTGTGTACAGGCAAGCCACTGGTTCTATATAGCACTCACAGAATTGCCTTACTGGAGAACCTTTAAAGAACCATCTTTTTCCAGCGTTTACTGGAACGAGGCTGACTTGTTCAGAACAACGTCTCATCAGAAGGTCTGAAACACAGCCCCAGTTTTCCGGCTCTGGATCTGCAGTATGAGGAGCGGTTGGGATGGCTTCGGGAAGTGGGCAGGCTGAGAGACTTTAGGTGCATGTTCCTGGTGGTGGTCAGGGGTAGCTGGGTGTGAAGGCCCTCAGTCCACATTTCAGCACCACCCATGTGGACAGCTCCAGTACGGTCTGACCGGTATCTGACCAGCCAATGCCTCTAATTACACCCACGGCGTGTACCAGCATGGTGAACGTGCTGGAAAGCCGCTGGCTTCCAGACATACCATTCATACTGTACTGTGTCAGGAGAGGATCAAGCGCTCGGTGGCCTTTTCAATAATTCAGCAAAGGCCAGCCTGTTACTGGAGGACCATGGCTGCACAGTTTGGCCCACTGAGAGCGAACTTCCACTGGAAACGTTCACTTACTGTAATGCCTGGCGCCTGGCAGGCCGTCCTTGCCCGTGCAGGTGGTAGATTTGAGGTGGAGGTTAATTACTTAATGTGCGGTAGTCGTCAAAGTGATGTCCTGTAGTAAGAGCGGGTGTTTAGGTGGGGATAGTTTTATGGAGTAACTCTCAGAAGGTTTAATAAAGCCTAATGAGCTTCTGCCACAGTGCCCGGGCGGTATGACAAACGGTCGTTGCTGGGCAAGTATCTCCGGAATGGTAACTTTACAGGAGAGGGTGGAAACCTGGTTTACTTCTGATGGAAGTCAATGGAACCAGACGTCTTTCCAAGCAGGTTGGGGCAATTCGTGTTGGGCTATCTATCTATCTATCTATCTATCTATCTATCTATCTATCTATCTATCTATCTATCTATCTATCTATCTATCTATCTATCTATCTATCTATCCATCCATCCATCCATCCATCCATCCATCCATCCATCCATCCATCCAGTGTTCCATCTGATCAGATCTCTGAACACATCGATTAGCTGGATACCTAATAAGAGGGTTGGGTTCTTTAGCAAAGGCATTCCTGTATAGAACCGGTTCTTTATAGAACCGTTTCATTCTCATATTGTTCCTCAGATTGACAGAGGGTGCGTATGGTTCTGTCTGGAACCTTGGTCACAGTAGGAGCACCTTTTTAGGCGCTACATGTAGAACCATTAACGGCACCCTTTAAAAAAGACTGTTCTGCAGGTAAGTTCTATAGGTAGAACTGTTCCACGTTTAAATGGCTTTCCGGATTGATGGAGAATTTATATGGTTCTACGTAGAACCTGTTTGAGAAGGCTGCAGCAATAGCAGAACCGTTTGTATAACCGTTTGGATCTACCAACAACACGGCCTCCATCTATCTGATGGACTGTTTCACCACGCAGAGAACCACTCAGCACCCCCCACCCCCTCCCCCCAAAAAAGGGTTCTACAGGAAAGCCAAGGGTTCTATTTGGAAGCTGATCCTCTGGGCAGTCCATCTTGAAACTGCCACACAGTAGACACAGCAGATGCCGTGTTCAAATGACGGATAGACTGAAAAATCGAGAAAATCGAGAATTATGCTCATATGTGATGTGACAGTACAGTATATCTGTCTGAACATATGATGGATATGATCCGTGACCAGCTGCAGGTTTCATTACCAACACAGTGAACTGGATTTCATGTCTGCAAAAAAATATTAAATTAGTGTAATTGAATCCACAGTTCATGATGGCATTTGATTTTAAATGTAGCACCACCGGCTCTTTGTTCTCTTTGTTCTCACTGATCAGATGCCTGAAAGATGAACTCTGTGACATATGGCCACATAAAGCAATATCATATCTGTGCCATATCGCGCCCCTACTTCCCCCTGAGATCTGAATGTCGCCTTCTACCATGTTGCTAAATATATCACGTGCAGTATCAGAGCGCTGATGATTCATTTAGGAAGCCAGTTCTCCGTATACATTGAACCGAAGCTGCCACACGAGCCTGGCGTCCATTTTCAGTGTTTGCTGGGATGCTGTCGTTATTACTGTTATTATAACTGTCATTATTACCAGCACGCCCCATTTATAGGTGATTCTGTTCAGCCATTGGCATTATAAACACACATAGCCTAGCTATGGCTTTCACCACTAACCTGAGACCACACCGAGACCAATCGCTCACCCGGTACAGTGAGGATCAGACCACTAACACCACTAACCTGATACCACACCGAGAGACCATCACTCACCCGGTACAGTGAGGATCAGACCACTAACACCACTAACCTGATACCACACCGAGAGACCATCACTCACCCGGTACAGTGAGGATCAGACCACTAACACCACTAACCTGATACCACACCAAGACCACCACTCACCCAGTACAGTGAGGATCAGACCACTAACACCACTAACCTGATACCACACCGAGACCATCACTCACCCAGTACAGTGAGGATCAGACCGCTAACACCACTAACCTGATACCAAACCGAGACCAATTGCTCACCTGGTACAGTGAGGATCAGACCACTAACCCCACTAACCTGATACCACACCGAGAGACCATCACTCACCCAGTACAGTGAGGAGACCATCAGACCCAGTACTGAGGATCAGACCACTAAGCACCGCTAACCTGATACCACACAGAGAGACCGCCACTCCCTACCAGACCACTAACACCCGCTAACATACCACCCGAGAGACCATCACTCACCCAGTACAGTGAGGATCAGACCACTAAACAAAGACCACACTACCCTACAGATACCACACACCGAGAGACCATCACTCACCACACGTACAGTGAGGATCAGACCACTAACACCACTAACCTGATACCACACGACCGGTACAGTAAACCCACTCACTCCTGACCCGGTACCGCCAGGTACAGAGGATCAGACCACTAACACCACTAACCTGATACCACACCGAGAGACCATCACTCACCCGGTACAGTGAGGATCAGACCACTAACACACCACTAATCTGATACCACACAGAGAGACCATCACTCACCCAGTACAGTGAGGATCAGACCACTAACAAACCTGACCACTAACCTGATACCACAACACCGAGACCCATCACTCACGCCACTCACCTGGTACAGTGAGGATCAGACCACTAACACCCCTAACCTGATACCACACCGAGAGACCATCACTCACCCGGTACAGTGAGGATCAGACCACTAACACCGCTAACCTGATACCACACCGAAAGACCATCACTCACCCAGTACAGTGAGGATCAGACCACTAACACCACTAAACCCCATTGATACCACACAGAGAGACCCATCACTCACCCAGTACAGTGGATCAGACCACTAACCACCACTAACCTGATACCACACGCGAGAGACCATCACTCACCCGGTACCGTGAGGAGACCACTAACACACTCACACCCACTCAACATTCCAGTGAGGATCAGACCACTAACACCATTAATCTGATATTCCACAGAGAGACCACACTCACCCAGCCTGAGGATCAGACCAAACCACTAATTGATACCACACCGAGAGACGCATCACTCACCCGGTACAGTGAGGATCAGACCACTAACACCACTAACACCAAATGCGAACCTGATACCACACCGAGGATCAGACCGCTAACATCACTCACCCTGAGAGACCATCACACCCAGTACAGTGAGGATCAGACCACTAACACCACTAACCATGATCAGACCACTACAACCCTGATAACCACCACCGAGAGACCATCACTCACCCAGTACAGTGAGGATCAGACCACTAACACCACTAACCTGTGATACCACACCACTAGAGACCACCACTCACCCCAGTACAGTGAGGATCAGACCACTAACACCACTACCTGACCACACAGAGAGACCATCAACCACTACAGTGAGGATCAGACCACTAACACTGATACCACACCGAGAGACCCATCACTCACCCGGTACAGTGAGGATCAGACCACTAACACCACAAACCTTATACCACACCACACACCCGTACGAGAGACCATCACTCACCCCAGTTACAGTGAGGATCAGACCACTAACAGGACCACTACCACCTAACCTTATACCACACCGAGAGACCATCACTCACCCAGACCCATCACAGTGAGGATCAGACCACTAACACCACTAACCTGATACCACACCCGGGAACCTTGATACCACACATAGAGACCATCACTCACCCAGTACAGTGAGGATCAGACCACTAACACCACTAACCTGATACCACACCGAGAGACCATCACTCACCCAGTACAGTGAGGATCAGACCACTAACACCACTAAACCTCACTCACCCAGACAGTGAGGATCAGACCACTAACACCACACCTGACACCGAGACCATCACTCACCCGGTACAGTGAGGATCAGACCACTAACACCTAACTAACCTGTACAGTACCACACCACTAACCTGATACGAGAGACCACCACTCACCCGGTACAGTGAGGATCAGACCACTAACACCACTAACCTGATACCACACCGAGAGACCCATCACTCACGACACCGAGACCATCCACCGGTACAGTGAGGATCAGACCACTAACACTGCTAACCTGACACCACACTGAGACCATCACTCACCCGGTACAGTGAGGATCAGACCACTAACACCGCTAACCTGACACCACACCGAGAGACCATCACTCACCCGGTACAGTGAGGATCAGACCACTAACACCGCTAACCTGACACCACACCGAGAGACCATCACTCCACCGGTACTGTGAGGATCAGACCACTCACACCACTAACCTGATACCACACCGAGAGACCATCACTCACCCGGTACAGTGAGGATCAGACCACTAACACCACTAACCTGATACCACACCGAGAGACCATCACTCACCCGGTACAGTGAGGATCAGACCACTAACACCACTAACCTGATACCACACCGAGACCATCACTCACCCAGTACAGTGAGGATCAGACCACTAACCTGACCACAGCCGAGACTAACCTGATACCAACACACTAACCGAGACCACCCGATCACTCACCCAGTACAGTGAGGATCAGACCACTAACACCACTAACCTGATACCACACCGAGAGACCATCACTCACCCAGTACAGTGAGGATCAGACCACTAACACCACTAACCTGATACCACACCGAGACCATCACTCACCCAGTACAGTGAGGATCAGACCACTAACACCACTAACCTGATACCACATCGAGACCATCACTCACCCAGTACAGTGAGGATCAGACCACTAACACCACTAACCTGATACCACATTAACACCTGATAACCGCTTACCATGATCTGTATTACTGGGTAGTGTGCCCCGTGTGCGGGTAGTTGGGTTCAGACACGGCCGCGGTTTGACAGGGGCGTGTTTGAAGAGGCCTGTGTGCTTTTGAAGGAGCAGTCCAGCTCCGTTTGAAGCAGCAGGACGTTGGGGAAAAAAACGGGAGATCAAACCGCGATAGAATGTGCGCGAAAGAGCTTCCATTTAAGGACACATTTGATGTACTATTACAATCCAGGGTGGAGGGCCAAGCAAGCAGGGCCTGTAGTCTCGGGGGGCAGAGGGGACACAGCATTTTGATGTGGTCTTTTCAAGCGGGAGAGGCGGGGGCTCTTTACCGTGTCAGTCGGGGGCCGTTTCTGAAAGCATGAACAGGCTGCAGTTGACTCGGTAGGAGTGGCTGGGTATGAAATGACTGCTGTGTGTGTTGAAGGACCACACATGGCCTGAGAAATGAATGTGCGTGACTCAAACGTGCCCATCATTTAAATACATAACAACAACATGCTTCCAGTATCTATGTGGATGTGATGTATGTATTTAGTCATGTCTAAATCACATGCAGATCGTATTCACTGTAGCTCAGCTACCGGTGCCCTACTCAAACAAACAGATACATCTGTGATACTCCATCCCATGCAGCTTGAACATCCTCACACAGTTCCTGCAGATGGTGCGGTAGGGGTGGAGGTGGAGTGACACCAGGCCTTCTGGACGTGTGACGACAAACCGCTCATCTTGGTGCTGACCACGGTGCCTCCACACACGGATTCGTTGGGCGTCTCCACCAAGACTAAAGCGGGACTGAAGATGACCCGCTGCCATTCTGAGTCACTCCATGACAGTCTGGTACGACACCACTGCAGTCTTTGGTGACGGTGACGTGGTGTTAAGGACAGTCGTGGTAACGGTCTGTGTGCATGTAGTCCTGCGTGGTGCAGCCGTCTGCCGATGGTGCTGCACTAACAGGATGACTCACGGAGGACACCACTGCTCGCTGGAGGTCTGTAATGGTGGCTGTTGGGTCAGTCAGGTACAGGGATAAGACCCGTCCTTGCTTACATCACATGCACGGCCGAGGATGAGACTTGAATCATTAGCATGTCTCACCAGGTCAGACCTACACACCAAGTTTCATTCCTGTGGGTTGACTCTTCCTGGGTGCAGCTGTTGTTTTGTGCCTGGACAAATTGACTGCAGTATGTTTATTAAGTCTTATAGGGAGAATAATAATAATAATTGCTTGTAGATTAATTTTGCACTTTTGTTATGGAATAGTTCATAGCAGTTACTGAACAAGCTCACTGGATCATTTATAGCAGATCCCAAATAGTCCTAGAATGCATAACTGAATAATGCACCTAGGGCTGAAAGGGTTCATGTGAGAGAGAGGAAATGTGAGCGCCATGGCCGCAGATGGCCGATTCTGGGGTCAGCCGTACCATGTCACCCAGCAAGGGTTCTCCGTCAGAAGGCATGTCATTGCGGCTCCCCTCCTGCTCTAGTCAGAGCTGAACTGACACCAGGAATGACAGGCCAGGACCCTTGTTAGCCTGACCCCCCCACTCTGACTGGCTACGTACTGCTTAAAGGGACAGTCCACCCATTTAACCTGAAGCCTAATCAGACATACTACTGTGGATTTGGAGGGATGGAAGCTGTTGAGAAACAATCGCTGGACAAAAAAACGGACAGGTTGCAAGTTGCTGGGAATCACCTCAAGATTTTATTCACCATATGCTGCCTGTAGGAATAAATACGACTAGAGAAGTGCATTGTGCAGCTTAAACTTATAGCTTGGTCACTAGGATGTTGGGGAAAAAAATGGGAGTCTATGTGGAGGAACGAGGGATGAGTAAGTAACACATAGAGGAGTGTAGGTCAGTATTGCTGTGGATTAGAGTTTGGGAATCTAACCTGAGTGAGTATGTGCCGTTTGGTGGCTGTAGGTTAATGGGTTTGAATGGGGGTGGAAATGAATGGGCCTCTATGGGAGGAATGAGAGATAGGGAAACAGGCAAACAGACGAGCACGGGCCAGAGCAACACAGGATGCTTGAAGGTCTGCCCTGAGTGTATGTGACATGGGGTCTGTCGGTCGGACAGATGTACAGCAGATGGGCTTGCTCTTTTCTAACCCATTCATTCTTAATGGGAACATTTCTGGAATTCCCATTCCCAAACAAACTGAAGTTCCCAGTGTTGGAACAGTGCCAGTATGGACTAGCTAGTGGACAGAGAAAGGTGTACCGAGAAGAAGAAGAAAAAGATGGATAACAATAACGTTGCGTATTGCGCAATCACTAATTTAAAGGGCCAGTCCGTTAAAAGAAGCCAACATGGTTAACAGTGAATGGCGGTGATAGGGAACCAAACGCTGACAACCATTAATCCAGTTTATGCTAATCGATATGGTTATATATTCCTTCACTGTTTCCTTTAAATAGACACGAATGACGTTAGTGTTTATTAAAACAGATTCGGTTAACAGTTTAAACTACAGGTCTTGTGTGTAAGCTGCCAGTTGTAGCTGTGTGGCACTGAAACAAGCCCTCGTTTGCACCCATGTGGTGCCCGATGCCCGTTTCTGATAGCTAAACCATGGGAGAAATGCCAAACTGCTCAGAGGATTAATGAGTACTGACGCATGGATCTCGTTTCTAGTGATGCAGTAACTGGTAAACGGGTTGTAGTATAAACCAGCATGCTACTCCATTAGCACAGGGTGGTTTTGGGAGAGACAGTAATGGATTATAAATATAATATAATGGGAGTTACAGTATGTACATTCACATGCGGAGTGGTAGAAAAATACAGATGTTAATATAAATATAATATACATGTAAACAGAGTGGGTGGAGAGAATACAGTGTCGGTGTATGTGCCGTGAGAGCGCATATATAAAAAGGTACATAGGCAGAGTGAAAGATACACGGCCTTGAGTTTATATACAGCATGCACAGTAACTGGGCAGTTATGAGTAGTGCATTAGAAGCCTTAAAATAAGCTAAACTATGAGACAGTATTGTGGGAAATATCTAAAACACAATTAAAAAAAAATATTTCACACAAAAAATCGAAATATTTGAGAAAATAAGATGAGAACGATTGAAAAATTTGTATTTTATGTGAGAAAAAAATACATTTTACTAATGATAATAAATTAATAAAAAAAACAAATTATAAAAATGAATAATATAGATCATAAAAATGATTCAATTAAATTTTTTTTTACTTATCAGTTTTACCAACTATATATAAGGTCCTTTTATTGCCAAGATATCATTTTTGCAGTGTAGAAAGACATTCAGACTATTATTTTAGATTTAATTGAATTATCATTAAGGAGGTGAGTGCATACTCATGTACATAAGCCCTATACACATCTAGAAATACACCTACATATATATATATATATATATATATATATATATATAGAGAGAGAGAGAGAGAGAGAGAGAGAGATATGTATGCATGTGTCTTCTGGTGTCCTACAGTACAGTGGGAAGGAATACAGCAGCTTGTCTGGAATGATGGGTTTCGTCTAAGTCTAATCTACCTCCTGTGTGCGAGGGAGCAGTCAGGGAGGGAAGAGAGAGGGAGGGAGAGAGCGAGAGAGATAGAGAGAGGGAGAGAAAGAAGAAGATTGAGTGAGACGCCATTCCTTCCTCCATAAGTCCCTCCGCCAGCCATTCCTACCCAGCACGCCAGGACGGAGAAATTAATGAAAGGGGGATTGAATAAAAAGCCGTGTAAAATATTTCTGTCACGCTCGCCCTGTAACAAGGCTGTTTGATGAGGCAGCGTAATCAAATCAAAGCATAAGGGGAGGAGAGGGTTCCACCTTAAAGGCATGATTTTTCAAAGTAAATGCTATTACGTTATTTGGCACCTCCAGCCAAATATTAATTTCACTTGGTTTCGCGCATACGGTAGGTGCCGTTATCTTCCAGAGCCATGTGCTCCTCCATCTCTCTCTCGCTTTTCCATGTCAGCGTGTTTGATGGGGAATTGTGGCCACAACTCGGCACGGAAACAACAAATCCAGGAAGGATCACTGTGTAAATCTGGGGAAGGTTCAGTTACTGGATTGCTACTGTAGCAGCTGGCCGCCGTATTGTGACTGTTAGTGATTTGTTACCTGGTATTCTGTAGCACGGTTAAGGCATCAGACCATAAACTGGCACTCATGGAATTATCCAGTCCGCCTTAAAACCCTCCAGAATGGAATTATCCAGTCTACCTTAAAACCCTCCAGAATGGAATTATACAGTCCACCTTAAAACCCTCCAGAATGGAATTATCCAGTCCACCTTAAAACCCTCCAGAACGGAATTATCCAGTCCACCTTAAAACCCTCCAGAGTGGAATTATAGAGTCCACCTTAAAACCCTCCACAATGGAATTATACAGTCCACCTTAAAACCCTCCAGAGTGGAGCTGTACAGGAGGATGGAGCAGCTTCCTTACCCTGCAGTGGAGCTGATAGAACAAGGTTTATTACTAAGCAGGTTTGGAGCGATTCTATTGGTCGGTCCATCATGAATATTCACTAACCTGAAAGGAGAACTAGAGCTTTTACACTGTGCAGAAAAAGAGATCAAAGTTTTTACACCACTAAATATATATTAGAGGTGGAGATATGGAGGAGTATCATACTGTGTACATCAGGAGTAGATGTGGTGTATCAGGATATGGACTGGTTCAGACTCTCACCAGCTGGAGCTGTTCAGGGGTGTACCTAAACTTTTGACTGGTACTCTGTATATATGGGTCAATGACAAAAGGACTTATACAATTACACTTAAAAAATAAATGTGCGTATATATATATATATATATATATATATATATATGGGTCTCAGTTGTGTACTACACACTGTTCTGCATACTACCTCTATTCTTACTAACAGGAAGTGACGAAACTTACGTCATAACAATCTGGACTCTGAAGGCGGAGCTTCAGTGGAGGTTTATTTGGAACACACAAACAAATAAACACGTCATTTACTAGAGTACAGATTGGGGTAGCCACCACTGCATCACCGCAGCCACCATCATATCAGCCCAGCCACCGTCACATCACCACAGCCACCATCATATCACCACAGCCACCGTCACAGCACTGCAGCCACCGTCATATCACCACAGCCACCGTCACATCACCACAGCCACCATCATATCACCACAGCCACCGTCACAGCACTGCAGCCACCGTCATATCACCACAGCCACCGTCACATCACCACAGCCACCATCATATCACCACAGCCACCGTCACATCACCACAGCCACCATCATATCACCACAGCCACTGTCACAGCACTGCAGCCACTGCCGCATCACCGCCGCAGCCACCGCCACATCGCCTTAGCCTTCACTGCATTACTGTAGCCACCACCGCATCACCGCAGCCACCCATACATCACCACAGCCACCGTCACATCACCGCAGCCACCACCATATCACCACAGCCACCATCATATCACCACAGCCACCGTCACAGCACTGCAGCCACTGCCGCATCACCGCAGCCACTGCCACATTGCCTCAGCCTTCACTGCATTACTGTAGCCACCACCGCATCACCGCAGCCACCAATACATCACCACAGCCACCGTCACATCACCGCAGCCACCACCCATACATCACCACAGCCACCGTCACATCACCGCAGCCACCACCATGTCACCACAGCCACCACCATGTCACCACAGCCACCATCATATCACCACAGCCACCGTCACAGCACTGCAGCCACTGCCGCATCACCGCAGCCACTGCCACATTGCCTCAGCCTTCACTGCATTACTGTAGCCACCACCGCATCACCACAGCCACCAATACATCACCACAGCCACCGTCACATCACCGCAGCCACCATTGCATCACTGCAGCCAACGCCACATCGCCTCAGTCATCGCTGCATTACTGTAGCCACCGCCACATCACCACAGCCACCGCCACCGCCACATGAGTGCAGCCACCGCCGCATCACCACAGCCACTGCCGCATCACCACAGCCACCGCCACATGACTGCAGCCACCGCCACATCACCACAGCCATTGTCGCCTCACTGCAGCCACAATTTTTACAACACTTTTCAGGCATGAGAAGCTCCGCCCATTCCGTTTCCTAATGCATTGTGGGAAAATAGTGTCCATCATTACCGTACTCAGAAATCAACTGGTTCTAAGTGTGGTTCTAAGGGGTTCTAAGTGGTTCAAAAATCTCATTTGTGGAAGGGCTGCTGACCCCGGCATCACACCTTCAAGGTTCACTGCATGATCACTAGCCCTCATCCATGCAAGAATGTCAAAAAAAAAGTCCTTCAGTTTTTATGGTTGCGATGTTTGAAGAAGTAAGAATAAGCAGATAAGAATGTGCTGGGTAGGAGTCGCGTCTTTAAAAACTCGCTTTATTTTGCAGGATGTTTTTATTGTTTTAAGTTTTCAAACAGTAAATAATGCCACTAACTATTTTGTTTATTTTCTAAGATGAATAATTGTTTACTTTATTAACACATCACTGCTCTCTGAGTAAAACCTCATATCTCCATTTTACTCTGAATGGCATTAAAGCTGAAGTATGTTTTTCTATATAGCTACATAAGAGTTGGTAACAGGCTCTTTGCAGATGCTATGGAGTGACCTGTAGATGGAGGGCAGGCTGGGATTTGTCCCCTAGGGGGCGCTATCACAAAATCTCAGAATGCCGCATACAGTTGCTCAAAACCGCACCGTGCTGCGGCACTATTGTTGGTGGCGCTATTGTTGTCTTCTCTGTCCTCAACACCACACACACTCACAGGTCTCATCATGGTTTGTGCCGAAGAACCTACTATGCTGTGGTTCCAGCTGGGAACTTTATGGGTTCCGAAGTGATTTATTTTGGTGAAATTCGAAGAACGGTTCAAAATTAGGTGCACAAACCAGAACGGGACCGGTTGTACGGCTCCATTGTTTGCTAAAAACAGTCTCTATCTCACTATATTTCTAAATTATTAGACTTGTTTCAGGCTTATTTCCTAAAATAAACAGAATTATGTGCCAGTATAGTGAGAAAATCACCTACAGCAACTAAAAATAAGATCAACAATTAAAAACGAGAATGGTAAGATGTACAACTATATAGATAAGATAAAATTACTTACCAAGATATCATATTTTGCAGAGCAGTGAAGATTAAGAGTGGGCACACTAAATAAACACTGAGTAGTTTCCTACTTCCTGTTTTTTCCTTGCTTTTTCCTATTGTTTCCTGCTTTTTTCCTTATTTCCGTTTTTACTACTTTTCCATTTTTCCTGTTTTTTTTTCAGTTTTTCCTGTTCTATCAGTTTTTTTTTTTTTTTTTTCCTGCTTTTTCCTATTTTTTTTCAGTTTTTTTTTTCCTGTTTTTCCTATTTTTTCTGGGGGTTTTTTTTTTTTCATTTTTTCTGTTTTTTTTCCTGTTTCCATTTTCTACTGTTTTTCCCAGTTTTTTTTTTACTCTTTTTCCTGTTTTTTTCCCTGTTTTTTCCTCTTTTTCCTGTTTTTTTCCCTGTTTTTTCCTCTTTTTCCTGTTTTTCCCAGTTTTTTCCTCTTTTTCCTGTTTTTTTCCTGTTTTTTTCCTGGGTTTTCTGTTTTTTTCTAGTCTTTTCCTGTGTTTCCATTTTTTCCTGTTTGTTTCTGCTTTTTTTCCTGGAAATGACACAAATGAAGGGTGTCTCTGACTTTTGCATGTTCTGTATGTTGGGTATGTGTGTATATATTTTGGGTTTGGCAGTGTGGTGCAGGGTGGTGTGGTGTGTGCTGGCTAATCAGTGCAGTAATTATGAGGAGCGAGGAAACATTAAAGCCTGTCTGTTGGCTCCCCTTATGATCGGCCACGTCGTTCAGACGCAGATCTTTCCGTTTCTGTCGCGAGAGCATCTTATGACCAGAGCTTTTTCCTAAAATAGGTCAGTTCAATTTTAAGGGCGTTCCCAGAACAATATTTTCCGTTGCCCGCGCTGCCGTTGGCCTCGGATCTGGGCTAGTCATAAGAAAGATTGCCTATGGTTTATGAGTCGTAAGTCTGCCAAATTGCGCAGGCACTTATCGCCATCATTAGTTCCCATTCAGATGGCAGGAGGACAGAAGCGAGCGCCGCTGTTCCCGGCCATCTCTCCCCGCTGAGCCACATCAGGGGCTGAACAGAATGTAGGGCTTTCACTGCGGCGGGGGGATATAATTTCTCAGCTTTTAATAATGCATTACTATTCAACATGGCAGCCTTTCTCTTCCCCCAGGGCTTGATTGGAAGCCCTCAAGAGTTCTTTGGCGAAGGTTTGAGTTTGTACATGCATATAGCGTGATTTGAATAGAGTTGTTGCTGAGGGGAAATTCAAAGCTGCCTGACTTTGACAGTCATCATTAAAGGCACCATGTCTCTGGGTCTCAGCAGTGGTGCTCTCGCTCTGTTGATTGGGTCGGCACAATTATTCGATTCAACCCAATAGATTTAAAAAACACTGATGAAAAATAACCGTCTCTTTAAATACACAAATGTATACACGAAAACGTATACATCTATTTTTTCTTTTGTTAAGTTTTTCTAATTTTGGTAAAGTGTTATAGAACCTCACTGTTCAATTAAAAGCAGTTTTTTATTGTTTGGCCTTTTTACGACCTCTAATTACAAATTTTTTCTAGTATTTTGGTTAAAATTGTTATAAAAGTCTTATTTTTTCTTTGATTAAATTTAATTATTTGCTGAACAAGAAAAAAAATTACTTGGCCTTTTTATTAAAACTTTGTTTATTCAGTATATCACCAACTAAGTCAGTCCAGGTGTCAATTAAACTCAATTATTTGACTTTTTTGAATGAATTAGCTTAAATTTAGTCACAATCTGCTTTGATTGATCTTACATATGTTAAATTTATAAATATATTTTTAAAAGCTGTAATTGCTTTAATTAGTCAGCCCAATTGTCAATTAAAATCAATTCTAACTCATATTTTACTTTGTCAGTAAAATACGCAAGGACTGATATTACATATTTGTAATATATATATGGGCCTTATTTGAAATATACTCAGTCAAATGATTATTTAAGCTCGATCGTTTGCTCTAAAGATAGCAAAATTGTACTCTGGAATTGAATCTGCAATGATTGATTTTTGAATTTTAATTTTTTTGGTTTGTTATTGTGTGATTATTTAAAACAAATGTCTTGATTACGCAGTTAATCGCCAAATTAGTCAGTTGACTCAAATATTGGATTTAAAAAATAACTGAAATTAACTTTCAATTAATCAGTGACTGATAGGGCATACTTTAAATGCTGATGGACACACTTAATCGTATCCTTTTGGGCCTGAACGCACAAATAAATAGTGAAAATATCGCTCGATTAGTTGATTAACACAAGTTTTTGGTAAATAAATGACTAAAATTACATGTAAATGCAAATTTATTTTCTATTAATCAGTGATTGATAAGGCATAATTTAAATTTTGAACACCCTCAATTATATCCAGTTCGGCCTGAATCCACAACTAGAAATATCGGTCGATTAATCGATTAATCGAATAGTCGATTATTCGGGTTGAAGTATGACATGCTTAGTGTAAGATGTTTAGGATAACTGTGAGTGCGCATGTAATGCACGATGTCGTGTCCAGTGTTATTGTTTGACCTTGACCTGCTCAGTCATCAGTGTGATCAGTCGATTAGTCGATTAGTCATATATAATCGATCATGCCAGCCCTGTTGT
This sequence comes from Prochilodus magdalenae, assembly GCA_024036415.1. NCBI lineage: Eukaryota > Metazoa > Chordata > Actinopteri > Characiformes > Prochilodontidae > Prochilodus > Prochilodus magdalenae. Next base: position 379,122 of record JAMWET010001257.1, on the reverse strand, counting down.
TGAGTACCTGTCCTGTTGTTCTCACCTAAACGTGTGTGGCTTTTTGTCTGCAGAGTTTTAATGCCTGACAGGTAAATGACATTCAGGCAGATGAAAGGATGCAGGATGCACGCATGAATAAACAAAGAGATGAACAGATGGAAGGACGGACGGCAGGGTGGAGGAAGGTAAGCAGAGGGAAAACATCCACGCTGCCGAATTTGATCGCCATTATTCCGCGCTCCGGTGTTGTTGTTCGCCGAGCCGCAGACATAATTACACGCTTGCTGGAATTATAAACGCTGCGCACAAACCAATAAATCTATTTCATAAGAGCAGCACTCCTGCACTGATTGCCTTCAGCAAAGCGGGAGCCTGACCGTCAGTGGGCAAAACCCCGGAGTGGCCAGTAAAAACAAGGACTCCGGAGATGGCCCTTGAATATAAAAGGGAAAGCGGAGCGTATGGTTTGTGGAAAGGGCATGTGGATCCAGTGCCGTGACATTATTAACTCGAGACATTTTTCCAGGCCCGTGTAAGTCATCTCATATTACAGCCGGATCTTTGAGGCCGTTCAGTAAAGGTCTTTTACCTCTGGGTTGAAACATTTCAGGAGTGAAGCACGGCTAAAGATAAATCTGGATCCGACTCTGGGATGTACATCTGTGTCAGTGGACACATAGGCAGTGTGTTAATATTACAGGGTGACCGAATTGAGCCCGGGAAAAGAGGGGAGCTGTTTATTAGTGCGGGGTAAGGAACAAAGGAAAAACAAGAACCTCCCAAACAGCAGCTCTACAGGAGACACCAAAAGCCTCATTCAGTTTTAATGTAAGTCAATGGAACCAGACGTCTTTTGACCATTTCTGTTGATCCGTTTATCATGCTCAGTATGAAGGCAGCTCATAAAAGTATAATTCAACAAAGGTGGACATATTTTCTCAGGATATCGACGATATGTATGAGCATGTTCCTTCAGATTGCTTTGGGTTTCAATATGAACCTGCCAGCCAATGTCAGTGAGTGATTTTCTGACCTTATGAAACACCACACCTCACATTTCGCCATGACTGAACCTCATTATTTTGCTACCAAATTAAGAATTCATCTAAAACGGTTCACATATTAGTGGATTATTATTATATTATTTTTCTTCAGCCGTGGTTTTTGTTTTTTTTAATGTCCTTGATTTGAATTTTTATTTTTTCTTGCCAAATAACTGAGAGCTAATTTTTACTGTCAGTGAATCTGCAATGGTTGATATTACATGTTAGAAATTCAAATATACATATACAGTACATTCATGTGTGTGTGTATTTTTTTTTTTTTTTTTTTTGGGTGAGCTTTTTTTTTCTCCAATTAGTCAGTCAAATTAGTTGAACTTGATTATTTGACTAATCAGAGAGATAATAAGGCATCCTCAATCAGAGATTGATAAGGCATAATTCATTATTAATTCTGTTAGACAGTTATATCCTGTTTGGCCTTTTTACAGAAAACATCTGAATGCAGAAATAATGTTCATGTTTTCAGGAGATTTGTTGATTAAATCTGGTTATTTGGGTTTAAATATGGCCCTGATTTGAAACATTTGGTCCAAAGACGTGAGGTATTTGTACTCCACAACTGACACAGCTGGATCTCCACCTTCAGGCTAACACATTTTTGCTCGGTATTCTTGATATGTGTATTATTTCTATATGCAATATCAATGCACAGAAATCATTGTCAGTTCGATACAACCCTCACTTCTCATATGGAATATCATCAGTGAAGCTGGCCGAAACACCACTAACCAATTTACTGACGTCCACATTAGTCTCAGCGTCATATTGTGAGGAGAAAATTACAAACACTGCGTTCCAGTTATTATCATATTTACAATTTTAAATTATTTAATGTTTAATGAGTAACAGCGCTCAATGTTTTACTACATCAGTCTGTCAGTACTGTAGTATCTATTTTAATAGGTTGTTTGGAACAGGCTTCCTAATGCTGCTGTGATCTGCTGATCATACGACGTCCTCTAACATAGAACACACATTCTATACGCAACTGCTGTTCATTTATGATGTGTAACGTGCTGTACATGAAATAAAACATGAGATGCATCAGCTATACAGTCACCATTGAATTCAGCAATTAAACAGAAATTGCAAATTTGCACAATTAATTAATCACATTTATATGCTGTCATTTTGTTGAATATCCTTTGTGTTGTGCTAAATATTATTTGATTTAATAGATTAGGACCTTTTTTTTTTCAGTTTTCAAGATAACTGAAAGATAGATAGATAGATAGATAGATAGATAGATAGATAGATAGATAGATAGATAGATAGATAGATAGATAGATATATCGTCGCTGTCCAAAGAAAAATTTGAATGGAAGTCAATGGAACCAGACGTCCTTCCAAACCATTCTTCATGAAATCTCCACACAGCGTAAACAGCAGCTCGTGATCAAATGAGGCATAAAAGTAAAAATCAACAAAAATGGAGATACATGTTTTTCTTTGGAGAGAGAGGATATATATATTTATATATACATACATAACATATCATTTGTAACATTGTATATTTTAGACATAATTTGTAAATGCAGTTGTCTTTTACACTGGGTGTAAATTTCAAAATGAATGGACCAAAAAAAATAAATATATTTTTATATATATAATATGCTATATTTAGTCACTTTCATACCCTGTATCTCCATATTTTAGTTTTTTAATTTGGAATTTGTAAATATCCACTTCCCTTTACAGTAGAAATGGTTTTAAAAATCTTCTTGCTGTAACTTCTACTACACCATATCTCTCCCCTTCTACTGAAAAGTCACTGTGGTGGTGTGTAGTTTATACACATCTGAATTGTTGTTTCACACCAGAATAAAACCAAAGCATCTGTGAGGTCTGCTGTTCGTGCGCTACAGGACTGAAAATGACTGAAAATAGAAAAGAAAAAAGAAGAATTTGCATCATTTTTGGTGGGTAATGTTTGAAACGGTCGGATCTCGAGCTCCTTTTCACAGGACGCCGTGGTAGAACCCCCCCACTCTGCGTGGTCCTGGACGTTGTGGAAGACTAGTGATTTTGTTGTTGTAAATACATCAGCTGTGACAACAAGTCATAGTCTACCTCAGCGAGCAGGACGTGCACACGGCGGCCGTTCCTGTCTTCCCTGAGCGGTACTGATCTTAATCATAACAAACATACATGTTGATTTATTGGTATTAGCCGAGGAACGGTGGCTCAGTGGAGGAGTGAGATGTTTACTGCGTCGATGCTGAGGAGAGGCTATAATCGATCCGTGTCTGCTGGCCTCCTAAACGATGCTTCCTTCCTTTAGCGGTTATGGCTTCGCATGTCGTGTGCTGTCCTGGTTTTTCTAATTAAGCTGTGAAATAAAAAGGTTTCACTAAAGCTTGGGTTTCATTCTTCAGCCGTCGAATCAGCAGCAACTGCACACACTTCTGAATGAAGCATGTATTCCTTTAGCAGCCTTCACGCTAAACGCTCGGCGTGTGTTTCAATAAGGGGAATAAATGTCCTTCCCATGGCTGTGAAACGCAGGACAGGATGGATAGGTGCAATATCGGTCCGCACCCATCAGCCCCAAGATCGGCCGTCCCCAAATTAAACGGCATGGTATTGTTATAAAAGCAATTTATTTTCTTACGGCAGTTTACTGGATATGATGGCGAGGAGAGGACAAGAGGGGATATATCTCATATTCATGTGGCACGTAGCCATGGCTACCCCTACGAGTGGCCTGGTGTACAAAGAGAGACGAGCGCGGCCTTGGGGAGACTTGAGAATCCTTACCGTGGGCACTCCATGTCGTGAGTAGGCTACAGCTAAATGACATTAGATGCGATGGACTGCCAGAGATGGATTCACGGCACGCAGGATACAAGGGAAATTAAATACAGCATCAAAAGCACATCAGAGCATATATGTAGAACTGTGCCGACGCCGGAGACCACCCTTCATTTATCCGAGCCCCTTTCCAAGGATATGGCAAGGTGTATCAGGAGAGGTAAGACAATAAAGGAAACCCACTTGCATTACATAATGAAGGAGATAACAAAAGGGGGTCCTAACAACCACCCGCAACACCTGGTAGACCACCAGAACCGTCCCCCATCAGATAAACAGCGGACCTCTATGGAGCTGCTACCAGCTGTGAAATTGGAAGACCCAGTCAAAACATGAGAATCAACATGCTGCTCCGACGTAGCTCCCCTTCTTACATCCGCTGGGGCTCATTTGAATAATACCGCCTTCGCCTGAGTGGCTCCACCCATGGCTTCAGAGCTAGCCTCTGAAAGGGGCCACTAGCATCATGTGGAAACTAGGAGTGGATAAAGGTTGCGGTGCTAATGTGTGTGCGGACCACACCAGGCTGAACTCACCTTCTCGTTAACCAGCAAGCTTTCCTGTTCCTCCTTATGGTGCAGCAGTTTCATTCTAACGACTCAGGCCGGGTTTACACGTGCTACCTCTGCACGGGACTGTGGGACTGAGGCAGGGTACATGTGCTGGCCTTGCACACGGTGCAGCAGGAAGGTCCTTCAGATTTCCATTATCCGAATATAACAGTCCAATCTGCTCAGGTGAAATAGTATTTATAAAGGAGAAGCAGGTCGTTACACGAATTTAAAGAAATTCAACGTTTCTGAAAGCATAAGCTCCTGGACCACTCTCTGAATTACTCTGCTGCTTCAGTGCGGCGACTGAGACGCTCCACTCCTCTCACAAGGCCGGTGTAAAAAACTGACCTGATGAGATAGGACAAGATAAGAGCCTTTTTTATCCCACATGGGAAAATGTGCATCGTTACAGCAGAATATACCATAAACAGACACAGAGGTACACAAAATACAACATATATACAGGTGATATACAGGTGATATACAGGTGATATACAGGTGACATACAGGTGATATACTGGTGATATACAGGTGATATACTGGTGATATACAGGTGACATACAGGTGATATACAGGTGACATACAGGTGATATACTGGTGATATACAGGTGATATACTGGTGATATACAGGTGACATACAGGTTATATACAGGTGACATACAGGTGATATACTGGTGACATACAGGTGATATACAGGTGACATACAGGTGATATACTGGTGATATACAGGTGACATACAGGTGATATACAGGTGACATACAGGTGATATACTGGTGATATACAGGTGATATACTGGTGATATACAGGTGATATACTGGTGATATACTGGTGATATACTGGTGATATACAGGTGATATACTGGTGATATACAGGTGAGATACAGGTGACATACAGGTGATATACTGGTGATATACAGGTGAGATACTGGTGATATACAGGTGACATACAGGTGAGATACAGGTGATATACTGGTGATATACAGGTGATATACAGGTGATATACTGGTGATATACTGGTGATATACAGGTGATATACTGGTGATATACAGGTGACATACAGGTGATATACAGGTGATATACAGGTGACATACAGGTGATATACTGGTGATATACAGGTGACATACAGGTGATATACAGGTGACATACAGGTGATATACTGGTGATATACAGGTGATATACTGGTGATATACTGGTGAGATACAGGTGATATACTGGTGACATACAGGTGATATACTGGTGATATACAGGTGATATACTGGTGATATACAGGTGATATACTGGTGATATACTGGTGATATACTGGTGATATAAAGGTGATATATAAGTTATATTACAGGTGATTGTACAATTAGTGTGCAATAAACTGAGTCATATTGAATATATAGATAGATATGGGTCCATATAGTGTGTTGCCGTAGTGAGCAATGATCAGTTAGAATGCCGAAATGAAAATCAGGAGATTCCACATGGCTCGCACCACACACAGGTGCCATGTGTGAATCAGGCCTCTGTTGCTGCTGTTAACTGTTGCAGCATTTAGAGCTGAACCAGGAAACTTACCGGGTTGTTATTTACCTCGAAACGATAACCCAGTTTTCAGCCTCAGGTTCTTTTCCGACCTGGGTCAGAGCACCGCAGTACGGGCAACAATCTTTTTCTGAAAGGAGGGATCAGTACTGCCGGGGTGCGGCTAAGCTGCGGTGAGTATTTAAACTGGTCTGGTGTTTCTTCAGCCGTTTAGCACTAGCTAAGGCTAACAGAGGTAATATATTAAAGGAGAAGTAAAGTTCTAGATAGTTAGCAGCTTTTAGCAATAAAATAATGGAGATGTATTAATACATTAACTGAGATGTATTACTGTAGATATGTTCTAGCTAGTTCTTGGCATTTATCACTAGCTAACAATAACAGCTAAGGCCATATATAAGTTCTAGACAGTTATTGCCTTTTTGCACTAGCTATATTAATGGAGATGTAAATACTGGAGATGTATTAATATATTAACAGATGTATTACTGGAGGGATATATTCATGAAAACAAGGTTCTAGATGGTTCTAGGAGTTAGGAACAAGCTAATAATAATGGCTGATATATTAATAGAGATCTAATGTTCTAGATAGTTATTGCCGTTTAGCACTAATTTAGGACCTTTCTCAACATAGCAGTGATACTGAGATGGTACGGTGTTGACTCAGTACACCACCCACGTGATATCTGGCCTGTGGTGGTCCTCTGGTGGTGCGTTCATGGAAGGGGCAGATCAGGCCTAATAACGTTGTGCAGCAACCGGTGGGTGGAACCATACACATATATTCAGGGTAGAACCTAATTTTAGGAAAACTCTTATAGTTAAGAAGACACACCACCATATGCAGAGGTCTGCTAATGCTAATGTTAGCATATCACCCTTGCACCACTTGTTTACACTGGAGTGAAAGAATCTAATGGCTCGAGACAGATTACAACACTGCTTACCTAGTGGTCAGAGGTCAAAACACAAAACCAATCATTACATTAAACGATTAATTAATAATCAATACTGTGCTTACACCTAACAGCTTCAGCTGATGAGATGTCTGAAACTATTTAATACGTGTGTTATATATATATATATATATATATATATATATATATATATATATATATATATATATATATATATATATATATAATTTATATATATAAATATTTTTATATTTATATATTTATACATATATACATTTATATATTTATATATATATATATATATATATATATATATATATATATATATATATATATAAGAAAGAAAGCCCTTTCACAGTGACATATGGGAGTGCCTAATATAATCATGCAGATTTGAAACACACTTTGAACTGTTATGACGTCTATTCCTTCACAAATCGACGAAAGCCGTACGTTATAGCACCACACAGTCGCCCCCAGCTGTATTTCACACAGGCGTTTGGGAAGCCGACCACATGACGTCACGTCGGCTGGGCGAAAATCTCAGGAATCGCGTCCGTTATCTGTATTTTGTTTCCCCCACCTGTATTGCGCCATGTCCCGCCTCCGTTGTACTTCGATTGGCTAATAGCTGGTCCCCACCCACGCTGTGATTGGTTAGTCAAATACACTCTTCAGCCGTCCCCCAATCCCAGCGCAGGAGGCGGGAGATGACGGAATACGGGCGGGAAGTAGAAGATGGAGACGATGAGCAGCAGTAAATTGGGGGTAAGTTTATGGATATTAAATAAATATGACGGGAATAATGGAAGTGTTTGCGGTTGGCGTTCATAAAGCTAGTTGATTTGTAGAGAATTGGTCGTACAGTTCCTATAACTCGAGCGTTTCGTGAGGTAAAGTTAGTGGCTAAAACAAAGATGAGCTGAAACTTTTTGTTGTTTTCTTCTCCAGCGGGGTGTAGCTAGCTAGTGTTAGCATTAGAGCTAACAAAGTTATATATTTAATATCAGAAGTCGACGAAACTCATTAACAGCTAAAGAAAACCGTGGATTCGGTGCAGGAGCAGCGCTCAGGTAAACGGAGAACTTAGCTAACGCTGCAGCAGTAAAGGCACAATTAGCCGAAGTGGCTAGCTAGCTAGCTGCCATGCAAACCTGACTAACTTACTCAAAAAAGTTTGGTTAAAGCTCCAGTTCACACAGTACCATCCTATTACCCTGCAGTCTGCATTCATTTGCACATAATTTGAGTGTGCATGTCTTGCATGCAATGTAAACTGAAAAATCAGAGCCACAGTCTCTTTATTTAAGGAGTCAGTCTTGGTGAGTCTCACATACATGACATGTAGCATACTGAACAGACCAGACAAGCACACAGACTGCTGACAGGTATTTGATCATGGGATAAGTACAATAAAATACTCTAACTATGATAAATATATACATATATCCATATTCAATACATATTACAAAACTGTTGATAACAGAGTTATATAGACATCTGTAAAACTGAACATCTGTACAGCTGTGCAAGTCCGTGTTAGTTGACAGAGGCGTTACTGTAACAGAGAGATTGAGTTCCAGTTTAGAGATCAAGGTGTTCACTGCAGTTAATGAGTGTTACAACTCTGGGGGAGATGCTGTTAGCGTGTCTGACACAAACCTAATTTCATATTAATGTAGGTCAATGGAACCGAACGTCTTTCCAAGCGATTTTGGGCCATTTCCATTGGTTTATTGGTCTTTGGAAGCTTCCGAAGTTGAATTTTGTGGTGTAGATGCAGGGAAGGTGTTGCTCTGGTGGTGCCTCCTCCAATACCACCACTCCACCTTCTTTCTGAAGGTCTTCTGCAGCCAAACATTGATTTGCTTCTTGCAAGAGATGATACCAGCCTTCTCTAGGAGGGTTTTCTTGGTCCTCCAGACCTCAGATGGACTGCCGCTGTTCCTGTTAACTGGCATTTATAAATGAGTTCAGGAACTGAGAAACCGGCTCCCTGAGAACGCTCCTCTCCTTCTCTTCTTATAGCTTCTACTGCATTGCGGGCACCGGTTATCGTAATGCTCAGCTGCTTGGAGGAGCCCATGGCTGCTGATCGGTGGGACGAGGTTTGGGGTGTCAGAGCGTATATAAAGCTGAGAAATCTGCACCACCTGGTCTATACTAATGATGACTGAAGAAGCCACATGCAGGGCTGATGAGCTAATGAAGGTCATGGTGAAAGTTATCTGGGGGCTCAAATTTTTTTGGTGTGCTCAGACTTTTTCGTGGTGCTCCTTTCGCCAAAGCTGAAACCAAACAAACCTGACAATTACCGATCATATTGTTTCATTAATTTTGCCACATTTTTGCTTGTGCATATGTTTATTGCGTTGTTAAATTGGGTGTTGTGTTTCTGTGTTTCATCGAGAGAGGAAAAGGCGTGTGATGGAGAGAGATGGAGTGAGTACGTGTGTGCTGAGAAGCTGCTGTGTGTCTGCCTCGCTGTAACAGCTCTGTTCTGGTCTTTACCCTGTATGGAGCTCAGTTTGGCTAAAATACTTGAAACTGAGCAACACGCTGGTACCCGTCTACATCTGGGAACTAGAAAAAGCTAACTGTGACTATCCTGTCACTAACTGTGCCATGTCACTGATTGGGATAAATATTTTCGTCTTTTAAATGTTTTTCTTTGCCCATATTGTCTTTATTGGTTTAAACAAATTTTAATGCTTACAACAACACTGTTCATAAAAAAATAGATGAGGATCATATCATTTACATTTACATTTCTGGCATTTAGCTGACGCTCTTATCCAGAGCGACTTACAAGGTTAACCACATTACAGGTAGGCCAGTGTAGTGTTAGGAGTCTTGCCCAAGGACTCTTATTGGTGTAGCACAGCATAGTGACCCATACTGGGATTCGAACCCCAGTCTCCCACGTGGGGTGGTGGCTACTTGGTGGGTAGTGGTGTTATCCGCTGAGCTACACCAACCACATATCAGGGTATTGTGGTTATCAAACCCTTGTTTACTGGCATTACGTGTGTTTACATTTTTGTAGAGGGTTACTTATATGGTCTCAGGTTCTTGCAGCACATGAGTTAGATCTGTGTTCTCTAGAAAGTCAGTAAATGGACCCCAAGTATTATAAAAGGATGAGTATTTATCTTTGATGACATGAATCATTTTTTTTTCGGGGGGCAAAGTAGTAGATAATTCACCTAACCATTTGTCTAGACCTCGCGCATTTGTGTTTTTCTTTTTCTCTAAAATTTCTAAAAATAGTCTTTGTCTGATTTCGTAATTCGTTGGATATAAACTCAGTATGAGGAGCTTTGGGTCCAGTGGTTATCAGTACATACAGCATGTCCTGGATACAATCTCTCACTGCTTCTGTGGACATGGCCACAGACAGTGAAAGAGAGTCCCTTTTTTCTTTTCCATCATCTTTTACATACATCAGGTACAGCACTACTGTATGTGTTGAGCCTTTTGGGGTTATGTGTCTTTTCACTTATTTTATTTTATTTATTTTTTGCCATACTCGGACGAATAATCTCCCTATTAATCATGTCTAAAACGTTAAAAAGAGTGATTTTTTTTTTTTTAACCTTAACCATATTCAACCTGGATAGGTATTCACAGTAACAGTGCGCAAACTCTGTGTGTCCAGATGAGAGGAGTGTGAAGCGAGCCCCCTACTCAGGATACGGCGCTCACTTTGTTTTGAGTGGAGGAGGATTTTACTCAACTACATGGTCTTATTAAAATAGACATATAACCACTAACTGCTCATAATGTCCCGAGTCGTATGCCATGCTGCTGTTAACACCGAATCTCCCATCTGGGATTACTGGGGTCTTATCTTGTTCTTAGGAATCATGATCAAATTGATTCGGTTCTGTGTGTTTTGGACCTAACTGTCTTTCCTTCTTTCGTGTGGATAGGTGATCTTCAGTATGACCACAGCCACGACACGGGTCTTCAGAGGTCTTGAGGACTTCTAGTTGGCTTTGCCATGTCTCCAAAAGTGGCCAGCCAGGGTAAAACAGAGGACACTGCCGTGCAGGTGGCGGTGCGGGTGCGTCCTCTGCTCCCTAAAGAGGTCCTGCACAGTCATGAGAGCTGCATCACCACCCTCCCTGAGGACAGGAGAGTTACTCTCGGCCACGATCGCCACTTCCACTTTGACTTCGTCTTTGAAGAGAGCTCTGTTCAGGAGGAGGTGTATGCAGGATGCGTCCAGCCCCTGATCGAGGCCTTCTTCCAGGGTTTTAATGCCACTGTGTTTGCGTATGGTCAGACGGGCTCCGGCAAAACCTACACCATCGGGGAGGCTAACATATGTGAGTGTATATTATTGCTTTGCTTTATATAGTGGTGCCTTGGCAGGTAAAGTGCCAGATCAGGTCAGTGTGTACGGTCATATCAGAATAATAAAACCACCTCCCTGTATCTACACTCATATCTGTCCACTCCATCAGCTCCACTGGCCGTATAGGACACTCTGTAGGTGTACAGGTCCAGACTGTAGTCTGTCTGTTTCGCTGTGTACCCTATTACCCTGTTCTTCAATGGTCAGGACCCCCACAGGACCCCCACAGAGCAGGTACAATGTGGATGGTGGATCATTCTCAGCACTGCAGTGACACTGACGTGGTGGTGGTGGTGTGTTAGTGTGTGTGGTGCTGGTGTGAGTGGATCAGACACAGCAGTGCTGCTGGAGTGTTGAGACACTGTGTCCACTCACTGTCCACTCTATTAGACACTCCTACCTTGCTGGTCCACCTTGTAGATGGACAGTCAGAGATGATAGCTCATCTGCTGCTGCACAGTGTCTGATCCACTCGCACCAGCACCACACACACTAACACACCACCACCACGTCAGTGTCACTGCAGTGCTGAGAATGATCCACCACCCACATAGTATCTGATCTGTGGTGGTCCTGTGGGGGTCCTGACCTTTTGAAGAACAGGGTAATACAGTACACAGAGAAACAGATGGACTACAGTCTGGACCTGTACACCTACAGAGTGTCCTATATGGTCAGTGGAGCTGATAGTATGGACACCGAGTGTAGATTCAAGAAGGTGGACTTGAAGAGGCAGATGGGTGTAAATAATTCCCGTTTGAAAGTGATCACAGCCTCTCGTAAATGAGGTGTGACATGCCCAATTCATTAGTTACCATATCAAAGTTTCTCATGACAGCTGTAGATTTTCTGGGCTGTATCAAGGCCAGTGATACTTTTTGTGGGTTAGAAGAGGCTTTGCCTGTTTCTTGTTAAAATCTCCCTATGAGTTCACACACGTTTCAGATGCCAGCAACACTTCCCCCAGTGCAGCTGTCACTGCTCGAAAGCACAGCCCCTCTTGCCATCTGAGATCGTGCTTTTTTGGCATTTGGCTGCGGAAAGCTCTTACTAACCCACTGCTGCTTCTTGGCTACAGCTTCCTTCAGAGATGATGAGCAAGGGATCATTCCCAGAGCCGTGGCTGAGATCTTCAAGCTACTGGACGAGAATGACCTCAGTGACTTCTCCGTCAGAGTGTCTTACCTTGAGGTTTACAAAGAGATCTTCAGAGACCTTTTGGAGGTCGAGACGGCAAGCAAGGACATTCATATCCGGGAAGACGACAAAGGCAACATTGGTGAGGCGCTTGTGTTTCTGCTGCTTTGAGGTTTCATCAGCGTGTCCTGTGGATGCAATGAGGCCAGAATGCACTCTGGTTTATTGCAGAATATGTATTTATGTACAGAACACTGGAAAACACTACTACTACTACTACTACTACTACTACTACTACTACTACTTGGCAGCCTTGTTTATTTGCAAAACCTGTGACTCCATCCCTTTGTGGATACACCTGATTAAATTTAGCACACGACCCCCCCCAAACTGTAGTCCATGACTGCCCCCTGAAACTCCAGTCCACGACTGCCCCCCCTAAACTCCAGTCCACGACTGCCCCCTAACCTCTATCTCGTGACTGCCCCCTTAAACTCCAGTCCACGACTGCCCCCCCAAACTCCAGTCCACGACTGCCCCCCTAAACTCCAGTCCACGACTGCCCCTCTAACCTCTAACCCTAACCCATCCCTTTGTGGATACACCTGATTAAATTTAGCACACGACTGCCCCACCCACCCTCCAGGCCACGACTGCCCCACCCACCCTCCAGGCCACGACTGCCCCACCCAACCTCCAGTCCACAAGTGCCCCCCAACCTCCAGTCTATGACTGCCCCCTAACCTCCATCTCACAACTGCCCCCTTAAACTGTAGTCCATGATAGCCCCCCCAACCTCCAGTCCACGACAGCCCCCCCAACCTCCAGTCCACGACAGCCCCCCCAACCTCCAGTCCACGACAGCCCCCCCAACCTCCAGTCCACGACAGCCCCCCCAACCTCCAGTCCACGACAGCCCCCGCAACCTCCAGTCCACGACAGCCCCCGCAACCTCCAGTCCACGACAGCCCCCGCAACCTCCAGTCCACGACAGCCCCCCCAACCTCCAGTCCACGACAGCTCCCCTAACCTCCAGTCCAGGGCTGCCCCCTAACCTCTATCTCACGACCCCCCCACCTTAAACTCCAGTCCACGACCCCCCCCCCCCAAACTCTATCTCATGACTTCCCCCCTAACCTCTATCTCACGACTACCCCCCCTAACCTCCAGTCCACGACTACCCGCCTAAACTCCAGTCCACGACTACCCCCCCCTAACCTCCAGCCCATGACTGTCCCCACATACTCCAGCCTGCAACTCCCCCCCCTAATCTCCGGCTCGCGACTTCCCCCCTAATCTCTGGCTCGCAACTGGCTCCAGCTCGCGACTGTCCACCTAAGCCCCAGCCCACAACTGCGCCCCCTAACCTCCAGCCCAGCCTCCAAATCTCAATACTAGTCACAAAATCCCAATTACATATTTTCCTCACGTCAGCCAGCCCTGGCTTTGAGTCTTTTTATTATTATTTTAATTTTTTTTAGATTGTAGAGTGTCTGTCTGCTTTGAAGGCCCTGAAAGTGCTTGTCCCCTGCTTTCTCACAGTTCTGTGTGGGGTGAAGGAGTGTGAAGTGGAGGGGCTCGATGAGGTCCTGAGTCTTTTAGAATCTGGGAACACGGCCCGGCACACCGGAGCCACCCAGATGAACCCTCACTCCAGTCGCTCTCACACCATCTTCACCGTGCTCATGGAACAGCGCCGCGGCGGTTCACGTGCCACCAGCGGAAGCCTGCAGATCCTTTCCTCCAAGTTCCACTTTGTGGACCTCGCCGGATCGGAGCGCATCCTCAAAACTGGAAACACTGGGGAGCGGCTCAAGGAGAGCATTCAGATCAACAGTGGACTTCTTGCGCTGGGGAATGTGATCGGGGCGCTAGGGGACCCCAAGAGAAAAGGCACTCATATTCCCTATAGGGACTCCAAAATCACCAGGTATGAATCTTTATTTTATAAAATGTGTTTCACATCCACAGAGAGTGAAGGGACATGATTTATAGTGGGTAGAAAGTGTGGTGTGGTTAGATTTACAGAATAGCTGCACCTAGAAGGAATCAACCGACAGGAATGTAACTTGGTGGTTAGGTTTGACATCGTTAGATATGCTAATGACCCAACAGCAACGATTACAGATATCCAGTGAGCAGTGGTGTCCTCCATGAGTCATCCTGTTAGTGCAGCACCATCTGCAGACGGCTGCACCACGCAGGACTACATGCACAGACCGTTACCACGACTGTCCTTAACACCACGTCACCGTCACCAAAGACTGCAGTGGTGTCGTACCAGACTGTCATGGAGTGACTCAGAATAGCAGCGGGTCATCTTCAGTGACGAGTCCCGCTTTAGTCTTGGTGGAGACGCCCAATGAATCCGTGTGTGGAGGCACCGTGGTCAGCACCAAGAGGAACGGTGTGTTGTCACACGTCCTGAAGACCTGGTGTCCCTCCACCTCCATCCCTACCGCACCATCTGCAGGAACTGTGTGAGGATGTTCAAGCTGCATGGGATGGATTATCACAGGACACCATTAGGAACCTCTACAGCTCCATACCGAGACGTCTGGCATGTTGGGTTAGCGAACACGGCGGCCCGACGCCATACTGAGAGACAGACTTCTGTATGTGTAGCTCAATAAATATTGATCATATCAGTCTAAATTTATCATCAGGTATTGATCCTGGTCACCTTTATCTTCCTTCCCAACAGCCCTGCACTCCCACACCCCTCTCTGGTGGCAGCTATTACTTTGTTTAAGATGAGTTTGGGAAGTTGATAAGATCCACTGTAAGAGAAAGGTCCACTTTGAATAAAAGCTAGTGGACTTCTCATTTGCAACTTTAGAAGCCAATTGTGAGTGTTACCTTTCTGTGTTGTCTGTTTCTTGAAGCAAAAAAATTAATCACAGTTCATTTTCTCATGTTTTCTCAGGATCTTAAAAGACTCTCTGGGAGGCAATGCCAAAACGCTCATGATCGCCTGCATCAGCCCCTCATCCTCAGACTTCGACGAGAGCCTCAACACCCTCAATTATGCTAAACGAGCTCGCAACATTCAGAACCGAGCCATGGTGAACTGTCGCGGGGAGCCGGACCGGGTCGAAGGCCTGGAGCTCCAGATCAAAGCTCTCAAGCGTGCTCTGGAGAACCGGCAGCGCTCTGAAACACGAATCCTCGCACGTTCGGACACAGAGCGGCGCACGCGGCCACTGGAGCCGGATGTGAGCAAGCTGCAGGCAGAGAGTGCCCACTACAGGACTTGCACAGACTCTGCCTACAGGCTGCTGATGGAGCTACAGGGGGAGGGGACGCTGAACTCTGGGCAGCTGCAGAGGGTAAAGGAGTGGCTTTGCGCCGTGGAGGAGGAGCGCAGCGGCCTGACCACAGCCTCGGGGCTGGACAGTGGCATCGAGAGCAGCTCTACAGAGGACACTGCCACACTCAAAAAGGGACGAGCGCTTCTAAAGGGCCAGGTGGGGCATTTAATAGAGCCTTTACTGACGTATGCAAGCTTATCGACTGTTGTTTACACACACACACACACACACACACACACACACACACACACACACGTATGAGTACAGTTGTTTTCAGTACATAGTACTATAGAAAATATTAAATTGTTAGAATTCAGTAATTTAATTAAATTTAATTAAATAATAAAGATTACATTAATAATATTTTAATAATAATTAAAAATATTTACCTTTAATACCAGTTTTAGTACCAAATACAGGCAATTTTTTTTATCAATATATGCAAAGAAACCTAAAATTTTTCTTGTAATGGACTCTTATAAAGTGAGGCTCACGTTCACACAAACACACATGCCGCAGGTAGAGCGCCATGACAGACAAACAGGGAAGCAGCTATGGTGTCACCTTTAATAACCAAATTCTCTGTTTTCATTAAACACAGAGACCATTGAGATGTCGACACAAATCGGTGCTAAAGCCATTGTTGGATACTTTACAGTAAACCTAGCTGTTGTTAGCACATGTGGCTTCCAGGCCAAGATTTATCAGTATGATGATGAGACGCCATGTTAAATTATTCAGTGAAAACGTGAGCATCCACCAGCCTCTCGGTACACGTCAGCCTGCTGTTCCAGCAGTCACCTCTACCCAGATCTCTTCTTATTTCCCAATTTCACATCACATTTTCCTGTTCCACCTTAAATGGTGCAGCAATTTCATTCCGGCACGATTCTAGTGTTATATGTGTTATATGAACAACTGCTGCACCGTTTAAGGTGCCACTAGAAAATGAAATGACCTTTTAGTATGTAAAGTTGGAAGTAATTTTGGATCAGGTTGAAACAAAGACATTAAAGAAAATAAAATTACAAAAGCAAAGACAATTTTACCAGTACCATTGGGGAGGGTAGGTCGGAGAGGGTAGGTCTGACACACAGGAAGTTCTTTTTGCAGACCTTCTGTTTCACGGTGGTAGAGCGAGTGGAGTTTGGGATGGTGATGATGCTAAAGCAGGCTTTGTTCATTTTCTGGCGCGTGTTTATCCAGCTGGCATGCTTTTGTTTTCCTGTTGAAGATTAGAGTTTTTAAAAGAGCAGACGGAAGAAAAAGACGAACAGGAGACATCTAAAAAACTTGGAATCAGTTTTAAACCACTGGTTCTCCACTTTAGCTAGCGTTACAGCCCATCTACATTTCCAACTCCAAGTGTTTTAGGCATCACCTGTTTGTCTCTTTCTTTGTCTGGCAACTCGACGTAAATAGGAATAAGCCGATTTATGCTCTGCTCTAACATATGACCTCCACATATGACCTCCTCATGACCTCCCACAACAGTCGAACATGCTGTCTGCCCTAAGGGAAGAACACACACAGCTGGACCAGTGCTAAAACTGAGCCTGATTTCAGTCTGGGACAAACGTGGCTTTCAAAAACGGGTGGATTAATGGTACATGACCATTTCTGTCTGCGAGACCATACTTGGAGAGGTATGCCCCTGACTTCCATGACCCGAGGTATCTGTGCCATGCAAGACGAAACTAAATGCCACCCTGTTGCCTTTCGGGTACTTAAGAAAAGCCCTGGAAAACTCTTTTTCCGTAGTAAATAACGGAATATTCACACACATATAAATTTGCATGGGATTAGCATAACCTCAGAGCCTCAGAGGGTAAAAGGCGCCCGAGTCTTAACTGACACAGGATCACACAGTCAGTAAAATCTGGTTAATGTGTTTGGGACTAAAATCGCTGAGAAACTCCGGTAATAATACCGTAACCCCACCTCCCCATGTAAAACTAATCCCGTTCCAGTAGGACCTGGTCACAAAGGCTGTTAACTCGCTGTAGCTGCCAATTCAGCATAACAAACTGCACTGATAATGAGACCCCTTGCCACCTCGCCTGAATATTTATAACCACTGTTAAATAAAGACGTTAAATATTCTTTTCTTGGAAATATTATGGAAATGGGAAAGAAAATTGGGTACAAAATATAATATAGTAATATAACAACACAAAGTCAGTAAGATGTTCCTTAAGAACTGGGATTATTCTAGTGTTTATAAAAAGTTCACAGGAAAAACCTACACTATATCGCCAGAAGTATTCACTCCCCCATCCAATCATTGAATTCAGGTGTTCCAGTCACTTCCATGGCCACAGGTGTATAAACCAAGCACCTAGACATGCAGACTGCTCCTACAGACGTTAGTGAGAGAATGGGTCGCTCTCAGGAGCTCAGTGAACTCCAGCATGGTACCGTGATAGGATCCACCTGTGCTACAAGTCCAGTGGTGAAATTCCCTCCTACTAAATATTCCACAGTCCACTGTCAGTGGGATTAGAACACCGTGGGAGTGATAGGGAACGACAGCAGCTCAGCCACGAAGTGTTAGATCACATACAATGACAGAGCGGGGTCAGCGGATGCTGAGGGTCATAGGTCACAGAGGTCACTGACTTTCTACAGAGTCCATCACTACAGACCTCCAAACTTCATGTGTCCTTCAGATCAGCTCAGGAACAGTGTGTAGAGCTTCATGGAGTGGGTTTCCATGGCGAGCAGCTGCATCCCAGCCTTACATCACCAAGCGCAGTGCAGAGCATGGAACGCAGTGGTGTAAAGCTCCGCCCCTGGACTCTAGAGCAGTGGTGGCGTGTTCTCTGGAGTGACCAATCACGCTTCTCCGTCTGGTAACCGATGTCTGGCAGTCCGAGTCTGGGTTCGGTGGTACCAGGAGAACTGTACTTGTCTGACTGCACTGTGCCGAGTGTAAAGTTTGGTGGAGGGGGGATTATGGTGTTGAGGTGGTGTTCAGGAGTTGGGCTCCACCTCATAGTTCCAGTGAGAGGAACTCTTAATGCTTCAGCAGACCAAGAGACTCTGGACCATTCCATGCTCCCAACTTTGTGGGGACAGTTTGAGGACGGCCCTTCCTGTTCCAACATGACTGCACACCAGTGCACAGAGCAAGCTCCATAAAGACATGGATGAGCGAGTCTGGTGTGGAGGAACTGGACTGGCCTGCACCTCAACCCAAACCCCTTTGGGATGAATTAGAGCGGAGACTGAGAGCCAGGCCTTCTCGTGTCTGACCTCACAAATGTTCTTCTGGAAGAATGGTCAGAAATTCCCATTAGCAGCAGTATAGTGTAAAGATTCTCTTATACTACACCTTATTTTGCCATTTCTCTGGTGTCTCTGTTGTCTAGGAACAAAATTATGTGAAAGACGAGTGGAGCAGGGAGAAGGAGGACTACATTTCCCACCTACAAGCCCAAATCCAACAGCTAGAGCAGGAAAACACAGACTTCCTTGCTGCCCTGGAAGATGCAATGGAACAGTACAAACAGCAGGTGAGAGAACACTAAGCCGGCTGTCTGAGACTGTACTCTAATTACAAGTTGACTATTGCCTCATAGCTTTGGTCTCCCTTTTAGAGTGACAAGCTCCAGGAGCAGCAGGATCTCATCACTGAGTTACACAGTCTCCTGGCTCAGCCGGGCGGGATGGGCCTGCTTCATCTGAAACAAAGACCTCACACTGCACCCATCAACTCGGTACAACAAGCAGTACTTAGCCCGGGCCGTTTAATGCACCTTTACAATGGTGACACTGGGGGAAGTCCGTCACGACAGGTAGATGATTTCTCTTTTATAAGATGCATAGTGCACAGGCATTCAACAAAAATTAACTCAGTGTATACACCCATCTGCCACTGCTATCATCTTCACTGACCGTATAGGACGCTCTGTAGGTGTACCCGTCCAGACTAGTTCATCAGTTTCTCTGTGTACTGTATTACCCTGTTCTTCAATGGTCAGGACCCCCACAGGACCCCCACAGAGCAGGTAGTATGTGGGTGGTGGATCATTCTCAGCACTGCAGTGACACTGACG
This sequence comes from Prochilodus magdalenae, assembly GCA_024036415.1. Classification (NCBI taxonomy): domain Eukaryota; kingdom Metazoa; phylum Chordata; class Actinopteri; order Characiformes; family Prochilodontidae; genus Prochilodus; species Prochilodus magdalenae. Next base: position 359,400 of record JAMWET010001257.1, on the reverse strand, counting down.
TGGTGGTGGTGGTGGTGTGTTAGTGTGTGTGGTGCTGGTTTGAGTGGATCAGACACAGCAGTGCTGCTGGACACCTCAGTGTCACCGCTGGACTGAGAATCATCCACCAACCAGCCCACAGGACGCTGTCCTGTGATGAAGGACCAGAGGATGACGAACACTGCACTGTGCAGCAGCAGATGAGCTATCGTCTCTGACTGTACATCTACAAGGTGGAGCAGCAAGGTAGGAGTGTCTAATAGAGTGGACAGTGAGTGGACACAGTGTCTAAACACTCCAGCAGCACTGCTGTGTCTGATCCACTCACACCAGCACCACCCACACTAACACACCACCACCACGTCAGTGTCACTGCAGTGCTGAGAATGATCCACCACCCACATCATACCTGCTCTGTGGTGGTCCTGTGGGGGTCCTGACCATTGAAGAACAGGGTAATACAGTACACAGAGAAACAGATGGACTAAAGTCTGGACCTGTTCACCTACAGAGTGTCTTGTATGGTCAGTAGATTAAAAGGTGTACATAATGGAGTGGGTGTATATCGCAGATGTTGCAGCCATGAGCAGTATGTCGTATTAAACATTGTTTGACCTATAAAGGCTGAAATATTTACAGTATCCTTAAAGGTTTATGCCCTTATAGTGTTTCTTATTTATTCCTCTAAATTGACATGTTCTTCGTATTATCTGTTTGTTTTTAGGCTGGCTTAGTTGCTTCCATAGACGGCTACTCCTTTTCAGAGCAGGTTCAGTGGGAGTGTGGACAAGAGGACAAGGAGTCCTGCGGAGGACCAGAGGAGACTCCCACCAGAGGGAGCAAAGACAAACGCAAGTACGGATGGTGATCTTCAGTCTGCTGCTTCCGTACATACGAGCACGTACTGTAGAAATGAATCTAGCCCAGCATGGATGTGGGAGACACCAAATCATATACCACAGTGCTCCTTATTCAGTATTAAATTAGAATAGACATTCTTATTTAATTCTCTGATATCGTTTTACTCCTCTACACCGCTTGTGCCTCTGAGTCCTGCTGGTTGCTGAGGCCTGTCCTACCTCTCATTGGGTGGAAGGCGGGAAGCACCCTGGACAGGCTGCTAGTCTATCACCGAATATGCATTAGTAGCTTATTTAGGATTAATATTTTCACTGATAATTTTGTCTTCTTGTTGGTCTTTCACAGATGTATGAATACTACATGGTCAAAGAAGGACTCACCTTTTCAGGCATCACCCGGACGAGCTAGAGTCCCTCTGTCTCAGGTGCTGGGAGCAAGCCACCCTCCTGTATTACTCAGCAACAGACGTACTTGTGAGTTTAACACTGAAGTTATTTACACTACACAGTTAATATATTAAAGGAGCGATATGTAATACTAGTAGTGTTGAAATTAAGAAATGACTTGATTGAGGAGACACTTAGCCAACTTGCCATGTCCTCCTGGACTGTAAGCTGTCTTCATCTTTCAGTGTGGCAGTATTTCCTGGTGTTTTACCACGTCTCTGGTCATGGAGCTTTACAGAGAGATGCCAAGGCTTTGTAGGTTGTGTACAATCTAACGATAGGTCTATTGATCCAGTTCATTTGCTTGCTTATATGGCTTCGGCACACAGGGCTTGCCTGCCAGTTTTTCTCATATCTGGCAACCCGGGGTTGGGAAAATGGACAGTAGGCGGGATCACAGGCTAAAACACAAACAGAATTTCTGATCTGGAATGGAAATCTCAGAAGAGAGCATGCTGGCTGTAGCAGTGTTTGCAGAGAAGCCAGTAACTTAGCGTGTTTAGTGAAGTTAATACACTGCCAGGCCAAAAATAAAAAAACGTCACCACGTGGATTGAACTAAGCCAATAGGATAACTGGATAATTACTGTAGGGGTGATTATGTTTCAGCTGGCAACCAGTTATTTAACCTTGACTGATGCAGTGAGTACCTTCTCATCTGTTAAACAACCATGTGGGAAGACGCGTCCTGAGGTGGTGGAAGAGATGTTCATCTGTTTCAGAAGGGTCAAAATATTATCATCAAGCAGAGAACACATCTAAGGAGATGCTGAAGCTACTAAACTCGGGTTTAGACCTGTCCTAGCGTTAAACAGCGGAGGGACGCTGGGGGAACCTCATCTTCCAGGAAGGAATGTGGTGGGAGTAAATCCTGAGTGATGGTGATGGGCGATCTCTTAACCATGTGGTGAATCAGATGATGGAGGAACAGCAGGAGAACTCAGGGAGGTGTTTAACAGTGAGAGGAAGAGCATCTCCACACGCACAGAGTGAAGGGAAGTCCAGGAATCGGAACTAAACAGCTGTGCAGCCTAAAGAAGACCACTCGTCAGTGAGGCTAACCAGCTAACACGACTTCAGTCTGCTGGGGAGCGTAAAGAATGGACTCTGGAGCGATGGAAGGTCATGTGGTCTGATGAGTCCAGATTTACCCTGCTCCAGAGCGATGGGGCATCAGGGTAAGACAAGCAGCAGCTGAAGTACCCATCATGCCTAGTGCCTCTCATACAAGCCTGTGGGGGCAGTGCTATGATCTGGGGTGGTTGTAGTTGGTCAGGTCCAGGATCAGCAGCGTCATGTGCCCAAAGAATGAGGTCAGCTGACCACCTGAACATCCTGGACCACCTGGTTACTCCATCAATGGATTTCTTCTTCCCCGGTGGCACGGCCCTATTCCAGGATGCCAGGATCCATCGGGCTCAGATTGTGAGCGAGCGGTTCAGGGAGCATTAGAGATCATGGATTGGCCACCACGGAGTCCAGACCTGAACCCGATTGAGAGTCTTTGGGATGTGCTGGAGAAGACTCTGTGCAGTGGTCCAAATCTCTCATTATCAGTACGAGATTTTGGGGGGTAAAGTTAATGCAGCTTTGGACAAACAAATGTTGTGACATTGCAGAAGCTTGTGGAAACGATGCCACAGCGAGTGCGTGCCGCCGTGATCAAAGCTAAAGGCGCGCCAACGAAATGTTAAAGTGTGACTTTTTTATTGTTCCTTTAAAAATCAGCCTGTGTTTTAATCTGTATTTTCTGTGTGTCTTTGTGCTCATTAGGATTAAGCAGCAGTCCTCTAGAGCTGTTTTTATGTTAATGCAGTAGCATGCTCAGTTTTGTGCAGTGGTCGTTTTCATCGTTTGCTGGCAACACCAGCCGTTTTCGGGTGAAAGTGTATGATGTATCTCCTCACCCATCTGTTCGGTGTGCTCTGTGCCTTGAATAGCTAACAGCAGCATAGGGGAGAGCTCAGTGCTGGAGAGTCTGAGAGGCTGTGTGTTGGAGCTGGGCTCAGAAAGGGGCTTGTTCTTGGCCCAGCAGAAGATCAGGGAGCTTTCCATCACTATACGCATGAAGGAGGAGCTCATCAAGGAGCTGGTCAAAACAGGTAATGTTGATGATGACTGTAATGACGCGAAGGGTCTCTGTGTGTTTTAAAGGTGCCATATAACACTTTTTTCAGTATTTAAATTGTTCTTTGATGTTCTACATTGAAGGTATGTGACTTCATTTGGGGCAGAAAATGTCCAGATGCGGTTCTACACTGTGCCCGTTTCCAACCTATGATCTGGTCCTAGAATAAAATGAGCTGTTTCCCCTTTAAAATGAGCTGTTCCTCCTTATGAATAATCAGATGAGCTCTGCTCTGATTGGCTGGTTTACAGTGAGACGCTGCCCATGGTGATCACACAGAAGCACCATGTGGAAATGGACTAAATAAAATGAGCCCCTGTGTAAATAAGCTCCTCCCTCATATTATTTAGTTAGCTATGCTAGTTACTTGGAGCTAATGCTAGTAGCTAATGTAACCTATGCTAGCTACTGGCTTTCCATCTGGACATCAACACACAGTAGATTAAAGTTGATCCTCACTATGGAGCTCTCAGTTTAGGATGATCTGCTCCAACCGGCAAACACGGATACAATCACACAGCATGGCTGCTACTTACAGGCTGCTGTTGGGGTTGTGATGCTAATGAAGGTGGAGCTGCTCCTCTCTTCAGTCTCTTCAGGGTCACGCATTGAGGGGAGCTGCTCCACATTAAAGTTCCTGTTCTCCAGCTTGTTTTGGAATTTTTCCATTCCACCTTAAATGGGGCTGCTGTTACATGCTGTTCTGGCATCTGTATAAGCTGCAGCATTTAAGGTGGAACTAAACATTGGATTAAGGAGCTGGTGAATAGGAAGCAACTTCAGCCTGGTTTAAAGATGAACATTCACCGTGCACCGCTGACAGTTGGGTTCCTTGGGAAGGGAATGAAAGGGAGTGCCGACATCCCCTTCCCAGCCTGGAACGCTGGAGTTCTCCACATAGACCACCATGTTGGTTCTGTATCTCCGTTGTGGTTGTATGTAAAAGTTGGGGATGTAAGTATTAATGAGTGTATCAGTGCACATGTTGTCCCTCATAGTCTCTTGGTTTATTGGCCTGCCTGCAGGTAAAGACGCTCAGGCCATGAACAGACAGTATAGCCGGAAGGTGGCGGAGTTGGAGCAGGAGGCTGAGCAGGCACGGGCTGAGCTCACAGAGGCCCAGAAACAGCTACAGGACCTGGAGGTGCTGGGCAGCCGCGATGCCGCCGACCGCTCTAAAGCCCAGGAGTGCAGGAGGAAGATTGCAGCTGCGCAGAGCAAAGTGCAGGTCAGCTTGTTGCACATGCTGGTGTCGGGTTTGCCACCGCCCGTTAACTGAGAGGGAGCGCTTGCGAAGCTGAACAGGATCATTAAGATGAACTTGAGGCGTGCTCTGGCTCCTCAATACCATTCATCATATTCATCACTTCATCTACAGACCCCAGTATTGAACCGAATCACATGCTGCAAAGTTTGAGATGCTGAAAATGGCTGGATCATTGGCTATTTAAATCGATGTAGGGTTGCATCCTGAGGAAACGTGTGATTCACTCTTCGAATAAGCATTAGTCTGGGTTTATAAATGTTGGGTAAGCAGCCACAGCGTCTGACGGTGAAGAACATTTATTGGATGTAAATACTCAGCCTGATTTATAGGTAACCCCTGTATGTAACCTGGGTAAATCTGAGGTAGTTTGAAGTCCCTTCTTTACACAGACTTGCTGGTAGCCCTAAGTTTGAAGCTATATCCTGGCCTCATTGCTTGCAGGTGCTGAAACAGAGACAGCGGGACACCGTTCAGCTGGCCTCGCTGTCAGTGCAGAGCGAGCGGCGCGTGCAGGAACTGGAGAGGAGTGTGCAAAGCCTAAGGCAGCAGCAGGATCAGCTCCATCGGCGCCTGCGAGAGGAGAGCCAACAGAAAAGGCGACTGGAGAGCGAGATGCAGCGGGGAAAGTACCGGGTCAAGGTGAGAACATGCCGTTGACTGTACATCTGACCACAAAGATTCAGCACTGGTTAGGAAGTGATATGGCCCATGTGCAGTCTAGCTTCATCTCTACTCTCATCTTTAATGGCCCAAGAAGGTGCAAATCTGTAATCTTATAATTGGTTCTGATGTTTCAAAATTGGTGCATATGAATTGGCACTGATGGATCGTTTCACGTTTACACAGAACAGAAAAGTAATTTATTTATTTTTTTGTTCATTTTTGGAACCTCGTCTGTGTTCAGGAGTTGGAGATAAAGAACGAGCAGCAACAGAAGATCCTGAGGATTAAAACCGAGGAAATTGCTGCCTTCCAGAGGCAGAGGAGAAGTGGCAGCAATGGCTCGGTCGTCTCCCTAGAGGAGCAGCAGGTACAGGCCTGATCGCAGCCTGATCCGATTCAAGTTCAGCAGCTGCTGTTTTCAGGTTTCTTGTGAAGTTGTACATTTTGTAGATTTCTGTTTGTAGTTATAGGGCATCTTGTTTTCAGCGGAGCATGTGTTGACTCTTGCGCCTGGTATTTGAGCTTGTGTTTGATAAAGAATGTTGCACGCTTTGTAATGAACGTGTTTCATCATGTTTCATCCATGTGCATTTTTCACATACCTCTTGCCGGTGCTCATGCCCGTGCCGGTTCCCAGGCTCTACTGAACCCGTTAAGAACAGGGCCCTTTTCCATTGGTTTGGGAGCCGAGTGATTACCTATCTGGAGGTGGGCAGTCTTTAGTCCGTAAGCAGAAGTCGGCGAGCAGAGCATAAAAAACAACATGGTGGAACATGTTCTCCACCTGCAGCTTCTTCACCAGCTCTTTCAGCATCTGTGCTCAGCCCAGAGGGACCGTCATAGACAGCGATTATATATAGGGGACTCATACGTGTTTCCCCTGTCCGTTATGAAGGTGGACTGTTTAAAAAAACAGCGTGTTAAGGTTCCTAGCTACCTATAGTGTTCCCCATATTTCAGATCTCCTGCTAAACGACAAGTATTTTCAAAGTTTCAGATTCTAGAAGAATTTAGGAGATGGACACCACCAGTTGAATGCGCTCATCCATGATTGTTCCCGAGTTCAGCTCAGTGCAGTGCATCGTGCAGCTTCCCGCCCCTTTTGCCGCTTATGTCATGAGTTCCACAGTTCCAGACCAGAGAGTTAACAGGATTTTCCCGGGAGTGAAAAATAAGGAACGGTTCAAGATCTTGGCCCCGGCACCATGTTGGTGTAGCAGAAGTTTGACCAATGCTGTTATTCAGAATTCAGACTACTGCAGTCTGCTTTTATCAGTGTTGTCTTTTGCGTCCTGAGCAGAAGATCGAGGAGCAGAAACGCTGGTTGGACGAGGAGATGGAGAAGGTTCTGGAGCAGAGGAGAAGTCTGGAGGACCTGGAAGGGGAGCTAACCAAGAGAGAGGAGATCCTGGCCAAAAAGGAAGCGCTGCTGCTGGAGCGCAGCGGCTTGGAGACGAAGCGACTCCGCTCTAGCCAGGTCTGAGTCACATTCCAATGTTTGAATGTCACTGTGTTCAGTTAAATTTCAGTTAGCAAAGGGGCTTATTGCTTTTCTGAATATTACTATTCTGAGTGATGGAAAGTCAGTAAAGCAGAATGCTCTGCAAATCTTGGTGTAGACATGTCAAAGACAGATACATGCCATGTTCAGGGATGGCATCTCATTGTCCAATGCGCTCATGTTCCTTGGCAGGCTCTGAGTAAAGACCTGTTGACGCTGACGAGTCGTATTGAATCTCTGGAGAGGGAGCTGAGTGAGCGGAACGGCCTGCTGCGCAGCAGCAGCGCACAGGACTCACAGCAGATCCGACAGGAGATCTCTAACCTGCGGCAGGAGAAAGACCAACTCCTTAAACAGCGAGTGGAGCTGGACGACAAACTGCGGCAGGGGAACCTGCTCTCTCCAGAGGTGGGTTAAAAGTGTGGAGTCCTTTAAATAGATAGGTGAACAGACAGAACTAATGGACAGACAGATGTTACTGGATTGTGAGCGTGAGGCACTGAACACATGATAAATACTCGGGATGCACCGAAATGAAAAACCAAACAAAATGAAACAAAGGCCGAATACTGAACACAGTTTTTTAGGGTTTCATTCATTTTCCACTTTTTCACCACTGCATAAATGAAATGGGCTAAATCCCAAATAGCAAGCAGGTGTGGGTACTCTCAATCAGCTGAGGGTCAAAGGTGGCCCACATATGTACACCGAAGGATTTGTCCACCTGTCCCAAAACAGATCTGGTCCACTTCCACTTCAGATCAAGAGATACGGCTGATGATGGCCTACGTTTGGACGAGGCGTGGCCCTAATCTGGTGACAGAGCACCTCATTCCACGCTAGCCGGGACTTTTTTACTTTGTTGTAATATTTGGATTTTGTCTCTTTGAAGAGGAGAGAGAGAAAGATTCACTAGTAGCATGACCTGTCTGCCTCGCTGTAGCGGCTCTGCTCTGGTCTTTACTCTGGGGCTCCGTTTGGCTCCGTTCTGAATAGAAGCTGTGAAACGTCAGTGTGTGACTCGCAGTGGAAAAATAAGGCGCGATTGTCGGGTAAAAGGTATTCGTGTATGGACTGGAGGGTGAAGGCGAAGGCTGAGATGATGTTTACATATTACTTCAGACTCCTCCTTCGTATTTTTTTTTTTAAAGTGAGAAATTCGTTTTTCCATAAAATAGGCTGTTTAATGTTCAAAGTCCTGCAGTAAGGAATTTTTGCCCCTTGTCTCTGAAAACAAAAGACCATTTTGGTTCCACTTGAGAGAAACTGACATCAAAAATTAGGTTGAAGAAGTGTCCTAGTTCATTTTCCCCCGTTCTGCCTGATTTCTTAATTTGTTGATTGATATTTGTGTTCACTGATACATGCCACCGATTGAGGGTTGGAGGCGCCCCAACCAAAGGCAGTGTATCGCTGTCCAAAGAAAAACAGGTATCTCCAAAATGACAACTTAACTGGAGAGGCCAAAAACATTTAATTCCATTTAGTTTGAATGGAAGTCAGTGGAACCAGACGTCTTTCCCAGCGGCTGTGGGCCATTTCTTGTCCCTTCTTCATGAGATTCACACACCTTGTCAACAGCAGCTCATGTGATCAAATGAGGCGTACATGTAAAATCAACCACAATTGAGACATGTTTTTCTTTGGACAGCAACGGAATATATTTTTGAGCAAAATGGTGTTGTGATTTCCTGTGGGCCTTTATGTGAGCCTTAAGGTTTAGAATCTTTCGTCTGCAGGGAACAGCCTTAAATCTGGCATCCACAATTCTACTGCGGAGTTTAAAATGTCAGGACAAATTCAAGTTTAAAATAGGTATATTTTTTCACACAGCAAAAAAAAAAAGGGAATCACACAGTGTTTTATTCATCTGGGTTTTTCATCCGCTCTTTTCTGCGGTCCACTTAATGTAGTACATGCTCAAGTTGCCTACCCACTGTTGAACGTTGTATTGTTCTGTTGATAAGCGTTCTGTTCCAGAATGCCCTTGATAATCGCTAATGCTAACATGCTCAATGTACAGGGCCGAAGAAAGTGGAAGAAATGAAAATGAAAACCCTGAAGTTTCATACAAACTTGAGTCACTTAAACAAACCCACCACAGAACTCTCTGTACTCTCAACTTTCAGGAGGAGCGCACTTTGTTCCAGCTGGACGAGGCTATAGAAGCACTGGACGCTGCCATTGAGTACAAGAACGAGGCCATCACTCAGAGGCAGAGGCAACTGAGGGCATCGGGCAGCATGCTCACGCAGTGGGAGATGAACCTGATGGCCAAACTCACCTACCTGTCTGCTTCGGAAACGCGTGCCCTGCTCTGCAAGTACTTTGATAAGGTCTGTAGTTTACCAGAAAGCCTTTTTTTACACCGACTGTACACGACGGGTGGTCTTCACGTTCTGTGACCTGTGTGTCTCCTCGTTAATGAACGTGTGTGAAGGTGGTGTCCTTGCGTGAGGAGGAACGGAGGTTGCAGATGGCTCTGGCGGAGTTGGAGATGCGGGTGGGTGAGCAGCAGCACCTAGTGCAGTGGCTGGAGGCAGCTCTAGAGCGGCAGCAGCTGGACACGGACCGGCGGCTCACCCAACAGCAGAAAGAACACGAAAGGAACGTGCAGCTCCTGCTGCAGCAGTGCAGAGGTGGGACCACACTTATAAGAAAGAGGTTTATTCAGGTGTGCTCTTAGATTAGTGTATTTCAAAACTACAGTGAACCTGACCGTTCCATGACAGGGAGACAGAGAAGTTGGAGTATATTTGATCTATACCTGTATATACATTACACTATATACACTACACTGCCAAAAGCATTCGCTCGTCTGTCTTCACACACATATGAACTTGAGCAACATCCCATTATTAATCTACAGGGTGTAATATGATGTTCCACCCTTTACAGCTAGAACAGCTTCAGCTCTTCTGGGAAGGCTTTCCACAGGGTTAGGAATGTGTGTATGGGAATTTCTGACCATTCCTCCAGAAGCACATGTGTGAGGTCAGACACTGATGTTGGACGAGAAGGCCTGGCTCTCAGTCTCCGCTCTAATCCATCCCAAAGGTGTTCTATCAGGTGGAGGTCAGGACTCTGTGCAGGCCAGTCCAGTTCCTTCACACCAGACTCGCTCATCCATGTCTTTATGGAGCTTGCTCTGTGCACTGGTGTGCGGTCATGCTGGAACAGGAAGGGGCCGTCCCCAAACTGTCCCCACAAAGTTGGGAGCATGGAATGGTCCAGAGTCTCGTCTGCTGAAGCTTTAAGAGTTCCTCTCACTGCAACTAAGGGGCTGAGCCCATTTGCCTATTTGCTCGACTTGCATCACAGAACTGTGGACTTTAACAAGTCTGATGTCGGACACCCCCTGGTTCACAGTGTAGCTGCTTTGATGTGAAACAGTGTACTTCAAGTTTACTACTCCTGCACCTAAAGCGAGGGGTGCCCTGTACCCTGATCCTTGGGTCAACACCAGTGGTCCATAGTGGGCTGGTGATGGCACTTTGGATGATTTAATAATAAAAAAGAAAAATTAATTAAATTTCAAATGGTAAACAATATTAAAGGGCCTTATCCTACTTTTTTTTCCATTTGACACTCATCATTAAAAAACTGCACAAATAGCTGCACCAAGAAGGAGTCATCTGACTGGAATGAAACTTGGTGTGTAGGTTTGACATCCTGAGACATGCTAATGATTCACATGACGTAAGCATGGATGGGCCGTATCTCTGTACCTGATACATGCAGACGACTGTCCTTAACACCAAGTCACAGTCACCAAAGACTGCAGTGGTGTCGTACCAGACTGTCATGGAGTGACTCAGAATGGCAGCGGGTCATCTTCAGTGACGAGTCCCGCTTTAGTCTTGGTGGAGACGCCCAACGAGTCCGTGTGTGGAGGCACCGTGGTCAGCACCGAGATGAACGGTTTGGTGTCACACGTCCAGAAGGCCGGGTGTCCCTCCACCTCCACCCCTACCGCACCATCTGCAGGAACTGTGTGAGGATGTTCAAGCTGCATGGGATGGATTATCACAGGACACCTTCTAGGTTGAGATATTGTTTTGATGATGAATATATTATCTACTGACAGTGGTGGAACATCTTGTCTACTGAACATCAGTTTGAATTCCTTGCAGGGTAGTGAGTACTGAACAAAAACACGTTTGCAGGGTCACTGACTTCAGAAAACAAAGCTAGGGGGCACTGGAGTGGAGTTAGCTGCCATTGTTCTAGCGGAGGTGTAGGAGTTGTAGTTCTGTGAAGACGAGGGAAAGGCAGGGAGAGGAGGTTGTGCATGCCTGTGTTACGGAGCACTCATCAGGAGATCAGGTATGAAATTAGTCAGCATGAGTTTTAAACAGTGGTTATATAAACTATGTGAAAAAGCTCCAAAGTAAAACTCTGTTGTGTTGTTGGTGTAAGAGACGTTAATTACCTTACCTGTCTTACCTGCTGTTTCTGATCACAGATCAAATGGACGAAGGTCTGGCTGGTAGGCAGCGCCAATATGAGGCCGTGATTCACAACCTCAGCAAAGAGCTGAACATGTACAAGGCAGCCAATCAGGAGCTCAGCATTAAAATAAAGGACATGTGTGGATCCACTGGCCAGCTCGGAGATCAGAGCAAGGGTGAGTGGTTAGTCAGGAGCGAGTGCATCACCTTTGCCCTTTCCTACAGCTGTCTATAATTAATAACTTGCGTTGTAGGTGGAGCGGAGAGGATTCAGTGCAAAGCAGCCGGAGAGGGTTCAAGGTGCACTCCTGAACCCGACAGAACGCACAAATCCAGGGAGGAAATGCGGGAGTTGGTGCATGCGCCCCTGCCCCCCACATGGAGGCGCTCTTCCCTCCCTACTGAAGACCAGCACTGCATGGAGGAGCTTCGACAGAGGGCGGCGTGTGAGCTTCCGCCCAACAGGATTGTCCAGCCTGCTTTGAACGCTGCACATTGGAGTGGGACAGGCTCCTTGTCACTTAACAAACCACGGAGGGAATTCCGGAGGTCGAGCCTGAACACAGGACCCATTGGTTCAAATTCTGCCATTATTGACGTTCGGAAAAATCCTGTATAGGGAATGAACACTTTGGACAGCTGTTTATAGGGATTAGTCTTCCTCCTGTGTCCACTAAGCCCCCTGCCTTGTGTATATCAGTGCTAAATTTCACTAAGCCTTTACTGTCATAAGATGTTTCATGTTCACACTTCGTGTACCGGATAAAAGCACTTTTTATAGGGTGTTGGATTTCTTTACCAGCTTGACTCATGGTCATATAGCCACAAGAATCTGGGTAGAATTAATTCTTGCTCTTCCAGCAGTGTGTGTAACGGAGTTGGTCCACCTTTAAATGTGTCCTGTAGAGGATTTATAAACTTTTGACCAAAGGACCGTACCTACCAGTGTGTAACACCTCCACCAGCACCAATGACAGCTGGGGCATGGACAAGTGTCTGGATGTAGCCACATCAGTGTTCAGACTTTCTCACGTCAAAGAACTGGTCAGTTGGTCCAGATTTGGTGGATGCCTTCCCTGGCACAGTTCCGAGGAGAATTCCCTGTAGACTGGGATTGTATCCATTGCTGGTAGACCCGTATGACCGTACGCTTCCATACACCTGCAGATTCAGCTACTTCCTTCACACTATGGTCTTTGGCCACGCCCACATGCAGTCCCTCCTTTTAGCCAATCATTAACATCTGCTCTGGAGCCATTTTCCACACATGGAACGAGACATTCCCTGCACTGTAGCACCTCTTCCCAATCTACGGATCCCGTCACTCACACCCCACAGGTATTTATAGTATCCCCATCATCCTCGTGCAGCGCCATCTGCAGGAGCCTGAAGTTACTACCGCCTTAAACACACAAGGTGACTGATATTTTCTTTGTCCAGTGAGCTCATATTTAATTTGAATTAAACCACTGTTATTTTAACTCCCATCATCCCACTGCCGTCTCAAGAAGTAAACAAACAAGTCTCTGTATCTCGATGTCACAGGATACGAATCTTGACTGTAAAGTGAACAGCTGCATGTCTTTCAGTTAACTTATAACCTGCCACAAAACACCTAATCAGCAATAACTTTACATGCTGTGAGCTGATATTAATGTAGCAGCTCATAAACATCAATGATGGTGTATGTATGTGTGTGTGTGTATATAATGTAGAGAGAGAGAATTTAGTGGGTATGTACACTAAAAGAAATAACGCTTTGACATCCAGTAATTTGTTTTTTTTGTATCTTTATTTCTTGATCTGTGTTTATGACCAGCATATAGCAGTATTTAATACTGTAGCTTTATAACTTGAGTCTTCTGCTCGTTATGAGACTTAAAGGGGAATTCCATTGACCTTTCAAATTGATCTAAATATTTCAGTCCTTGAGATGTAAATATAATACAGATATTATTCACTGTTATTCAGATGTAAAATGGTTCATTTGGAGAGAAACGTACAGACTCTGTTTTCTTTGCTTTTTGAGTGTGTGTGTGTGTGTTTAAAAAAAATATACATTATTGCTTGGACGTCTGGTTCCCATCACCACCACTGTGATCAATTCCGAATTAGTTTCTTTAAAACAGAGCATTTCACACCACACCTTTCTGAATGTTTACATTCGATCTATATGATTATGTAGACATTTTGGGAAATCTGACATGAGACATTCGTCATATATATAATTTATTTAGTTTATTAATTGTTCAGTCATTTATGCAGTAAACACAGCACCCATAAAGCATAACCGATGAGCATATGTGTTAGCTTCGAAATTAAAAAAGCAATTTTAAAACCTGATAAAAGAATTCGAGCCAGCCAGGAGTCGAACCTAGAATCTTCTGATCCGTAGTCAGACGCGTTATCCATTGCGCCACTGGCCCGATGAGTCAGTGAGTCGACACTGTTATTCATGAAGTACAGGAATGAGCTTGGCGGAAGAGGGTAATTTATAAAAGCCAAAATAAAAGTCCTTGTAAATAAACTAATTAAAACTAAAACAAGGTTTTTTAAGCACTGTTAATAAAAGCATGCTTAATACAATAATCTACAGTTTTGTTTGTCGTATGAGATTGTAGGTTTGCCGATTCATTTCGTCCTCCCACCATCCCCACCATCACACAAAGATGCTAGTTATGTTAGCTAGCTCTGGTTAGCATTTAGCTGTCGTGAAGCTACAGTAAGCAGGGTCCCACTTGAGTGTAGCATTCCCAGTATGGGTGTCCTGGTTTTGGAGGTACGGCCGCTTGTTTTTTTGATCAGATGTTTATTTGATCAGAAGTCATACCGCTAATTCAGCAGTCTGCTTAGTCAGACTTCCTAGCGGCCTTGTTCCAATCCGCTGAACCTCTCCGCTGACTCCCGCTGTATCCGGTAAAATTGGGACGTGTCCGGAGTCGGAACCGCAAGCGGCCTCGTGGCCTAATGGATAAGGCGTCTGACTTCGGATCAGAAGATTGCAGGTTCGAGTCCTGCCGGGGTCGATCTTTTGAGGCACATGTGTAAAGTTAAAGCAGCCTCGTGCTGTGCTCGAAGGACCGAACGTTAACCCGTAACGGTGGCCAAGTGACAGTTATGGTTATAAACTGTTTATAAAGAATAAAGATTTTACCAAGAATGTTTCCACCATCTGCTAATGTACAGTTATTCCCTCCTATGGTTTTTTTTTATGAGGTACTATCTCATAATTATGTCTTTCTCAAAATGATGATGTACAATATAATAATTATGACTTTCTCAGAATTACGACCTGCTATCTAATAATTATGACTTACTCTCTATTAATTATTAATTACTATCTCATATTTATGACCTACTATCTCATAATTATGACCAACTTTCTAATAATCATGACTTATTATCTCTTAATTATGATTTGGTTCACAATTACGATTTGCTATCTCATAATTATAACTTACTGTCTCATAATTATGACGTCATATATGGCCCTTTTTTCTTTAAATGGGGGAAATGGGCTTCTGTAGCTTACTGTGCTAATAAACATGTTATATTCTACCATGCTAGCTCCCATGATGGATTAGCCGTTGCAGGAGAAGTCATTCCCACCGTGGACACATGCATGTCTTCAAGACCAAAGAAGAGGAGGGAGGAGTTCGGCTCTGAGTCTCAGCAAACAGCACCAGGTAAAGTTTATTCCACCTGGACAAAGAGACAGACAGAAGCACATCATGAATGAGTCTGCAATCAAACCATATATATACAGACTGTGTGAGATCGTATAAAGTATGTTTCAGAGACAGCGGCCTGGAAATGCAGGGCTTGGATAGATGCATCCTGTATGACCAGTGGATCTGATAGACTGGACACTGAGTGGAGCTACAATGAGTTTAGACCTACAGGCCCTAGGCTGATTAACAGTAGAGGAGCACAGTGCCTGCAGTTACATGGTTTATCCGCTAGATGTCACCCTTGACCTCCGCCCAGAGGCTGCTGCCCGGCTCACTGATGACTGGCTCGCTCTGATTTTGATCTAATTAGCCCAGTTTGTCTAAGACACGCTTTCATATTGTCTACCAGAGACTCTTATTTTGGTAGTCATTAAATGCCACTGGATTTGCTCGCTGTTTCCACATTTTAAGTCCTTCCCGAGAAGCTGAAAGGCCTGTCCATCTTAATGCACTCAGTGCAGTATAAAAGATTCACTTCGTGGTCATTTTAAAATAGAAGCGTTAGTTTAAAATAGTAACTGGAATTATGGAATTCTCCAGAATTATGGAATTATTATTTTAACGAAACAGCACGACTTAAACACAGCAAGCAGCATTTTATGCATAGAAATATATTATCTTTATATCAGCAGATATTACAACACGTGATCAATTATTATTATTATTATTATTATTATTATTATTATTATTATTATTATTCTGCACGCGCTAAATCGAATATTAATTTCCCTGTAAATGCGAAGCAAATCTCTCCAGTCGTTTAATCTCGCCTGAGTTTAAGGAGGTTTGGAGGAAGCTTGTGATCACGTGCTACGAAATGTGATTAATATTTTGGTTTTTAAAAAATTCTGAGGATTATTTTGAATTAATGATTGACACATTTTGGTCGCGCGTGGACAGAAATTCAATCAAATCGGAAATCGGAATGTTTCAGTGGGAACGAATTAAGACCAGATCGAATATTTATTAAAGAATTTTATTTATTTACTATGTATTTATTTTTTTCGCTGAAATAAAACCGAACGCACCGATGAACGTCTCCACAGGGGAGCTCGAGCTTCAGGGTTATTGATCATTTGCACTGCAGGTCCGGACAGTCGTACAGTGGAAGGCTCGAGCAGGTTATTACTCTACAGCAGGGCGGCATTAATATACACACTAACTCAACACAGTAAATACAGAGAAATATTAAATACACAGTACAGGAGAGGCAGAGAGAGGAGGACCTGTGTAGGAATTCACTGATACGAAATATTAGACACGATGATGTCAGAATCTCAGAAAGAGGACATATATATACATAGGGTAAATGTAGTTTGTTTGTATATATATATATATATATATATATATATATATATATATATATATATATATACATACATATGTGTGTTTGTGTGTGTGTGTGTGTGTGTGTGTATTAACAGAGTACAGTTTGTTGGTGGTATCTGTAATGTTGGTGGTGTTAGTGGTATCGGTGGTGTTGGTGGTGTTAGTGGTATCGGTGGTGTTAGTGGTATCTGTGATGTTGGTGGTGTTAGTGGTATCGGGGGGTATTGGTGGTGTTAGTGGTATTGGTGGTGTTAGTGGTATCGGGGGTATTGGTGGTGTTAGTGGTATTGGTGGTACCCTGTGTTTATTAACTGTTCATTAGCCGGTTTGTTGCGGCCTGGATGCTGCGGTTCCTCCTACCTGATGAACAGGCTGTGTTGCTGGATGTCTACAGTCCAACTGATTTAAAAAAAAATAGTTTGTTTGTTTTTCAGAGAGATTATTGTAAAATGTTTTATATTATTATTATTATTATTATTATTATTATTATTATTATTATTATTATTATTATTATTATTATTATTATTATTATTATTATTATGTACTAAGCCTTCATTTATAACGTGTATTTCTATTTCTGGCTCGGAAGCCTGATTGTTCTAACAGCGAACGAACAGCGGGGTTCAGTCAGTTCTCCGCCTCGCCGCTGGGGGTCGCCGCTGCCACAGTGAGAGAGTTTCAGAACTGCGCTCCGATTAGCGTCATAGATAGACAGATAGATAGATAGATAGATAGATAGATAGATAGATAGATAGATAGATAGATAGATAGATAGATAGATAGATTTTTGTGCAGCTAATCAGTGTGTTCAAGTGTAAATGTTTTTTTTAATGGAATGCTGCTTAAGGTTCTACCTTTTTGAAAATGGTTCCATACACTGCACCTAAAAGGGTGTTGCAAAGATTCCATATAGAACCATATACATTCTACATCAGTCTACAGAACCATGAACTTACAGAACCGTCTTGACTGAAGAACCCTATTTTTGAGATGTGCAGCTAGCGGACTTAGCATTAGTGTTCAGCCGCTCTCCTGCTAAAGTTAGTTCAGGACTGGAGGTGGCAGCTCAGCCTAACACTGAATGAAGGTAAAGAGTTACCAGTTAGCGTTATGCTAATGCTATCTGGTTGTCACTAGCCTTCGCTCAAGGCGTGTCCAGTCGAGCTACCTCTTCTCTATGGTCTGTGATTCTCGGTGGTTTGGTGTGGTATAGGTATGTTTGGTGTATAGGTTCTGATGTTCTATAAAGAGATGGTGTTGGGAACCTGGGTTCTCCATGTCTAGAACTCACATATAGATTTTTTTTTTTTTTAGACTCTCTAATCCACCAGTGAACCTACACGTGTCTTCTGAGTGTGTAGGGAATGTTAATGATGAAAATCTGGAAAACCTGGAAATACTAAGATTCTTTGGGGGACTATTTGACCTCACAGCGCCCTGCAGCATGTATCCCTCCACCATGAATGGAGTTTAAGGCTGAGATCTTCTCCACACTATCATAAACAGCGTCTCAGACATCAGGCAGCGTATTCAGAACCACCTCATGTAGGAACTTTCTGTGAGGGAGCTTTTAGAGGGGACGGTTGGTTACCTTCACCACCGCCACTGTACAAAGCTCTGGCTCTAGTTCCTCTAGAACGGCACATTTCACACAGAACCTCTCTGAAGGACTTTGAAACCTGCTGAATGACCAGAGTTCCCCTTAACCAGCATACCGGATGCAACAGAGCTTCACAAGGCCTTCGTTTGACCTCGCTGACCTCTCCTAAACGGAAAGGCTGGACCCTTAAACGGAGCACTTAGTAGGATAAAGGCCGGGGTCGAGACCTTCTGCCACTGTCCACTCAGTCTCTGTGTCTTTAGGTTCTCCTAAAACAAGCTTTGGTTCCTGATTAGCTAGTACCTAGGAGGAGCTCATGGAGCACGTGTTCCCACACACGTTCGAGCCGGAATGTTCTTTTGTACCGTCCTGTAAACATCACGCTTTAGAAAGACGGTTCTTCAGGAAAGACAGTGACTCGATGAGCTTCCTAGAGAACCATTTCCTACACGCTTAAATGGTTCCTTACACAGTGAAACAGTTCTTTAGACTGATGGAGGCTGATGGTTTATATAGAAGCATTTTAAAAATGGTTCTATTTACCACCACACAGGGTTCTTTTGTTGCTATGAGTTTAGCACCAGAACTCTCAGGCGGCACCGAGTTCTAGAATGTTTAGCATTACATATAGAACTCTGTTGTTCTTAGGTCACGCACTACTTTCTAGAATGCTGGAATGCACGCAGTTCTGGTTCTTTAAGGGTTGGGTATGCTTAAATGGTTCTTGGCATGGTGAAATGTTTTAAGGGAGCATGTGTTGCATATAGTTCCATATAGAACCATTTGAAACTGGTTCCATTAAGTATACTATAGGGTTCTTCTGTTATTCTTAATTTTTTATAAAATTGAGTTCTAGAATGTTAAATGTCATGTGTAATATACTAGGGTGTAGAGTACTACTGTGCATTCAAATCTAGAACGCTAGAATGCATTCTATACTCTTGAAAATGGTTCTTCAAAGGTTCTCGTAACACTTGTATGTGTTGTGTCTTCCTTGGCACTTTTCTTTTTATCTTCATTTCTATTTTTTTTTTATTTTTGCCTTCATGCATGAGCTCACTATGAGTACTCTAGACCTACAGATGATGCTAAACATTCTAGAACTCAAAGCACTACTCAGGAGTTCTAAAAAAGACAGTTCTTTAAGGGTCCCAGGTTCTATTTAGGGCCATTACTTCTATAGAACTGTTCGCCTGCTTAAATGGTGCTTGAGAGAACCCTTGACAAACCATTTTTGAGAGTGTAGAATTATTTCCGTTCCAGCGTTCTAGAATGAATAATACGCATGGACTATATGCACTCTAGAACACCAATGTGTAGGAATTCTAAAAAAGACAGTTCTTCAAGGGTTCTTCAGGAAAGGCCCCTATTTATATATAGAACACTATAGAGCATTCTTCCACGGTGCCCTGCATGGCTCTTTAGATTGCTGGTTTTGAATTAGGGTTCTAGGTGGCTCCAGAAAGGGTTCTATTACTGTTATGGTATCAAGCTTGTAACAGTTGAAGAGCCATTTGGGTGCCATAAAGAACTATTGTCAAAAAGGTTCTATATAGAACCATGTTCCCTTCATTCTCTTAGGCTTTCATTTACATTTATGGTATGTAGCGGACGCTTTTATCTAGAACGACTGACAAATACGACTGTCATCACGTTAACAGGTTATGGCTCACGACGCATCCTGTAACCTGATCTCTAACAGTAGCAGCGAATACAGTGGTAGCAGAATTCCCAGAGCAGCCAGTGGCGGAATACCATCGGAATAATCTGGGAACCTCGTCCATAAGAAGTCTCGCTTGTTGAGTTTATGGATTTGCATGATCAGTTTTATTAAATCTGATTTTGTTTTCTCAGACGTTCCACCACAAGAGAAAAAACAGGAACCCATGAAAGAAGGAGCTCATGCTGGAGTCCACCTCCTCACTGTATCCGTTTCCTCCTCTTTCTGGTCCCGGCTCTTTTATCGGGCGAATATTTAAAAAATTAAAGAACCCAAAGGAGATTTGTGGAACGCTTGTACTGAGAGTGTAATTACAGGCCATAGTAAGGCTGTAGCTAGGACAAGGTACTAGCTAAAGAACATTTAGGGGAAAGGGTTCCCAGAAGGACATTTAATTCAGAACCTTTATATTTGGAAGACTCCTTAAAGGCTCATTTACAGCAGGTCAGAGAGAACCATGGAGTCTTGAGTCCTCATGGTTCTAGATATAAGCACTGCCTTTACTATAAGCAAGCTTTTTTTTTTTAACAACCACGAAACATATTTATATATATAGGGTTCTAAATAAAGCACCATTTGTTCCAGTATTATCACAAGCATAAACAATTCTCTGTTAGACGGAACAGTTTTTGTATATAGAACTATAAAGGGTTCTATGATTGTAACAATAGAAGAACATGTGGAGTAGAGCTTTTTATTTTTACGGTTCTCTCTAAAGAACAGTTTCCCAGAGTGTTTTTGTTTTATCCGAGAACCATTTAACCATGCGAAGAATGCATTCAGGTTATTCCTTGACTTGTCTTGGTTCTGTGCAGAACCAGGAACACTCGAACAATCTTTTCACTGCAGTTGTCTTTTATTTTTGCATTTTTTTGAGTACTGGTTCTCTTGGTTCTTGTCTTTGGCGTAATATCTGTTGTATCTAATTATTTTTAAATGGTTCTACACAAACCATGAGTACCAAAGTTGTCACGGTTCTAGATATAACAGCAGCCTTTGCTAAAAGAGCCATTTTTTTCTCAACTATGAAATCTGTTGTTTTTGTAGTTCTTTGGGAAAGGCACCAGCTCTTTCTAGAACCATGAACACTGAAAGAACCATTTTCTTGCATTTTTAAAGAAGTGTTTAAATTTGTTCTACCATCCGTCTTTGCTAAGAGTGTTTATAGTACTAAAAAGGGTTCCATGCCTTTAAGCATTGGCAGAACGTTATCTGCAGAACGTTTATATTTGTTAGATTCTTTAAGGAATTCTTTACCACAGGTTATTCATTGGGTAGAACCATGCGAAGAACCTATTTACTAAAGAGGCCTTTACTAAAAGAACCTTATTTAAATAAAACTGACGATAATAATATTCCTGGGTTCTTTGGGAAAGACAGTGGTTCTATAGAAATCTTAGAGAACCAACTGAACACACTTCCTTCAGTTCTTGTGAGTGGATCCTGTCTGTGATGGAAAAGCTGTCGTGTGTCATTCTTTTAAAGTGGTTCTCTATAAACCAAAAATTAAAGAACCATTTAACCATGAGAGGAATTAATTTAGAACCCAACTGCAGTTATAACCATAGCCACTCGTCAAAGAACCATTTGAAAGGTCCTTCAGTAAAGACAATGGTTCTATAGAGAGCAATCGAAGAACCTTTTTTTTGCCCTTTGTGAGAGGTTCTTCTCTATGATGTAAAATCTGTGGTATATGGTTCTTTTAACATGGTTCTACATAAACCAAAAATGGTGTGTAAACTTTGAAAAGGGTTCTGTGACTTGTAACAGTAACAGAACTTTTATGTAGAACGTTTATATTTGTAAGATTCCTTAAAGAACAACAGGGTTTTCATCATGGTTCTAGATATAACCAATGTCACAGCTAAAAGATCTGTTAGATTTTTCAAACAGCCTTAAAAAAATTATTTTCCAAAAGGTTCTTCTGTAAAAATAAGGGTTCTGTATAGAACCATGAGCAAATACACCTGGCTCTGGGTGGAAAATGTATATAGTGTAAATGGTTCTAGATAAGCCAAAGAAGGGTTGCACTATGGCACATCAAAAATAACTGACTAATCTGAATTATCTGTGTTGTATAGAACCAGTCCACAATAGCGGAACCCTGTTTGGGTGCTATGCAGGACCCTTTATGACAGGTTTTCCATTGTAAAGGAGAACCGTTCTACCATGCCTGGGCCATTCAGAGGGTTCTTTGACTGGGTTATATGTATGAGAGAGAGAGAGAGAGAGAGAGAGAGAGAGAGAGAGAGAGAGAGAGAGAGAGAGAGATACAGACAGACAGAGAGAGAGAGAGAGAGAGAGAGAGAAGAAAAGGGAGAAAGACAGAGGGGGAGAGAGAGAGAGAGCAAAAGAGAGAGGGAGAGAAAGAGAGAGAGAGAGAGCAAAAGAGAGAGAGAGAGACAGAGTGAGAGAGAGAGACAGAGGGAGAGTATGAATTCCCTCACATGCTATCTTCCATCTCAGTGACGGTTTTATTTTTTTCTCCTCCTCTCTGATTGGTTCTCGCCTCTCTCTTTCTGACTGGCCCCGCGTGCTTTCTTTCCTGCTCTCCGATTGGTCGCCCGCCAGCCCCTGCTGCCTCGGTGACGTCACTGCAGGAGAGAAGTGACTGAGCTGGAGGCGTTTAGAGCAAAGCAGGAGAGTGAGAGCAGGAGAGAGCAGCGCAGGCTCAGAGAGACGGGGGATGGATGGATGGATGGATGGACTGATGTTCCAGCACCTGCCGATTAGCACGAGTCTAGAACCCTCTAAAGTGAGCTTTAGAGAGAGAGCGAGAGGTGCTGCTGTGAGTCTGAATTCCCCATCCTGGAAATAAGCTGGCAGCTCGCTCCCTGGATCTGTATAGAGAAGCTCCGGAGAGGGAAGCGGCGGTGATGATGAAGATGATGCTGATGATGAAGATGGTGGTGGTGTTTTTTTGTATGAGCTCTGAACCCTTTATCGCCTCTCGCGGAGCCCCGAACTGTGCCAGGCTGGTCGTGACTCGGAGCAGCGCCGAGGACCTGCTGAGAGGTAGGAGTTCTAATCCCTGTCCTTCACAACGTCTGGGCTCATTAAATTCCTGAAGTTGTGAAAGTTGCGAAAGCAGTGCTGAATTAACGCTCGCACTGTTCGATCACTTCTGCACGGGTTCATTAGCGGCCAGCTGGACGGTCCAGGTGCTGATTAACCGGTGCGGGCTTTTATTCATCGTTATAGGTGCCTCTGCTTTTCTATGTGCTCTGTGCAACTCAGCACGTGCTCATATCACGGCTGCTTATCATTGGCTGCTGTGTTATATTCAAGGACATATATAAAATATGGCCTTCATACAATCAACACACAGCATAAACTGAAATCTAAAAAAAAAAAAAAAAACCCGAGTCCAACAACAACAATAATAATAATAATAATAATAATCGTTGTCTGTTCATTTGTATTGATTGTCGTTGATTTGTGACTCCTTGTTTTGTCTAGTTCTAAGAAAATTTCAAGAAATTCTAAGAAAACAAAATTCCAAAAGAGAGAAAATAAAAGGCCCACGAACCTGAGATCATTTGCACGCTAATTTCCGCACGCGCCAAATCTGTTAGCTGGAAGTTTGAAGTTGCGTTAATAAGAGTCACGTGCCAGCACAACAGGTAGGCCAATTAAAACTGCCCTGACGTCACAGCAGCTTGTAGTTTGATTGTTTGATTTTCCTTCAGTTTGTTTTTTTTTATTTA
Source organism: Prochilodus magdalenae (assembly GCA_024036415.1). Taxonomy (NCBI): domain Eukaryota; kingdom Metazoa; phylum Chordata; class Actinopteri; order Characiformes; family Prochilodontidae; genus Prochilodus; species Prochilodus magdalenae. The sequence goes on along the minus strand of JAMWET010001257.1, from coordinate 336,017 downwards.
TTTTATTGTAGTTTATGAATTAAAATATTGGCTATTTAACCTTTTTTTTCTTTGTATGATTTTTTTTGAACTTCTTATGAAATTTTAAAACACATTAATTTACAAATTTTCAAATTCAATTATATTCCATACTGAATTTAGCACTCTCTTAGTATTTCATTAAAAATTAAAAACTGAGAAAATTGAATATGCTGGTAAAGTCTAGGTAGCTGACGAGCCGAAGCATATACTTTTACACATATTCTATTTTCACATTTTAACGGAGTTTTTAATAATTATTTTTAGCAGTAATTTTTATAATTAGTCTGATTAGGACTTTTATTTGCTGGAAAAAACCTAAACCATATGAGAAGATATGGTTTATACATATACGTACACACACATGTGCTAATTTGTGTCAGATAGAAACTAATAATTTGGAATACAAAAAAAGTCTTTACATTTTTTTATTTATTAAGTATTTATTTATTTATTTATTTATTTTTGACGGTGGTGCTAATAATAGATAGGTGCCGAGGAGCAACGCTTGCCTTCTATTGTGCACGTGCGCCCGGAGGATGGATGGAGGATCCTCCGTCCCACGTGCGCCCCGCTCAGTGCCGCCTCTCCTGCTTGGCCCGCGCGCGTGCTAACCTCTCCTCCTTGTCGTTTAGGTGTCCCGCGCGAGCCGCTCCGCGAGTCGAGAGATTGGGAGGCTGCTGCTGTCTTTGGTTATCTAGCTGTATGAGTGTTTACGTGCCGTCATAAAGCTAGATAACCGAAAGTAGGAACGGCCTCCTCTACTGCGGGAGAGCGGGAGGCGCTCGCGCACCCAAGTGCCCCCGGTGGGAGCTCTGCAAGGTAAGCAGCGTGCTAGAATTTATTTTAGAGGCTTTTTCCAACTACGAGGAATAACCCTTAATCCAGATCGCTAGCCTCCATTCAGGCTGATTCGGATTAATGCAGACTGATTCGGATTAATGCAGACTGATTCGGATTAATGCAGACTGATTCAGATTAATGCAGATTGATTCGGATTAATACAGGCTGATTCAGATTAATGCTGTCTGATTCAGATGAATGCAAACTGATTCAGATTAATGCAGATTGATTCGGATTAATACAGGTTGATTCGGATTAATACAGACTGTTTCAGATTAATGCTTTCTGATTCAGATTAATGCAGGCTGATTCAGATTAATGCAGACTGATTCAGATTAATGCAGGCTGATTCAGATTAATGCAGACTGATTCAGATTAATGCAGGCTGATTCAGATTAATGCAGACTGATTCAGATTAATGCTGTCTGATTCGGATTAATGCTGTCTGATTCGGATTAATGCTGTCTGATTCGGATTAATGCAGACTGATTCGGATTAATGCTGGCTGATTCAGATTAATGTAGATTGATTCAGATTAATGCAGACTGATTCGGATTAATACAGGCTGGTTCGGGTCATCCAGGCTGCTGTTGGACACCGTGCAGGTCTGCACAGGCCTGAAAGTGGATGAATGGTTAAAATCATAAATACACTTTTAAGACCTAAAATATATTTTCAGTGTATTTGTTTTTATTTATTTTAATTTTTTTAACAGGATGGAATATTAGCCCCTCATGCTGCTGTGTGTATTTAATATGTGTAATATTTCTAGAATGTTATATGAACTGGTTTATTAAACAGATTGTTCCAGTCTTCTAAAAAAATTTGAAAGAAAAGACAGGAAGTAAGGAATGACTTTATATATACTAGTTAGAATTATATATCAACTCGTTAATAATGCTCTGATCTTTGCAGACTTTTTGACTTTTTGCACATGCAATCACAGAGAGAGAGAGAGATGGGATGAGAGTGAAAGAGATGGAGATGAGAGAGAGAGAAAGAGAAAGATGGAGTGAGAGAGGCAGAGAGAGAGTTGGAGACAGAGAGAGAGGCTTGAAAGAGAGAGAGCGAGCAGCACACTGTGCTAAGGTACCGTGTTAAGCCCTGTGTCAACATGAAAAGCACGGCGACAGTTCAGAAACGAACGAGTCTGAAAGGCTGGTGATAGGTTGTCTGAAAGCTTCCAGATATCCTCTGTATAGCAGAACCCAACAAGGTTCCAGACACGGACCACTGTCCACAGTGTGGATCAGCGCTCAGGCCTACAGGGACCCTGAACTGTGTGCTCTCCGGTACACTAAGCTTGAATGCTATTCTGATTCTAGAACATTAAGCTATGTATGTAACTACTGCATAGAATACTAGAGCAGTTAGGTAACGTGTAGACATCTAGAACACTCAAAATAGTCTAGAACACATCAAATCTAGAAGGTGTAGCCAGTGCCAAGAATTCTAGAACACTAAGCTTATACTTAGTAATCTACAATGCTAAATTTAATGTGTAGCAATCTAGAACACTTTACTAATGTGTAGGAGTCTAGAACGCTCAGCTCGTGTGAAAAATCCATATCATGGAACACAATGGTTCTTCAGGTTGATGGAGAGTGTATTGTATATGCTTAAATATACAGGTTCTTTTATTGTTAGCTTGACATTGTAGCAATACCTAGAACCATTCTCAAAAAGGGTTCTGTGTGGGAACACGTACAGCAGATTTTATGTTAATCACAAATATTATTCTTTTGCGTGCTCATGGTTCTATATGGAACCACTGCCTGTTTCAGTGTAGAATGCTTAGACAGTGTGTGGAGTTCTAGACCACGTAGCCAGTGTGTGGAGTTCTAGACCACATAGCCACTGCATAGAGTTCTAGACCACGTAGCCAGTGTGTGGAGTTCTAGACCACATAGCCAGTGTGTGGAGTTCTAGACCACATAGCCACTGCATAGAGTTCTAGACCACGTAGCCAGTGTGTGGAGTTCTAGACCACATAGCCAGTGTGTGGAGTTCTAGACCACGTAGCCAGTGTGTGGAGTTCTAGACCACGTAGCCAGTGTGTGGAGTTCTAGACCACATAGCCAGTGTGTGGAGTTCTAGACTACATAGCCAGTGTGTGGAGTTCTAGACTACATAGCCAGTGTGTGGAGTTCTAGACCACGTAGCCAGTGACTCGCATAATCAGCCAGCCTCGCCTGTCTGGTTGGTAAGCTAGTGTAATTGGCGCTCGGCGGTCCGGGATGAGCATGTTGTGGTTCTAATTGGTTTGATTGGGACGGCCTTGTGAATGGCCAACATGAGGGTTTCCCACGAGGCGGTGGGTTTTGTTCCCAGCGTTGTTCAGGGGCCTCAAAGTCCTCAGGGCCGGATCAGCAGCCTTCAGGCCTGGCTTTTGCGCCAATCGCTAAACACGCTCCCTCCCCCACCGCCTACCCAGAACGTATAGCACTTATCAGCGTATTTAAGGCAAAGCGGAACCACACCCTGGGCTAATTGATGGACACGCTTCGTTTCACGCGACCAGCTTGAGAGATAGGGCTCAGCATTGTAGAACTTCAGTTCATTAATTGGGCTGATTAGAGTAACGGCGTAACGTGTAGCGTCAGCGCTGTAGGGGTTTTAGACGCCGTAGTAACGGGTTTATGTAAACAGGCTGGGTGATGATCTCACAACCGTGGTCTTGAACGAGGTGCCTCAGGAAGCTCTGGCTCCATCGTGGGACAGGTAGTGTGTGGAGCTGCAGGCTGAGGCCTGTGTGGTTAGTCATAGCTTCCCACACAATAAGCATCAGCATTGTCTCTAGATGGGAACCGGTATCCTGTTATGACCACAAAGACGCTGTGAATGCACCACCTAGGTACCTTGAAGAGTCACAGGTGGACCGAAGCCTATAATATTGTTATTATTAATAATAATAACAATAATAATGATAATAATAATAATAATTATTATTATTATTATTTCTACATAATTAGAATGCTAACTGAAACAGGTATAATGTTAACATTCCTTTCCCTTATCCAGCCCACAGCTCCATCCTGACCGCAGAGGCTTTGTGACAGACCGGAGGACCCATGCAGCGGAACAACACCATCCAGTAAGTGCCACCACAGTGCAGCTTGTGAATGGAGCAGGTAGCTGTTGTGTGGATAACCGGCAGCACGGCTACGTAACACGACATCTACACCCTCCTCAGGCACTTCACTGGGGTCCGCATACAAAAGACCAGGGCCTCCACCAGCGAGCAGCAGAAATGGCAGAGCGGCCGGTGTTTCTGCTGCTCGGTGTGGGTGGAAGTGTGGCCCAGATCAAGGCTGTGTATTTGTGTTCAGCTTCAGCTTTGTGCTCGCTCGGTGCAGAATCGGAGTTAGACGACCAGGAGGAAGTAAAGGCTTCAGGATCTTTCGCCTCTCGCATTCAATACGCTTACTGAAAGCCCGTCGCTCCGTGCATCCTTGTTTTCCTCTGTGTGTGTGTGTGTGTGTGTGTGTGTGTGTGTGTGTGTGTGTGTGTGTGTGTTTGTTTTTGCCTGTTTTCAGGACCTCTGAGCTGACCCCATATGCCTATCCTTATAAATACACTGTGTTAATCATTTCAGAGAGTCTTATTAGAGATGGACACTGGTATTTAATATAGGACTACTCTTATACATACTGAGATGTATATAACACATATATTTAGTATATTAAGTATGGACACATGTAAACATACATATGATTACAAATAGGGCCCCATTAATACACATAGATATCATCTATATAAATATATCTACTATAGCACATTGATAAGGCTGTTCCGTATATATAATTATATGTTGTAATACATGTAGGGTGTATTTTCAATAAATACCAGATATACTTTTATACATACGGGAAGTTTTATTACTTGTGGGTAGCATTGTATAGATTTTAATATTTTAACTATATATATAGGATATAGCATATGTGTACTTACACATATGTACGTTAATTTTGTCAATCTTTACTTTTATGCATCATGTGAACACAGAGGCTGCCATTGACATTGTAGGATAATTAAATAATTAACGGACCAGCAGAAATGCCCCAAACCTGCTTGGAAAGACGTCTGGTTCCATTGACGTACATTAGAATTAAATTAGGTTTTTGGCCTCTCCTGTTAAGTTGTGATTTTGGAGAACATGCGACAATATGAAATACATATGGGACAGATTGTTAATTGTGGGTAGTTTATATTATTGCATACAGGAACACACACTGTGTGTATATATATATATATATATATATATATATATATATATATATATATATATATATATATATATATATTTACACACACCATACACTTATATGTAATAAATATAGGCCCACATCCCAATATGATACAAAAACAAACACTGTGTGTGTGTGTGTGTGTGTGTGTGTGTGTGTGTGTGTGTGTGTGTGTGTGTGTGTGTGTGTCTCTCTGTCTCTGACCGCTCCAACTGCCCTTAACCCCAGTGCCGATATACACAGGTCCTGGATTCCCATGATTTTCCAAAAGTGACGAAAATAAAGAAATCCGCGTCCCGTGTTGCGCTCAGAGATCTGACTGGCTTGTTGGAACACAGAGGTCACGGGCGAAAGAGACCATCTGCTCTAGTTCCAAGCCGCCGATAACTGCAGAACGTGTTACGTAACATGGTATTTTGTGTTCGGTATAAAACACATGAGTTTAGTTATTATGGTCTGTCAAACCAGAGTGGGCTCGACGCATGACGTGGAACCGTAGCTAACGCGCGGAACTCAAGGATGCCCCGTTAAAAGCCACCAGATACATTGTACACGAATCATGGATAAGATCAAAGAGGCCGAGACTGAATCCGAACGTCTTTCAGCGTGCGTCGGGATACGCAGTCGGCATTAGGCCGGGAGGGCGGCGGTGGTGGTGGTGGGGGGTGGAGGGATGGTCTTCAATGCGATAAATGATCAGAGAGAGGAAATGATATGTCTGTCTCCGTCTCAGTGACGATAAAACCCTATGGGTCACTATGGCGTTACATATTACCTTTATGTAAAATTAATGTGTGCAAAGAAATTTTGTCATCATTCATTAACAATGATCTTTTCCAGCTAAACTGGTTACCCAGCTCAATTGAATAAGGCCCGAGCGATGAAATTATGGGTGGACAGCAATTGATCGTGAAGCTGATTTAGTACACCCACCTGTGCTGCCACTGCCACGTCAACCGCGCGGCTAGCCGGGAGAAGCCACATGGCTACGTTTAGCGTTAACAGCATGCGGTCCACTTACGAGGGCGGCTTTAGCGAGGAAGAAGGAGCGGCAAAGCCGAGCAATCGTCAAGTTCTTTACGGTGAAGTTGCTTTGCATAGAATACAAAAGAATTACAGTTATTTTGTCCCTTAATTTTTTTCCCCCCTCTCTAAAGACAGATTATACGCTAGTTGCCATGACATCCGCTTTTGGCGGTGATAAAAGGGGGCTTTTTTTTATTGAGCTTTACTTTCTTGTTTCCCCCCATAGTGACTGCCAGGCCATTCACACTGTCTTGATGGAGCACGACAGGGGAAAAAAAATGGCACAACCACCCAAATGAAAGAATAGAAAATAATGGTCAACTCTCATCCTCTTTTCACTAGCACCCCTCGCCCCCCAGCAGCTCCCACCATCAACGGAAGCGTTTAGTGCCATGTGTGCCCCCAGAGAGGGGACCGGGAGGGGAAGAGGGGGGAAAAAAACCCACGGCGAGCAAGAGGCTGCCGCTTGTGTGCCAGTGGGGACAAAGAGGCTGCTGCCAGTTGCCATGGACCACCCCCACCTACCCCCACCCCCCCCAGATGCTGAAGATTGGAGCCCAGAATGAGGGGTTTGTGTGCGAGGAAGCCATCTTGATGGAGAAGCTGGCTGCCTGCTTCCTAAAATGGCTGTGTTGGCATGAGGTAGGTTTACATCATTGCCTCTATTAGACCCAGCATTGGCCATTATTCCTAGTTCACAGTAAAGCCTCCACCTCGCTTTCATCTCTCCATCAGCCATGCTGATCTCGCCAATTACCCCGCTAGGTCATTCCGCATGCAAAAAAAAGGGAAAAAAAGAGAAAGGAAAAAACAAATGAACGGAGCGAATATGTGGACGAGGGCTCCATGCATATTCCCTCGGCCATGCTGCAGGGCTGCAGGGTATTCGTCTCTGTGTTTTCCTGCTGCGCCGCCTTTTGTTGAAGCCCATAGCCAATTTGCTAACATAACATAATAGCAGAACATGATGCAGAACACGGCCCATATCAGAACACCAGTACCTGACAGTGGGTAACACCTCCACCAGCACCAGTAACAGCTGGGACTGGATTGGGCATGTACTGGACAGATTCTGGATGTAGAGTGTTCAGACACCCTTACATCAGAGAACTGGTCAGGTGGTCCAGATTTGGTGGACGCCTTCCCTGGCACAGTTCCGAGGAGAATTCCCTGTAGACTGGGATTGTATCCACTGCTGGTAGACCCGTATGACCGTACGCTTCCACACACCTGCAGATTCAGCTACTTCCTTCACACTATGGTCTTTGGCCACGCCCACATGCAGTCCCTCCTTTTAGCCAATCATTAACATCTGCTCTGGAGCGTTTACCACACATGGAATGAGACATTCCCTGCACTGTAGCACCTCTTCTCAATCTATGGATCCCGTCACTCACACCCCGCAGGGATTTATAGCCTTATCATCCTCATGCAGCGCCATCTGCAGGAGCCTGAGGTTACTACCACCTTAGACCTTACAAGGTTGCTCTGTTTTGTCCTGTGTGTTTAGTTTCCAGTTTCAGAACGTCCATAAGCTGTGAGGTTGTTTGTTCACCCTGTTCGGAATGTCCAGCATATTTACATATAGTATTTCGGCCTGCAGTCGCTTAGCCCCGCCCACTCAGGGTGAAGTTATAAGGAGTGTTCCAATACTGTATAGTATTTTAGGACATGTTTGTTTAAAAGCGCGGCAACAGATATCAGCCTGTTTGATTCAGTAAGCAGTAAAATGGCGTGCGAACATTTGAAAATATAATCAGAGCTGCTTTTGGTGCCTCCACATGCACAGATATCGTCAATATGAATGAAATAAATTAATAAAAGACAAGAAACGCTTTGGGCCTGACGCACCGGCAGACCATGCAACGTGATAACTAATGAACGGAAATGAAGCCTCCTGATTTAGTCATTTGTAACGGAACGGATGTGACCGCCCCGTCATACGTGATTAGGAATATTCATAACCGTCCTCGTAAAAACCAAGAAGCGTACGAGCGAGAGACGGATCAAGCATCAAATACGCATCGCTTTCCTAAAACGGCTTCCTGTATCCATTCCTTCTTTCCCTCCCCCTTAGATAAAAACAGGAGTGCACTCTCCTCCAAGCCCTGGAGAGGTATCTGCCTCACCGCTAACGTTTAAGTCAGCCCACTACATTTTTTGACATCCTCTTGACCGGCGAAGCAGAGCCGGCCCCTGCTGAAGCTCAAGTGCTCTCTGTGTGCCCTCCTTGCCAATAGGCTCCATGGAGGTGCTCACACTGAGCAGCACGTAAGATCGAGAAGGGGTTTCAAGGCCGCTGCCAGAGCCTTTAATAGCACGGCGTTGGCACGCTCTCCGAGCGTACCGTGAGTGGCCTCAGCAGAAGTGGTGCCGCCGCATGAGCGGCTCAGCCGGAATCCGAGCGGGAAGAGGGAAACGAGGGAGGCCTCTGCGCGTCTCGTGGTCGAGATGGAAAGGCAGGATCGTGCTATGTGGCGCAAAAGGTCACCGCTGTCCTCACGTAGATTGCTGATGGTATGCAAACATTACCATTTGTCTGTGTTAATGCTCCAAACGCAGGGACCCATCGCGATGAGCGCTGGCATCATCATGACGAATCGACCGGATCGTGACTTTTAAGCCAAACGGACATTAAGCAGATAAGATCAGCTCAACGAAAACGGATGCGTCATCTTTTAAATATTTAAAGCCATTTAAACATCGTCTACCTGGAGAGAAAATCATACATATAGATGTGTACATGTATATATGTATGTATATGTATATCAGCATACTTACGGCACGCCGGACCCGGTCTGTCTAACGCGATCTGGTTATTCCCAAGAAAGCACGGCAATCAGCGACCAACCTTCCTGCTAATCTAGGCGCGGGCAGCCCATTCAAATGAGTATGCAAATGAAATCAAAAAAAAAAAAAACAGCCATAACCTGTATTATTTTCTCACTTTTCCCTCAGAGGTGCGCCAAACCGGAGAAAAGGATGGGGGGGAAAAAAGGCATGAGCCTAGGAGAGCCTGTGCACGCTACGCGATGCTTAAAAATAAAGGAAACAATGATGCAACCGCTGCCTGTTAATGAAAAAGGAGCAGATCCCCATATTAACATAATTGCATAGGAACGAGCAGAGAGGAGCGAGCCCCCAATTAAAGGCGCAGGAGCGCTTTAGCACAGCCGAGGCCATTCGGACAGGGTTTAGCCGCACCGTGCACATAAACGCTCTGCCTTTAATACGTCTGATATGTTTTGGGGTTCCAGTGACGTGCGTACACATATGCATTTATTGATTACCAAGCTGCTTTTGTTGCAGTGCATGTGGCATGCGAACAGGGGGTCTGTCTTTCGAGGGGGCTGTGAATGCATAGAGTCGGGAAGCAGGTTCTGGGAGCAGTCTGTGGAGATGGAAGGCAGTCTAGGCCTTTAAGCCTGGGAGCTATTAAGGTGCACACTTGAGTTGGGACCCAAAATCCCAGCCTTTAAAAAAAATAGGAAATATTAATTATTATATCAGTAAATAATTTGCATGTATGTAGGAATACAGCGGCGCCGCAGCTCTGTATGTCTCTGTTCAGACAGTAAAAAGGGAACGCTGGAACGAGAGAGAGAGAGAGAGAGAGAGAGCTGTGCCTTTAATAGCTGTTTTCTAATTAGGCAGAGCATCTCCATCGGAGAGGGGGAGGGGTTTCGCTCCTGCTTTGCATTTCTCAGGGCTTTATGCATAGAAGGAGAAAAGCCTGGGCTGCCTCTACGATGCAAACACAGTATAGAATAGGGGGTTGTGGTATAGAGCACTATAGGATGGCGTCTGTGGTGTGGTAATATGAGAATTGAATTTTAGGCTGCAGATGATATTTTGTGTATCTGAGAACGATGGAGAGAGAGAGAGAGAGAGAGAGAGAGAGAGAGAGAGAGAGAGTGTGTGTGTGTGTGTGTGTGAATAAGCACACTGGCAGGGGGAGTGGATGTTTGTCAGTGCATAATGTGACTGCTGCGGAGCGTCGCTGAAAAAGTGTTAATTATGCCACTTGGCACGGTGCCAATCCTATACCAGATTTTTCCAGTTCCCGATATGCAAATGGCGGGTTTGAAACGAAGCATTGTTGTTGTGGTGGTTGGACGCTAACGGCCGCCGCGCTCTTGTGGAATATGCGCGCGTCCTGCGGTTAATGGTGTTTTTTCGGAGACATAATAGACAATCAGTACGAGGAGCACTAATTGTTTTGGGGCTCTTGGCGGACCCCAGGCTTTCGGTTTCTTCGTTAGGCTGTGCATTCATCTCACGTGTGGACGTGTGACGTGGTCAGATATTAACGTAGTATATGTGGGCTCGTTATTGATGTTTGTTTCATTCTAGGGGTCAGGCTTGGCCATCAGGCCACCGCGGGGATGTGTTGCGCTGAATGGGACCACCCTGAGCTTATTTAATTCCCAGTCAGAATTATACAGACGGTTCGTTTTTCACTGTCAGGGAAACAGAACACTGCAGAAAACCTCAAACACTAAATATTCTGTAGACGTAATGTGGTTGGTCCACCAGTGGCGTCGTTTTGTTGGATGTGTGTGTCTCCTTTCCTCAGCGAGGAGCTTCACGGCTAAACAGCTACACCTCCGTAACGTTGAGGCGCCTTCTCACAGTGGAAGGATGGATGTGGTTGTTCTCAGATCTGAGGCAGGGGTGGGTTTTGATGTTCTCCTCTCTCTCAGAGATGGAATTAGTGCTGGTTATCTGATGGGGGAAGTATTTGAGGGAGCCCACTGGTCTTCCAGGTGGCTGTTAGGAGTTACATCATTGACTTTGCCCTTTTTTCATTATGCAAATCTTGCATCTGATCTCCTTAGACACACCTCCATGAATGATCCATGTCAATTTTGACTCTATGGTACCCGTCAAAAGTTTAGAGACGGCTCCTCATACCAGATTCTCCTTGTGTTGATCTTACAGCTTTAATGTAAAAAACGTGAGGACACCAAACTATAAACTAGCCCTCATGGAATTATCCAGTCCACCTTAAAACCCTCCAGAGTGGAGCTGTACAGGAGGATGGAGCAGCTTCCTTACCCTGCAGTGGAGCTGATAGAACAAGGTTTATTACTAAGCAGGTTTGGAGCGATTCTATTGGTCGGTCCATCATGAATATTCACTAACCTGAAAGGAGAACTAGAGCTTTTACACTGTGCAGAAAAAGAGACCAAAGTTTTTACACCACTAAATATATAATAGAGGTGGAGATATGGAGGAGGATCATACTGTGTACATCAGGAGTAGATGTGGTGGATCAGGATATGGACTGTAGGTAGACATTCTGAGTCCCTTATATGCAAATGTAGCTGCTCTGGTGTGAATTAAACAGATGACAGGATTAATATTGTAGCTAGTTGTACAGTGTACTATGGGAACACCTTGGCATTCTTCACAAAAAGCCTCCTCTGGCCACAAACGCAGCCCTGTCCTTGCCCTCCTGCCTGTGTAGTAAACACCAGTTAACCTCCATGCACAGGACTGTAGGAGGTTGCGATATTGCTGGGGTGAAATGTGCAGCTGTAGGCTGCGTGTTGGTAAACAGTTGGACAGTGCCGCATTATTATTCCGAGCGCCCTCTCCGCTCTACAATGGCGGCATTGTGCGGAGCGCTCTTGACGTGGCCACGGTCCCCCCTTTTCCCACCATTGTCAGTGTGGATGGGGTGCAGGAGACAGAGGGGGCACCAGACTGGGAGGGATGCTCAGGCCCAGACGGAGCCACATGCCGAGAGAGAGAGAGAGAGAGAGAGAGAGAGAACCTTTTTTAAGACTTCGCCTGCGTGTGGATGAGTGAGTGAGTGGGTGGATGTATGTCGGTGCCCAGGCTGGTGCATGTGAGGGATTTCACAACCACGTATATGACGGTGCACTGAATGCTAATGCATGCTATAGCTTCTCATATGTAGAAACTTCCCACATTCATGTCCCCCCATTCCAAAGCGCAGGATGTAAACAGCATCTAGCATGAACCGTCACGTACCAAATTAGCTGGAGAGTGGCAACGTTCTGCACAACATGCGTGCCAAAACATACAGAAGTCCTAATCGTTCGTGGTGAGATCCAGCAAGGAAAGATTAACGGCACGGCCCTGGACGCACAGTTCGTCTCTCTCCCTCTCTTCCCCCTTCTGCTGGGGCACAGCAGTTGGGCGAGCAATTAATTAAAGCTCCATTACAATATATTACCCGGGAAAATGGAGGTGGCGATACAGAAAAGCCGAGAGAAAGGGATCGAAAGTTTACGCCGGGGACCCAGACAGTATTTCATAGCCAAACAATGAAGACAAAAAAAACGGGAGGGAATCATTTAATCTTGGAAAGAAAGACCTGGAAGAGGGGAAGGTAGAACAGCACACTGAAGCGGGAATGAAGGAGGGGAACACTCCGGTCGTTAAGCCGAGTGCATAAGCACCTGTGACTTCTGCTCCCTGTTGACTCCCCCCATTAAATAAGGTCACCTATAAGATGCTGTGGTCGGACAAAATCGGCTGGAGCTCAGCGTATGCAGCGTGAAGCTGTGGGTCCAGCCTGCCTGGAGTTGATGGGCGACGTGTTTAGAGTGGGGGGGAGGGGCTGTACTGTCTGGCTCTGCCTGTGGCCCCATGTGGCAGATGCTGCAGCTGGCATGCTAATAGCGGAGGCCTATGGGAGTCGAGTATCTGGGAATATTGGTCTGGCATACTGACAGTGTTTCCAGGCCGCGTGTTTGTCATCGCTCATACGCCATGATGCATTGTGGGTTTTGTGTTCAGTGCAATGGTGGACGTTTTGGTGCACTGCACTTCAGTTACCCCTCACATGAAGAGACCAACGGAATGGTACGTGAATACTTGGGCGGGTGGGGTGGGTGGAGGTGGGTGAGGCGGGGGTGTCGTGTTATTTTAGCTTCTATTCAAAGTTATATCACATTGACAAATGTGGTCCTTTGAAGAACCGGTTCCCGAACGGTTCCCCTGTGGCACTTGCAGGGGACTCTTTACGCTTCTGGGTCTCTTCTACGGATCACAGCTTGTGCGTGTTGGGAATACCAAGCTTTTACCTTCTCCGCTTCCGCTATGTGGTTAGTGTTTAAGTTAGTTATCACGTTCTTGGTGGGAACAGACTGCGGATCAGTCCAGGCACTAGTTGCGCACTGCCGTGAAACGGTGATTAACCACATTGCCAGCAGCTCAAGGTAAACGTCCCGTTTTCTCCCGTGAGGCTACCTCAGCTGCCGATCTTGTCTTAATCTTGGGATAAATGTGATTATCCCGAGAAGAGTTGTTCTCAGCTTTGTATCGACTACAGGGGAGCTTTGAAATGACTTCCCCCTCCTCCTTCCTCTGCCCCTTCCCTGGCCGCCTGGCCGTGAAAAGCCTGGGATGGGGATTCCGGAGCATGACTCTGTCTGAGGGGATAACAGGCAGCAAAAAGGACCTCACTCAGCAGAGAGGCCGCGGGAGGGGTGCTGATGTAGGACCAGACTCTTTTCCTGTCTGATCACCCTTCAAGTAGCGCTGCCGTGACCCCAAATAAGTCACCCTGTGTGTTTCAGGTGGTAGTAACTTCAGGCTTCTGTAGATGGCACTGCATGATGGACCTATAAATCCCTGAGGGGTGCGAGTGACGGGATCCATAGATTGGGAAGAGGTTATACAGTGTATCTCGTTCCATGTGTGGAAAATGGCTCCAGAGCAGATGTTAATGATTGGCTAAAAGGAGGGACTGCATGTGGGCGTGGCCAAAGACCATAGTGTGGAAGAAGTAGCTGAATCTGCAGGTGTATGGAAGCGTACGGTCATACGGGTCTACCAGCAGTGGATACAATCCCAGTCTACAGGGAATTCTCCTCGGAACTGTGCCAGGGAAGGCATCCTCCACATCTGGACCACCTGACCAGTTCTCTGATGTGAGAGTGTCTGAACTTTGATGTGGCTACATCCAGAAACTTGTCAGTACATACCCAATCGAATCACAGGAGGTGTTGCACATTATTAGGTACATTTCAGTCACAGGGGACTCCAGTGAGCTTATATACAGTATCACTGCGCTTAGAGTTCTTTGTGTGTGTGGTATAATACGGTATATAGCGATAGCTATTTAGCCGTCGTTTAGAGAGTCCATAGCCAGAGGGTACAATGAGTTAACGAAGTGCTAAGTGTTGGACATGTATGTCTGAAATTCTCCCTACTAGGACCATTAATAACACTCCGGAGGAGATGTATTCTGCCCTCATATAAGATCACACAACCTCTTTTTTCCCATTGTTAACCCGTCTTTTTTGCACCCTTAAAGACCAATTTGTTTTCTGTGCATGTTCGTATTAATAAGGCCTATTAGGTGGATGTTTGAGCCGTCTGACTGGAGGCTGATTGAGAAGTTCTGCTGTGTTGCATAGCAATAAAGCTGTAAAAAATTAGAGACGACCTCCTGCCCAAATCCTGAAAGCGGGCGCTAAATTGAACATCAATTACCGCATTATGTGAGGATATGAGAGCAGGAGGAAGAGAAAAAGGCAGGAGAAGCCAGGGGATACTTAAACAGCGGCTCTAGAATTAGCAACGGATTCAACGATTATTGCAGGAAAGAAAATGGTCCAGCTGATTCTTCATACTGCGCCGCAGTTTGTTGAACGGCAATAAAGAATATCCCAGCTACGTTCCGGTTAGAAACGGGAAAACTTCCGAGCGTTGGTTCCCATTAGACGCGGAGAGGCACAAGGGAGCCGGGGACCCTCTGATAATAATATGCAAATGAATACAACTGTTTAAATATGATGTCAGCAACGGAGTCAAGTTCAAGTTCGCAGCCGTGAAGCGACGTCTAGTCAGGCTAGACCAGACTGGGTACTTCTTCATCCAGTTCTGTGAACCTGCTCCCCCCCGTGAACCCCACAGCCGCCCCCATCCAACTCTGTGCAGTTGCTAAGGGAGAGGGGGCTGCCTGCCCCAGCAATGCACTGGTGAAAAGGCCGGCCTGTCAAAGTGTCTGAGGGAAGTCAGACCAGTGCCCCCCATCACCACCCCACCCCATCCACCTCCACACACACACACTTTCTACTCCTAGCAGCTGGACACAACCCTACTGTGTGTGTGTGTGCGCACCTCAGAGCCTGGGAATGTCAGCTTGCGACGAGCACTTTATATTCATCAGGCCCTCCCTTTCTCTCTCTCTCAGTGACTTTGGTAAACAACCCCCCCCCACAGCCCCCACCTTCCTTAAGTGTCTAGTCTACCTCCATCCACTCAGCCAAAACCCACCCAAAAGCCCACCCACCCCCAACAAGCAAGTTCACTCTCCTGCAGGAACAATGTGTCTGATCAGCATTTGGTGGCCAGCACTTCTTTCCTCTTTCCACACTTGGGTTCCTACATGGTTCTTTCTCTGGTTCTGCAGTTCTAGTTAACACTTTTATTGAACTAGGAGACCGAGTTCATGTAGAGGTCTTTCTGTTTCTAAAAAAATAGGTTCCCCAAACTGGTATGCTTTGGGTGTCTTCTCTTAGGGAGCCAAATATGTTATTAGAACCCTCTATAGAACCTTTTTTGGACCTTCATTTTTTTAGTCATGCATGTGCCAGTAGCCAATCAGTGGCCTTGTTTGCTAGCAGGCTGTGTACACTTTCCTTTAATGTGGATATTGTGCTCTTAATCAGCATAGCAGGCTAATAGGGGCGTTATAGTAGCCGAAGGGCTTTGTGGCGTATTCGAACAGTCCCGTTCTCCGTTAGGGCTTGGGAATATTTACAGCGGGAGTTTCTGATTCCTCGGTACTGTAACAGATTAAAGTTAACACCCAAGGCTAGCTAGGTGTGCATGTACAGTAGCTTGTGAAAGTGTTCTTGGGGAAGAAAGGGCTAGTGTATGTGTGTGTGTGTTTTCTTGAGGTCTCATTCAAGTCGGAGGACGAGTATGGAGAATAAAAGGCCAATCATTTGCATAAGCTGCATGCTGTCTGGGGGGCTTTGAGGGGGGGGTGGGAGCTGGGGAGGGAAAAAAACGATATGAGGGAACATAAAAAAGGGAAAGAAAGAAACCCCACATTGTGGAGGCAGAGAAAGAGAGAGGGTGCTTGAATGAGGGAGAGGGTGAAAATTAACAGAGAAAGGGGTCTCGCCAAGTCTCCTGGAGGGATTAAATTGTCCAGAAGCACTGCGCGGTACTTGTGCCCAGATTCGAAGCATGATGAGGGATGGGGCGATTTATAGGCGTTTAGAAAGCGAATCAGAGGAAACATTAATTTGTGGTAAACAAATAAGACACGGCTGGTCTAGTTATGAATGTACCTCATTTTTTTTACAGATTGAAATTGTATTGATCAGTGTAGGGTAGTATTAAACCAGGACCGATAGAAGAATATGCGCTGGTCATTCTGGCCACCAAGCCCATGAGTCGTTCAGCTGGTATCAAGAATTTGTGGCCATAATTGCAGAAACGTGTTTATGAGAGTTAAATGGAACTAACTGGATGGTGCTGGTGGTCTTATAGACCCTACAGTCGTACACTGAACAGCTCCACCTGCTGAGAGTCTGGACCAGTCCATATCCTGATACACCACATCTACTCCTGATGTACACAGTATGATACTCCTCCATATCTCCACCTCTAATATATATTTAGTGGTGTAGAAACTTTGATCTCTTTTTCTGCACAGTGTAAAAGCTCTAGTTCTCCTTTCAGGTTAGTGAATATTCATGATGGACCGACCAATAGAATCGCTCCAAACCTGCTTAGTGATAAACCTTGTTCTATCAGCTCCACTGCAGGGTAAGGAAGCTGCTCCATCCTCCTGTACAGCTCCACTCTGGAGGGTTTTAAGGTGGACTGGATAGTTCCATGAGGGCTATTTTATAGTTTGGTGTCTTCCCCTCATTCTACAGTAAAGCTTTAAGACACGCTACCTACAGCACTCTAACCCAATGACATGTTGTGGCTGGTCGCTCGCTGGGGGATTTGTCTGCCCTTGATTGACTAAGCTACAGCCCATCTGGGAAGAGTGCCAGTGTGTATGTACCACCAAGAGGTGTTAATCTACTTACATCTTTTATGAAAGTGATAAACCCCCAGTACTCTCCTCCTCAGCTGTGTGTAATGCTTTACCACACAATGAAGTTCCAATCAGCAGTTACAGATTCGTGAAACTTTGCACACATGCCGCGACTTTACATTTTTGATGTTGCAAATTAACCAGAGTCAACACATACAGTGTCGGCATGATTCAGAGCAGTTCCAGTGAGTAGACTCCACTCCTGGAGCTTTAACCTTGAAGTTCATATACACGGCTTCTCTCCACTTCAGATGGCTGTACGTCTGCTCTTTAGGCCACTCGCTGACTACAGTGTCTCATCACCCAGTACTCGAGTGCAGGGCTAAACCCACCAGGCTTAATCCCATGACTTATTATTCAGCAACCACCTTAAACTCCTACACATTTACCCAAACAAATATTACAAATAGAACAAAAGTCAGCTGTGTTTTTGTTTTAAGCAGCAGATGTTGTGAAAGATGGCAGAACTGGGTGACTTACTACTGGAGGAATCAGAGAAATGCCTTTCATCATATCAAAGAAAATTCTATAATATCAGACAGTAAACAAACATAAGGAACGGTGGTAGACTAATCTGCATGTGAAGCCGTGATGCATCACCCTTCATGTGCAGGTCCTAGCCTCTCCTGTACTGACTGAGGTTCTCATTGTGTCACCTGGATCCTAAAACGACACGGTTATCATTCTAGCTCGTTCCTTGTGGAGAGAAAGAGAAGCCGAGAGTTTGCAGTTGATCAATAGTTGGGTTAAACCAATGAAATCAATTCTTACACCAGTTTAGTGCTTAAACCGAGCAAACGTTGGCACCCTCTGGCAAAAGCTGCCTTCTTCTGGAGACCCTTGACATGGTCCATGGGTTTCTAGGGTCTTGCTATAAACCCAGGTCAGCTCCGCTATAGCTAGCTAAAACAGAGCAAGCTAGAACATAAAAAACATACTGACAGTCGAAACATAGAGATGTGGGTTCATAGCAACAAACACTCTATAAAACCCACAGACCTTATCAAGGAGATCCAGGAATGGTCCATTTGGATTGTGCTGACGTTAGCTAGGTTTGCTAGGTAGCTAACATTAGAACCCTGTGTGTTTTTCTTCATTGGTGTAAGAACTGTAACTCAGCTGATCAGCTGCAGACTAACCTCCTCTCTTTCTCCCCACAACGGAAAGAGTTAGAATAATAACTGAGTGGTTTATTTTAGACTCAAACAGAACAAGACAGAACCCCAGGTGGCTCAGTAGAGGCCCAGACCTGGACCTGTTAACAAATGGACAGGAGTGATAAGATTTCAGGCTCTTTAACCCACAGTGGTGCTGAATAAACAAGGAAACTGCTGAGAACAACTCTAACTCTGTGGGATTTTGGGATTTTGTGTGCGTTTGGTCCTGTACATGACTTTTTAAATCGTGTCATTGCATTTCATATCCTGGAAAATATAAACAAATATAGCTAAAACAGAACAGCATCAAGAAGTTAACATTAACAGCATCCTGTATTTTATTCCTTATCTTTCCAGAACCAGGAAGACGGTGCCCTCCTGATTGGCTGTCCAGTTTCGAGGCTGCCCATCTTTCAACGGTGGAGACCAACAAGTGCTGCTCCTGGTTAAGACATAATGGACAATCAAGTCAATATGAACACTGTAGAGGACTCGCTGTCCTCATCAACAGCTGTACATGTGCTTATGACGTGGTCATTTTGGAAGGATGCCTGTGAACTCTAATGTGAACTGAATGTACTACAATTAATACTTAATAATGTCTTACAAACATGCTGTAACACGAACATCACTGTCTGTTATGATGCCCTTTACATAGATAATGACCTGTATATACAGCAACCAGCAATTACCAAGCACATAATACCTATAAAAAAATATATATATATATATCGTCGCTGTCCAAAGAAAAACATGTATCTCCATTTTTGATGATTTTCACTTTTATGACTCATTTGATCACATGATCTGCTCTTTACACTGTGACCAATAGAAATGGCCAAAAATAGCTTGGAAAGACGTCTGGTTCCATTGACTTCCATTCAAATTAAATGAGGTTTTTGGCCTCTCCTGTAAAGTTGACATTTTGGAGATACCTGTTTTTCTTTGGACAGCGACGATATACATGTGTGTGTGTGTGTGTGTGTGTATACATTTATATGTATACATATATATACTGCAGTCACTGGGTGCTTCATGTACAAGTGACTAACATATGTTATAACTGCATAATTATATATAACTGCATAACTACATGATTGTTTTGATTGTTTATAAAGTGCTTATAAATGTCCATCTGTAAGTGGTTTGGCCGCTTTTCAGCTTACTATCTATTTAAAGGCCTTTATAATGAACATCATCTTTATGGAACATTATAAGCATGCTTATAAAGCACTATTACCATGTTACAAAGAGTTATTAATGAATACAGGCTTCATAAAAAAGTGTGACAGTCTTTTTGGTCCTGGTGCTTGAATGTAATGACAATCTGTATAGAGCTGTATCTGTATCTGTGTCTCTCTCTCTCTCTCTCTCTATCTATCTATCTCACATATATAGATATATATGTGTATATGCTGCACCTTGTTTCCACGAAGGTCGAGTGGTCGAGTGTGCACAGAATCCAGTCTAATGAGGACGTGCCTTGATGTGTGAACTGTTTACAATGAAAGAGTAGAGTGCGTCTATTAATAGACTATACTGTACCGTGTTAATGAATGCGCGAGTCATTTCTGTTCCGCCGTTTTAAATGTGCTTTTAATGTCTCTGTGGCTAAATGAAATCTACGTCCTTCCGTGATGAACATTATATCCATTAACAGCCGTCTTTTCGCTGAGGGATCTCACTCATACAGGAAATGGTGCTCTTTGCTTAATAATCAGGGCATTATTCTGGCACGTGTTAAACACCGAGCCGAGGAGCCGAAACTTCCCAAGGCCTTCTCTTTGTACTGGCTGATGTATGAAATAGAATCAATAAACTGGTGCAATATGAAACTGAGATTTGAGAGCTGAGTGTTTGTTTCCAGAGTTTCCGACGAGCTCTTGTTTAATAGTCGTTGGGTCGTTTGTTATACGGTACTGTGTAAAAATTGGAGATCATTTTTAATTTGTTTAATTTCCAGTCAAAACTGGTATTAAGTATAATAAAAATAGCAGAGAGCGTATGTCATTGAGGGCTTTGATAATTAAATACCATATATATTGTTCAGTATTTATGGTCCACCTTGATCACAGTTTCTATTCTTTCAGGTAAACGTGCGGCCGCACTTCCAAACTTCAGTCTTAAAAGCTGGTTTTCTTTTTCATGTTCTGCTCCTCACCTCGTTCTGTGATTTTGAGGTCTGATGTCTGAGGTAGTCAGTCCACCAGCTGGTTTAATAAATAAAGTTTTTTTATGGGTCAGTTATATAGAAGGTTTAAAACAATGACAGCTAGGAAGAATAAACCCATAATGTACATTTTTATATTTGCCTATATTTTTGGATCTATGGTACATTTATGTGCATTCTATTTCTTATATATAGGTTTTGTTATTTAAGCTTTTAATTTCCTATTGCAGTTATTAAAGCTGTTTTGGTTTGGTTGCACCATATGACTTGGTTGTGCCACCTGACTTTTCAGATTAATTTCAAATTTAACAAGCATCTGCATAGGCACCTGAAAAAGCCTTCAACCATGAATAAAAAAAAGTTTATACTTACATTTTTCAAATTATATTAACGTTATTGTAATAATTCTACATTTTCATGGTTTTGATAAGGAGGTTGTGCCACCTGAGCCGCTGTAATTCAAATGGCTAAAAAAAATTTAGAAAAATTTGTGAGAGGGTAATGGACCTTGGCATTGCACCTTGCAGGTAACTTAGGGTCTTCTTTATGATGCAGTGTCCTGGCTGATCCTTTGGTTTCAGTTGTGCCTCCTGACATTTGAGGAAATAAAAATTGTGGAAAAAAGTGCCTTAATGTTTATTGATCATGCTAAAATTCTAATACTAGAAAGTATATGTATATTCTGTCTATATATGAATTAACTAAACATATAAATTAGAATTTAATGTTTTTAATGTAAATAATTTTTTTTTGATTTTATGATAGGACACTCGTACCACCAGACAGTTTTAGAGTGACCTAAAAATAGATAAATAAATATGTATAAGTTAGCTATGCTATTTACTTGGCGCTAATGCTAGTAGCTAGCGTTTCCTGTACTAGCTACTGGCTCCATCTGGACACCAACACACAGTAGGTTAAAGTTGATCCTCACTATGGAGCTCTCAGTTTAAGATGATCTGCTCCAACCGGCACACACGGATACAATCACACAGCATGGCTGCTACTTACAGGCTGCTGTTGGAGTGGTGATGCTAAGGTGGAGCTGCTCCTCCCTTCAGGGTCAAACGCTGAGCGGAGCTGCTCCATATTGTCTAGAGAGGTTTTGGAATCTGTCCGTTCACTGTTAAATTTTACACTACACTCTTTAAATGTTCTTTAGTTATTAGTTTTATTTATAACATTTCACCAGGCAAAGGGTTATTTACACATGCAGATCGTTCCTTATGTGATCATGATTCTACATTAAACAGTATAGTATAGTATAGTATAGTATAGTATAGTATAGTATAGTATATTGTACTTAGGGTGTGGTATTGTACATTATAATAAAGTTAGCATTAGAATGTAATATAGTTGTAGTATAGAATTAGAGTTAGGCTGTAGTATAGTTTAAACTATGAAAAGTGCTGACATTCCCTTCCCAGCCTGGAACGCTGGATTTCTCCAGACATGTTGGTTGCTGTTGCTCCGTTGTGGTTGTATGTAAATGTTGTGTGTGTGAATATTAATGAGACTGTTCCGTAACAGTTTAGGATTCGACCCATATTCCTGTCCTCTTTTGGAAATGCAGGACTTGGATTTGAAGGAGGAACACCAGTGTTTGAGGTTCCCAGTATGTCACAGTGTACATACAGCTGCTGGTGTTCTGAGAACAATGGACTGACCAACCCAGAGTCCAGACCTCGAGGCCACTGAATGGGTTTGAGGTTATGTAGATGGTGGGAAGACTCAGAAGATGCTAAACCAGCTCCTAAGACTGAACTTTGCAGGTGTGTCTTTAAGGAACTGAGTCTCTTGAGAAGGATGGAGGCTGATGGAGGTGATGAAGGTAAATGTGGAGTAATCTAATATTGTTTACAACTTCCAAATGGTTGATGAAAGGTAGTCTCTGACTTTTGCACAGCACTGCTTCTCCCGAGACCCCACAGGACCACCACAGAGCAGGTACGATGTGGGTGGTGGATCATTCTCAGCACTGCAGTGACACTGACGTGGTGGTGGTGTGTTAGTGTGTGTGGTGCTGGTGTGAGTGGATCAGACACAGCAGTGCTGCTGGACACCTCTTCATCACTACTAGACTGAGGATCGTCCACCAACCAGGACCAAAAAGCCAACAGCGTCCTAAGGGCAGCTTCCTGTGGGGCAGTGTCCTGAGGGCAGCTTCCTGAGGGCAGCGTCCTGAGGGCAGCTTCCTGTGGGGCAGTGTCCTGAGGGCAGCTTCCTGAGGGCAGTTTCCTGAGGGCAGTGTCCTGAGGGTAGCTTTCTAAGGGCAGTGTCCTGAGGGCAGCGTCCTGAGGGCAATGTCCTGATGGCAGCGTCCTGAGGGCTGCGTCCTGAGGGCAGTATCCTGAGGGCACCTTCCTGAGGGCAGCGTCCTGAGGGCAGCATCCTGAGGGCAGCTTTCTGAGGACAGCTTACTGAGGGCAGCTTACTGAGGGCAGCTTACTGAGGGCAGCGTCCTGAGGGCAGCATCCTGAGGGCAGCATCCTGAGGGCAATGTCCTGAGGGCAGCGTCCTGAGGGCTGCGTCCTGAGGGCAGTGTCCTGAGGGCAGCGTCCTGAGGGCAGCATCCTGAGGGCAGCATCCTGAGAGCAGCTTACTGAGGGCAGCGTCCTGAGGGCAGCATCCTGAGGGCAGCTTCCTGAGGGCAGCTTCCTGTGGGTAGCTTCCTCTGGGTAGCTTCCTGTGGGTAGCGTCCTGGGACCACTGATGAAGGACTAGAGGATGACCCACACAAACTGTACAGCAGCCAAACGACCTGACCTGCAACGAGGAGTGTCTAATAGAGCTGGACTGATAGCTGGAGTGGACTGGGATGGAGACAGCAGAGGGTCTCCATGTGTCAGTAATGCAAGGGGGGGGGTTAGGCTAGCTCCAGTCTCCCGAGGGCTGACGGCAAATGCCCCAGGGGTGAGGGGTCATTATCGGGAGTTCAAGTGGAATTGTCCAGCTATTCCCCAATGGCTAATCGAGTGAGCTGAGTTAACAGGAAATGACATGACCTCTTCACGATGGAATATGATTTCATCCCTCGGGCATAACGAGAGGACAGCAAGTAAACAATCACCTAGAGATCATAAACGATAAACATATAGGCTATTACAACAACATCAGCAAGCATAATAAATAAAACTGGTTACTTAAAGGTCAGCTTTAGAACCAATAGCTCTACATAGAACCAGTTGCATGCTTTAATGGTTCTTTGCATGGTGAAATGTGTTGCATGTGGTTCTATATGGAACCTTTCTGCTGCAATAATAAATAAACAACTGCAACGGAGATAGTAAACAATACATATACATGTATATCATATATACACATATACTAAAATTCTAAAGTTCTTCAAAGGTTCTTTAGCAAAACTTTACATAGAACCAGTTGCATGCTTTAATGGCTCCTTGCATGGTGAAATGGTTCTTTGGCCTGATGGAGATTGTGTTGTAGATGGTTCTATAAGGAACCTTATTGAAAACAGCTTCATGTAGCACCAGTAAGGGTTCTGCTATCTGACCAAGCTTGTAACAACAGGAGAACCCAATTTTAGTGCTGTAAAGAACCATGTATAATACATTTCACCATATCAGTAACATTACAAGCATGTAGCTGTGGTTGTGGTTGGTGTAGCTCAGCGGATAACACCACTACCCACCAGGGAGCCACCACCACTTGTGGGAGACTGGGGTTTGTGGGAGTATGGGTGACTATGCTGTGCTACACCAATAAGAGTCCCTGGGCAAGACTCCTAACACTACACTGGCCCACCCGTAATATGATAAGAGCGCCAGCTAAATGCCGTAAATGTAGATGGTTTGGTACAGACCACGTGGTTCTAAACAGAACCATTGCATTTACTGAAGAACAGTCTTGTTGAAGTGTGTAGTTAAGAACATGTTTCACCTCCATGTTTCAGATAATAATAAATATTTTACGCTTCCAGCGTTACTCCCCAGACGTCTTTTCATCCCGTCCAACATGCCCTGGAATCAGATTCCACAGTGAGTTATGAAGGTTTATAAAATGATTACTGACGCTCAGAGAGGTTGGAGATCCCTCACGTCACGTGATGTGCTGATTCATTTACTCTGTGTGGATGTTCTGCTCGTCGTAAGGAGAGAAATAGAGACTGTAAAGAGCGCTCAGGGCCCGTTTAGTACAGAGGCAGTGAGAATCGACTCGGGGTCTGGGAATGACTCAGGGTCTGGGAACGACTCAGGGTCTGGGAACGGCTCTGAAACACTTCAGCCCATGTTAAAGCCATGCATGTAATTACTTCACAAAATTAATTAGCTTAATTATTATTAATAATAATATGATTACTTATTTATTTATTTTATAAACATTACATTTTTAAGTGATGCTGTTGATCATGCCATGTTTATTGCTAATAAATTAAATCACTCGTGGCTGTGTTGTTGTTTTTCTTATATGAATAAATAAATGAATATTATTCTCATTATTATTGTTCACTGTTAAATTTTACGCTACACTCTTTAAATGTTCTTTAGTTATTAGTTTTATTTTTATCATTTCACCAGGCAAAGGATTATTTACACATGCAGATCGTTCCTTATGATTCTACATTAAACAGTATAGTATAGTATAGTATAGTGTAGTATAGTATAGTATAGTGTAGTATAGTATAGTATAGTGTAGTGTAGTGTAGTGTAGTGTAACGTAGCATAGCATAGTATAGTCTAGTATAGTATATTGTACTTAGGGTGTGGTATTGTTCCGCTTACAGTATAATAAAGTTAGCATTAGAATGTAGTATAGTTGTAGTATAGAATTAGAGTTAGGCTGTAGTATAGTTAAAACTATAGTACAGTATAGTTTAATTATAAATAGGTTGTAGTACAATGATAATTGTATTTATAGTATACTTTGGTATAGTAAGAGTTAGGGTAAAGTACAGTGGTTATAGTATAATATAGTTATCATTGAGGTGTAGTATACTTATAGTTATAGTGTATTGAAATTATAGTTATGTTGTAGCGTAGTTGAAATTATGTTATAGGATAATATAGTATTTAGTATAGTATAGTCTAGTATAGTATTGTTAGGGTGTGGTATAGTTCTGCTTACAGTAAAATAAAGGTAGCATTAGAATGTAGTATAGTTATAGTATAGAATCGTTTAATTAGACTTAGGCTGTAGTATAGTTAAAACTATAGTACAGTATAGTTTAATTATAGATAGGTTGTAGTACAATGGTAATTATAGCTATAGTATACTTTGGTATAGTTAGAGTTAGGAAAAATACCTTCATGGTTATAGTATAGTATAGTATAGTATAGTATAGTATAGTATAGTATAGTGTAACGTAGCATAGCATAGTATAGTATATTGTACTTAGGGTGTGGTATTGTTCCGCTTACAGTATAATAAAGTTAGCATTAGAATGTAGTATAGTTGTAGTATAGAATTAGAGGTTGTAGTATAATGATAATTGTATTTATAGTATATTTTGGTATAGTAAGAGTTAGGGTAAAGTACAGTGGTTATAGTATAATATAGTTATCATTGAGGCGTAGTATACTTATAGTGTATTGAAATTATACTTATGTTGTAGCGTAGTTGAAATTATGTTATAGGATAATATAGTATTTAGTATAGTGTAGTATTGTTAGGGTGTGGTATAGTTCCGCTTACAATATAATAAAGTTAGCATTAAAATGAAGTATAGTTATGGTATAGAATCCTTTAATTATAGTTAGGCTGTAGAATAGTTAAAACTATAGTACAGTATAGTTTAATTATAGATAGGTATATATAGATATAGATAGTAAATATAGCTATAGTATACTTTGGTATAGTAAGAGTTATGGAAAAGTACCTTTATGGTTATAATATAGTATAGTATAGTATAGTATAGTATAGTATAGTATAGTATAGTATAGTATAGTATAACGTAGCATAGCATAGTATAGTATAGTATAATGTAGTGTAGTGTAGCGTAGCGTAGTATAGTATAGTGTAGTGTAGTGTAGTGTAGTGTAGTATAGTATAGTATAGTATAGTATAGTATAGTATAGTTAGGGTGTAATATAGTTGAAATTATAGTTCTAGGATAATATACTGTAGTATTTCGTATACTGTATGGTTACAGCATAGTACTGTTGGCATTTGGGTGTAGTGGGATTATACTATAGTGTATTTAAATTATCTTTAGGTTGTAGTATAATTAAAACTGTACTGAAAGTATAAAATAGTGTTCAGTAGTATAGTATCGTGTAGTATTGTTAGAGTTAGGCTGTAATATAGTTAAGACTTTACTTTAAGTTGACTAACTAACATAAAGTAATATATTACAGTGCTTAGCTAATATTAAGTACACATGTTACAGTTATTACATGTTTATTAACATTAGTTAACTATTGTTAGTGAATTACCCCATGTTATCTAACGCATTACTTTATGTGAGTTGGTCAACACTGAATGTGAAGTGTTAGCGAGTTAGGGTTAGCAGTATAGACAGCCAGAGAAGCTGCGGTGATGAATTAGAGACTACGCCGTGCTGTGTTAGCATGAGAATAGAACCGGAGCCTGTGAACTGGCCTGACCTACTGACCCCTCCTGCCTCACATGAATAGCGCCACTCGGAGGCTCCCCAGCCTCTCCACGCTCATTTAATAGAGCCGCTGCAGTTTGTTTTAGCCATTCAGCCCCTCATTACAGCCCCTTATTACAGCTCAGCTCCAGGCTTCCTGATTAGTGCCGTACAATGCAGCTCCATATTAAGCCATGCTATCATAAACCTGCTCTCTCTGTCTCTCTCCCTCTCTCTCTCTCTCTCTCTCTCACACACACACACATCTATTTATCTATACACCTGGAAGAAAGCACCCCCCCCACACACACACACACATTTTTGACCGTAGTGTGTACATTATACAAGCATGTACTAAGCATCTGTAAAAGCGGAACAGCTCCTTCATTAGTGTCCTACACGGAGCATGTATAGGGTGGTGGGTGCGGGCGCAGTGGGATTGGGAACCTCTGGCCTGCAGGAAGCAGCACACCGCTGCTCGGTTCTCTCCGTCAGGAGCAGCATGCTGAGGATTCGGATGTATGCGCCGGGAGATAAACTGTCCTGCTGGAACTGTTTGAAGGATGGCGGCATGCAGTCGTGTGTACGTCGCCGTGGTGACCCACAGGGAAATCTAATACATGGCAGCAACCTATAGATGTTGGATAAAATCATTAAAGATGAAATGAATATTATTCCCAGACACAATAAATAAACAAACAAACAACAGCAGAACAACAACAAACGAACAAACGCAGACAGATGGTAGTAACAGTTAAAATTAGAACTGTGCTGGATATATCTGCATCAGCGTTTGGTTTAAGGGACACGTGTGTGTGGCTGGATGGGGGTCGTCATCCTCACCATAGCCAGGTCTCTGGGCCGTAATGCTTGCTAGCTGTAACCAGCAGGGCTGGCACTTATCGCCCAGGATACAGTCACCTTCTCCTATAACTGCTATTACAATATACTCACCCACTCCATGTTTACGATGCCTTCAGAATGCTTACCCCGAACGTTTCAGGACACTTCCTCTACAACATGTAACTACTGCAGTTTATTAAAATAATTTTAGAATATTTAACTGCTACCTTTTCAGGAACCTATTTCTAGAATATTTTACTACTGCATTTTCAGGATACTAATTCTAGAACACTTACCCACTCCATATTTTAGGAGTAGTGTATTTTATTACAGTCAGATTCAACTTTTAGAATACTATATGATGCTATATCTAGAACACTTACCCACTATATGTATAGGATGCTATATCTAGAGTACTTACCCAATATGTACAGAATGCTATATCTAGAACACTTTTCCGCTATATGTATAGAATGCTATATCTATATGTATAGTATGCTTTATCTAGAACACTTACCCACTATATGTATAGGATGCTATAACTAGAACACTTACCCACTATATGTACAGAATGCTATATCTAGAACACTTTTCCGCTATATGTATAGAATGTTATATCTAGAACACTTACCCACTATATGTATAGGATGCTATATCTAGAACACTTACCTTCTATATGTATAGGATGCTATATCTAGAGTACTTACCCACTATATGTACAGAATGCTATATCTAGAACCCTTACCTGCTATATGTATAGAATGCTATATCTAGAACACTTACACACTATATGTATAGAATGCTATATCTAGAACACTTACACACTATATGTATAGAATGATATATATCTAGAATACTTACCCGCTATATGTATAGAATGCTATATCTAGAACACTTACCCGCTATATGTATGGGATGTTATATCTAGAACACTTACCCACTATATGTATAGGATGTTATATCTAGAACACTTACCCACTATATGTATAAGATGTTATATCTAGAACACTTACCCGCTATATGTATAGGATGTTATATCTAGAATACTTACCCACTATATGTATAGAATGCTATATCTAGAACACTTACACACTATATGTATAGAATGCTATATCTAGAACACTTACCCACGATATATATAAGATGTTATATCTAGAACACTTACCCGCTATATGTATAGGATGTTATATCTAGAACACTTACCCACTATATGTATAGGATGTTATATCTAGAACACTTACCCACTATATGTATAAGATGTTATATCTAGAACACTTACCCGCTATATGTATAGGATGTTATATCTAGAATACTTACCCACTATATGTATAGAATGCTATATCTAGAACACTTACACACTATATGTATAGAATGCTATATCTAGAACACTTACCCACGATATATATAAGATGTTATATCTAGAACACTTACCCACTATATGTATAGAACACTTACCCACTATATGTATAGGATGCTATATCTAGAATACTTACCCGCTATATGTATAGAACACTTACCCACTATATATATAGGATGTTATATCTAGAACACTTACCCACTATATGTATAGAACACTTACCCGCTATATGTATAGAATGCTACATCTAGAACACTTACCCACTATATGTATAGAACGCCACCTATGCTTGCTAATTACTTATTTCAAAAGCAGGAGATTTTATTATGACCAGTGCTGCGATGTTTGGAGGAATGTTCTAGCTAATAATAATAATCTCCTCATTAGTGGACGTGTTTGTGCGTGGTTTAAGTTTAGCCTCAGTGATGTACTGGACTCATGCCTGGAGGATAACTAGAGCAGTGGACTGGATCAGGAGGTGGGAGAAAAGAAGTTCCATGGTAGAACACTGCCGTCCAGTAAGAGTGAGGAAGAGTGCGGAATGAAAGAGATTTCCCACAGACTAAATCTCGATCTAATCTGGGTATGTTGGCTCGTACGTACCGTAACGGAACATCCTAGTGAATCCTTTTAGTAACATGAGTGCTGAGTATCCGGTATTCAGCCGTCACTGCCTTCCTATAGTATTTTGTTGGTCCTGGTATCCAGACCCCACCCCCCAGCCCACGGTTGAAGATCTGGTGATGCCGCTGCTCTAACACCATAATTAGGAGGGATAATAACGAGCATGGGAAGCAGCCTTAATGCACCTGATGTTGGAAGCACTGGGGGTCACAGTGAGGGTCCAACACTGAAGATCCAGAAGAGGGAGGAAGGATCAGTCATGGGCTGCATAAATGATGATGTGAAGGAGAAGAGCAGGAGACAGCCCTCTGTGTGTGTGCGTGAGACTGTGTGTGTGTGAGTGTGTCTGTGTGTGTGTGTGTTAATTACAGCACATCATTAATGCACAGTCTTGATGGAGGCTGAGAGAACGTCACACGCTGCAGTATCGCGAGAAGTAAACAAACACAAAGCAGCCTTAAAGACACACACACACACACACACACACACACACACACACACACACACTCACACACACCTACAGCTCCTGTGATTTCAGCTCAAAAGTATTAATTAATGCTCATATTTCAGGTTTTGCTGATTTTATAATTTGCTTTTAGTAAATTCTGATTTATTTCCTCTACACAGCCTTAAACCTGGCAGCTCTCCGGTGATTTCAGGGCACCACCTCTATGTATGTGCTCCAGGAAACACACAGGGAAAGAAATAAAACTACATACCTCTATACCGTGCTATAACGTTCGCCAGGTCACACGCTGTATATAATAAATAAACAGGAATGATTCCAGCAGCCACTGAAGAGTCTTTCCCCCCTGAAGTAAAGGAGAGTTCAGCAGTGAAGGCAGGGCTGATATCAGTGCATTAACCACTGCTAGCATGGCTGAGGGGAACCCTGTTGTATAGTGCCATATGCACGGTTCCACTGTCAGTACATTATATCGTCATAGTGATAATTAATAAGATTGACAGAAAACCTGCCACATGTTTGTCTTTTAAATGATAATCCGTCTCAGACATGACCAGAGATTCTTTACTCACCATGTTTTAAAAATTTCTCTGTAAGATAAAATATTAAAATGTCATATAACAATACACATATTTTCATATTTCTGCAGTCTAATAAAAAAACAAGTATAAACCTGCTGGACTTTCAGTGTGAGGAAGCTTTAATCACGAACCTTCTACACTGACCATGACTAAGGAACCACAGTGGAGGAGATGAAGTGGTTAGTGAATGTGTAGAACATTAATATAATATAATATAATATAATATAATAAAATAAAATATAATATAATATAATATAATATAATATAATATAATATAATATAATATAATATAATATATACATTTCAGGCCAAAAGAAAAACAAGTATCTCCCGGATGGTCACTTTTACAGGAGAGGGTAAAACCCTCATTTATAATATTCTAATGTAAGTCAATGGAACCAGACGTCTTTCAAGGACCAGATGTCCTTATTAGGCTATTTCTGTTGGTCCATTCATCAGGAAATTTTCCCACAGTGTAAACCGCAGCTCATGTGATCAAATGATACATAAAAATACAAAATACAAATCAACAAAAAAGAGATACATGTTTTATATATGTGTATATATATATATATATATATATATATATATATATATATATATATATATATATATATATATATATATATATATAAATGAATTTTGAATGAACATAGGTGTATTTAATAATCCTAATATTTCCTGATATTATATATATCACTGCTGTATCATCACTGTGCAGAACAGCAAGTGTCTCCTTCTAATTCCTAAGTGTGAACTTCTTCCTAATTTTATTTTCCAATATTCTACATGAAGGGAGAAAAATTATTGATGATTGGATCAATAAAAGTGATCTGAAATTTTGGAGATACCTTGTTTGAACTGTATATATAGATAGATAGATAGATAGATAGATAGATAGATAGATAGATAGATAGATAGATAGATAGATAGATAGATAGATAGATAGATGGATGTCTGGGAGGATTGTGGGAGCAGCAGTATGTATGTATCACCCTGTTAACACTGATCTCCTGCGCCACATGACTGAAACCATCTCCAGCCCAGGCTCACCCTTCACCCAGCAGATTCCCATAGCAAGTCGTACACTGGTGAAGCCGTGACGTCGTGAGAAGACTTGAAGAGGTTCACACGCGTGCAGACGTGGTCTCCTCTCCAAACATCCCCCTGAGGCGGGGTTACGTGGAGAGCGCATGGTCTGGTGGCTGGCGTGTGAACGCTGGATGATGAAGTTCTTTAATAACCAGGTGATTAAAAACCCAGCTTATGGTTCCGGTGCCGAACTACCTCCATACCTCACACACAGCTCCCCCAGAACCCACGGCCGAGAATTGACGTCCGTGAAGTGGGCTGAAGGAGCTGCAGACTAGTACCTGTACGAGTCAGAGCGCTGGTGGGTGAGGTGGGTGGGGAGGATGGAGATCGCGGACCGAGCGCAGAGAGACTTCGTGAGCGCGAGCTGCTGTTGGGCTGCACGCTGAAACCCTGCCAAATCAGGCTCGTGTTAATTGCCTGCATGCATAAGTTAGTGTGGCTTTGTTTCACACGCGGGCGCGCGCGTTCACACACATACACGCGCGCACGCACACACACACAGCCTTATTCCCAAAAGAACCGGAGCGACCCAAACAAACATCAGCGTGAACAGCCAGCAGTGCGCGTGTGTGTGTGTATATTATAAACCTATATATGATGTATGGATATTATAAGGGTTTGTCTTTAGCATCAGTAATTAGGGAACATCATTTCTATTCTATTGCAATTCTATATATTTTCATCCTAACCATATTACTCTCAAAAAGGTTTTATAAATATGTGATAAATATATTAACACATAAAGAAAAAACGTAGGAAAATAAATATACATAAAAAATTAAAATATGTGTGTGTGTGTGTGTGTGTGTTATATCTATATTTATTTCGCTGAAGGTGACTTCAGTAAAGGCTTTAATGTGGAAAATTGTAATACAGCAAAAAATCATATACCTACATCCACTATATAAAAGATAGATTAATGTGGAAAATCATTTATAATTACGATAATAAAATATTGTTTTTGTTTTTATTAATAGTAATCAGTTTTGTTATTATTATTATCATTATTATTAATGCATTATAAATATAAATATATATATATATATATATATATATATATATATATATATATATATATATATATATATATATATATATACGTGAGTGTGTAAAAATAACGTACATCATCCAGTTCATTCATATGTAGGTGTATATATATATATATATATATACACACATACACACACACACACACACACACATTTATATACATATATATATATACCTACATATAAAGGGACTGGATGATTTACGTTATTCATATTTTCATAACACTATTATATGAGATCTAATGCTGTTTAATATCACGATATAGAATGAATTCCAGCTGATAATGAGAAACGCAGAGCAGTAAAGGAAGAAACACAGTTACAGCATATTCGGTATTCTCATACTACAAAAAAGCTCCCTCTCTTTCTCTCCCTCTCTCTCTCTCCCTTTCTCTTTCCTTCTCTTTCCTTCTCTCTCTTCTTGAGGGTTAATTTTCTTCTTCCTGA
>JAMWET010001257.1:222500-297500 GCA_024036415.1 Prochilodus magdalenae | reverse complement strand
GAATAAATTTCCACTAATCTTTATTTTCAGGTTGTTGGTTCTGTTGAGGCCCAACGTGTCCCATACCCTCATGGCTGTCTACTCCAGGGAAAAGATCTTTGGCTTTGGCTAGTATCTTCCTCACAAGCTGGGCAGTGTTGACAGTCCAAGCCTGCCTGGACTCTCGTCACCTCTCAGTAAGACGCTGAAGGTGGAACTGCACATCTTTTAGGAGGCTCTACATTTTAAGGGTTCTCATTTTCTCTAGAGGAGGATGAGGCCCAGTTCGGGTCTGGGTTCCCCTCGCTGGTTCTTCATCATTCCTTTAGAGCTTCTCTTTTCGAGTCCTGGTTTCTCTGGTCCTCGTGTGAATCTCAGTTTGAATGAGTGCAGTTTTCAGACTGTGAGAGCTGCACGTTTATTCACAGCCTCTGGAGTAACACACTGAGAGTGTGGTGGACTAAGTTCTGCATTTCAGCCTCAGCTGTTGGCCAAATGTTTCAACCCTTAAGGTACAGGAAATAATTAGAGTGTTAATTTCAAAAATTAAATAAAAAAAAAATTTACAATTTGAATTTTTTCCCAGTTGTTAAGCTCTATCTCAGTGGCTCCTCTAGTTTATCCCTTAGAGTCTTGGGTTCTCTCAGTGGTTCTTGGTTCTTCCTCAGGTTTTGGGAGGTTTCCGATTTAGTCTCGGTTCTTCTTTTTAAAATCACAATTTAAAAGAATGCAACAGCTGCACTGATATTTACAGCCTCTGTTCCTGAAGTGATGAACTAATAACAGGGGTTATTTTGGTTCTAAGTGACGCTCTAAAGGAGCTTTGGTTTGGTTCTCTCGTTGGTATCTGGTTCTTCTTCATGTCACAGAAGTTTCCCCTTTTAGCTCGGCTCTTCTCAGAGTGAGGCTGAAATCATTTCTTTTGAAAGAGCTTAATTTTCAAATCACAAGAGCTGCAATTTTTAGTTGGATTTTATTACTTATATAAAAGTATTATGATTTAACCACTGTAATAACAGAATAATAGACTGGTTATTAATATGTAACTACTCTATGACCACTATATTTGAACAAATAAGCCAATTCACTTTCACTAAAATAAAAATATTCCTAATAAACAATAACTACGATTACTCAGAGTAATTACAATTATGGTAAATTATGATTTATAAATCAGCACACGGTCCATGAATAATGTCACTTAAATAGTTCAGTTCTTCTATCATCTGAAGGAAGACTTTACTATTCTATACTAGACTACAGCTCACATTACAGGTTTGTAAAATATCTTTATTTATTACTTTTTAATCATAAATAAGTTTTATTATATATGAATTAGCTTGCTTTGTCAAACATAGTGGTCATGTAGTAGTTATGTAATACTATACATATTACTATACATAAATATACATGCTATTATATATATATATATATATACAAATAATATACATACTATTACTATACACTAATACTACTGATTCAAACATGTAATAACAAGGTAATAAATAGTAATAAAAAGAGCAATAAATGATTATAACATAGTGTAGCCGGTTGTAGCCTCAGCCAGGCTAAACAAAAGCATGGTGGTATTTCACTGGTCATGTCATTAGCTAACTGCTATACTGGTGTACCCTGTTTTGGGTTTAATGATTTAATGATATATATATATATATTTCAGGCATCATGACTAAAGTAGCAGGCTGTAAGCGTACAGAAAGTAATAGATGTTAAACTGAAAAATCCCTATTAGATATTCCGACCAAACTGCCCGGCCCTACCTCGGTGGCTCCTCCTCGTGCGCTCCTTTAAAGACTGGGTTCTGCTGAGAGCGAGGTTCTTTTGAGTTCTCTGAGAGATTATCGAGTCTTGGTTTCTCTCAGTGGTTCTTGGTTCTTCTTCATGTTCAGGGCTGAGATCGTTCTTTGTTTGAGTGCAATTTTCAAATCTGCAATTTTATTTATATCTTCTATTATTATGATTGTGTTTATAAGCTTTGAAGCTTTTAAATTCATAGATCTACCTAGTATATATCCTTAAACTTATAATGAATGTGCTGTAAGTGTGCTGTTTTCATATACTAACTATGTACTAGTATGATAAATACAATCATTAGTGTTATTCAAAGTTTACTTAAACAGAATTAATTGGACTTAACTGTATTATTTTGAGACTCAACTAAGATTCATGTAGAGATACTTAAGTACATACTACAGTACATTTAAAAAATAGAATACTAAGTATATATATATATACTTAGTATTCTATTTACTACACTAAATAATATTTAAATTATATTTAAATTATAATTATACACTAATATCTGGCAGTCTGGTGTGCTACATCCTACATGTAATCTTCAATCAGACAGAGTCATATGCCAGTAGATCTTAAACTGCAGTCCCAATATTGGTTGGACAAATTGGAGTTAGATCTGTTCGCCTGATGTTTTTCAGGCCTAGAGGTTTATCTCCACGGTCTCCGGGTATTTCCCCTCAGCTTCCTCTCTTTGATTTTCCCTCAATGACCTTTAATGACATTTCTGGATAGCAGTTTCACGCAGCACTATTTACAACATTTTGATTGGATTGAATCAGACTAAATCCAACTGAATTGGTCATTTGCCTCCTACATAAAGCCGAGCGTCCATGTCAGAGAATCCTCAGTGCCCACAGTGCCCGTCTCTGGCCATGGCATGCTATGTTGGCACCATCTGGTGGCAGCAAAGTCTCTCAAAGCCTGAAGCTGCTTTGTGCGAGACATGTGGTATTTGGTTCCCTGCATCATTTCTTCCTGCATCTATAATCATCATTCCCGTAAACGATCATCCTTTCACACGTACCCCCAATTTCATATGCTCGGCTTCCCAGTGACAAACCCCTGAGGAAGAGGTCGGTTCCCAGGGGTCCAGAAATGACCGATGGAAGCGCCTGCTTTTCTCCACCAGGCCATTCTCAGAGAAGCCCATTGTTTTAGGTCGTCGCTAGTTTGCCCGGGCTTTGAGTCGCTGAAGGGGATGCGCAGGGTCCCGCGTGTTGCGTAAGAGAACAAGGCGCCAGTCAGGAGCCAGGGGCCACCTCGCCACCTTGGAAAAGCTTCCTCCGAGCTTTGTGTAGCAAAACAAAGCACAAACATTTCCCTTCACGTCGCCCGCTTTGACCATTCAGAGCTCCCAATTAACACTGAATGTCCTTGGTGAGATCAAAATGCACGCAATTATCTGCTGGGACTTTGATGGCGCGAGCTCCCATCACTCCGACTGGATGCACATTAGGAGGAGAGAAAAAACAAGAAGAGAGAGAGGGAGAAAAACGGTGGGCCCGTCCACGCCACAATGGAACGGGACAGTGGACAGTGTTTCGTGTGGTCCCTTTCCGCCGTGTGACACAGTCATAATGAGAGTCCCGTTCAGAGGCCTGGGTCATTTCACACACATTCCAGCGCACAATGCTGCCAGGGGCACGGCTAATGCCGGTCGGAGGGGTATTTGGCCGCTCTCGTCGGGGAGGGCAGGGCGCTGCCAGGCAAATTTGCTGCTCCTCACAAACGCGGCCTTCTTCGGGACACCCGGGTGCTAATGGAGCTACCACGCTAAACCTAATGAATAGGCGCATAACACATAGTCCTGTTCAAAGGGCTCTACAGGGAACGACCGGAGACTCAGGGCACAATCTCGGTTCACTTATTTGCTTGGTTTGAAACATAATAACACAACTAGAAAAATCCAAAGGCACCTTCCCATCCGAGACCCCACAGCCCCTTTATGTAGGAGTCTGAACTTGGATTATAACGAGGGAATTCTGTAAATCTGTATTATAATTATTATTAATATCTCTATTTGTATTCTTTTGATCAAATAAACAAGGTAAACAGATGTAGACCAACATGACGGGTGGGGACTTGAACAGAGATGGGGTTGTTTCTATAGATTCTGTATATCATATACGCTGTTAATGGTGTTTTGTTGGACCAACCTAAAATATATTACTGTAATTTGTTATTAGTAAATGAATTTGGTTTATTCAGCCTAAAACAAGGACTTTGAACAAATTTTTTTTTTTTTATCAGATTCATTTTTTAAATGAATGTGTAAAAATTGTTTAATTGCTTATACCAATTGAAAAGTGAGAATAAAAAAAATACGGAAAAATGGAAAATGGAAAAATGTCAGAGTACAGAAAACAGTCCCATGTAACTGAAACTCTAACTGTGTGTAACTCCTCCACCAGCACCAATAACAGCTGCGACTGGATTGGGCTTGTGTACTGGACAAGGTTCTGGATGTAGCCACATCAGTGTTCAGACACTCTCACATCAAAGAACTGGTCAGGTGATCCAGATGTGGTGGATGCCTTCCCTGGCACAGTTCCGAGGAGAATTCCCTGTAGACTGGGATTGTATCCACTGCTGGTAGACCCGTATGACCGTACGCTTCCATACACCTGCAGATTCAGCTACTTCCTTCACACTATGTTCTTTGGCCACGCCCACATGCTCAGTCACTCCTTTTAGCCAATCATTAACATCTGCTCTGGAGCCATTTTCCACACATGGAACGAGACATTCAACACAGTGGGACAACTGCATCTGTCCCAGCATTCCCAGCCACCGGATTTAGGACAGTGTGTGAAACACCATCATGTCGGCTGGCTACTTCAGTGTTTACCTGTTATAGCAGTGCAGAATAAATCATCTGACAGGAAGGAACTTCTATAGGAAGGTTTGACATCATGAGACATGCGGATGATTCAAGTATCATGTGACGTAAGGAGGGACAGGTCTTATCTCTGTACCTGACTGACCCAACAGCCACCACTACAGACTGTCATGGAGTGACTCAGAATGGCAGCGGGTCATCTTCAGTGACGAGTCCCGCTTTAGTCTTGGTGGAGACGCCCAACGAATCCGTGTGTGGAGGCACCGTGGTCAGCACCCAGATGAACGGTTTGTAGTCACACGTTCAGAAGGCCTGGTGTCCCTCCACCTCCACCCCTACCGCACCATCTGCAGGAACTGTGTGAGGATGTTCAAGCTGCATGGGATGGATTATCACAGGACACCATTAGAAACCTCTACAGCTCCATACCGAGACGTCTGAGAGACAGAGTTCTGTATGTGTAGCTCAATAAATATTGATCATATCAGTCTATATCAGTTATTGATCCTGGTCACCTTTATCTTCCTTCCCAACACACCTGCACTCCCACACCTCCTTCTGGGAGCAGCTGTTTGTAGTGATGAGGAGTGGAGGTATATGTTGTACTTGTATTTCTAGGACCTCCGGGGGGGTGGAGGTGGCTCTAGGGGAATGCATAACATCATACACACACACACATGCCGCGGTGAGGAAGATCAGCCTGTCCTTCTTTTATAGCTCGGCTGTAAACCAGCGTTACGAGGGCCGTGGTGTCTCCGCGAGGCCAAAGCAGGCCGCACTTGGACATCAGCGTTTGTGCACGGTTGACGTGATGTGACAGGCCGACTATAACTCTCCACATCCCGCATATTGGGCCATTTTCCTGCCGTACCCGTTTACAATGGTTCAGTGGAGATTTCTTTATTTGTCCACAGACAATGGTGCCTTTCTCTCTCTCTCTCTCTCTCTCTCTCTCTCTCTCTCTCTCTCTCTCTCTCTGTCTCCCTTTCTGTCTCTCTCTCTCTCTCTCTGTCTCTCTCTCTCTCTCTCTGTCTCCCTTTCTGTCTCTCTCTCTCTCTCTCTCTCTCTCTCTCTCTGTCTCTCTCTTTCTCTCTCTCTCTCTCTGTCTCCCTCTCTGTCTCTCTCTCTCTCTCTCTGTCTCCCTTTCTGTCTCTCTCTCTCTCTCTCTGTCTCCCTCTCTTTGTCTGTCTGTCTCTCTCTCTCTCTCCCTCTCTCTCTCTCTCTCTGTGCCTCTCATGCGGACGCGCGCACACACCCCGGAACGCAGGAACACACGTCTGCGCGCGCGGGTGCTCCAGCAGACGCACGCACACTCGCTCACTGTCGCGCGCATTTTGATGGTAATTAATGACATCAGTGAGAAGCGAGGGGGAAAGAAAAGCGAGGCGCGTTTTGTTTGCCTCGCGGACCGTGGGAACCCCGAGGCTCTGGAGGGTGGCGAGTCAGGGGGCTGGAACAATGCTCGCGCTGTCGCCTTTCACCACCCAAAACACCCCCACCCCCACCCCCTCCTTCTACACACACTCCCTGAGATAGATGCCCACCCCCTCCCTCCAATCACTTCTCCCTATCCTACATTCTCCCTCCGCCTCCTGCTTCCCGCTCCTGACTGCCCCCTATCGGCTGGCCCCTGCAGTACAACACCATCCTAGCTCATAGTCCAGTCTGGACCAGTTTCCACCAGGTACTGTATGTGTAGCCCACCGGCTGAAACACGCTAGATGTCCAAAGTTTGGTCTTTTCGATTAGCGCCGGAGCTACGAGGCTAATGGTTAGTAAATTTACATTGACGGCATCTAGCCGACGCTCCTATCCAGAGCGACTTACAAGGTTGGTGGCTCTGTGGCAGGTAGAACAGAATAGCCTGTGTCACAAAGCAGCTTTACTAAGAATCTGGTGTCTGAGCCCCCAGTAAGCAAGGTAAGGGCGACAGCAGGAAGGAGGAACTCCCTCAGTTAGGAAGGAGGAAACCTCAAGAGGAACCAAGACTCAGAAGGGGAACCTATCCTCCTCGGGTCAACACCAGTGAACAAGACCAGCACAGAAAAAGAGCGTTCAGTGTTTGTATGGTAGGGTAATAAATGTCTGGTATGTATTTAAGTAGCTGGGTAATCGGAGGGGTCAGCAGGACGCAGGCCAAGCTTCCTCAGTGCAGGGCAGCCAGGAGCTCCGTGGGGGTTAAAGGTGAGCAGTGGCTCCCAGTCAGACCAGATGTAGTACCAGCATCAGCCCGCACAGGATGGGCAGCAGTTCAGCTCAGACAGAGAGATCAGACAGACTGTTAGCTCTGACAGACCTGAACACACTATACGGTGTTAACAGAGAGATCAGACAGACTGTTAACTCTGACAGACCTGAACACACTATACGGTGTTAACAGAGTGCAGCAGTGACTCCGGCAGGCCTGGCTCCTACAGCAGGACTAACAGGGAGAGCCAGAAGGTCACACAGACATGAGGGCTCCCTGAGGAGTCAGTGCCCCTCTGCTCCACCGTCAACACACCTGAGTGAACATGAAGAGCAGTGGGACCACCGCTCCCAACACTCCCAGCTTACCCACCACGCCCTGTCAGTGAACCCCTAGATCTGCACCTCATACCTAACACTCACTACCACACACTCCACTGGACAGGTAAGGTTACCCAACACTCTCTGTCAGTTGACCCCTAGATCTGCTCCTCTTACCTAGCAGAAACACTGACTACCACACGCTCCACTGAACAGGTAGGGTTACCCAACACTCTCTGTCAGTGGACCCCTAAATCTGCACCTCTTACCTAGCAGAAACACTCACTACCACACGCTCCACTGAACAGGTAGGGTTACCCAACACTCTCTGTCAGTTGACCCCTAGATCTGCACCTCTTACCTAGCAGAAACACTCACTACCACACGCTCCACTGAACAGGTAGGGTTACCCAACACTCTCTGTCAGTGGACCCCTAGATCTGCACCTCTTACCTAGCAGAAACACTCACTACCACACGCTCCACTGAACAGGTAGGGTTACCAAACACTCTCTGTCAGTGGACCCCTAGATCTGCACCTCTTACCTAGCGAAAATAAAAAACGAATTACCAAAAGTGTATTTAAACCAGCACACCAAAGCTGGCCAATTACCAACAGCCCCCGCCCCCCCTTGATGCAGAATTCTCAGGTTGCTAAACATGAGCGAGCGAGTGAGTGAGTTACAGGCCAGGTCTATGAGATGCTTGAAGGCTAAGGATGAAACAGGAAGCCCGGTTGTCAGGCCTTCTGTGTTAGCCACTTTCAGACCAGATATTTGACCAGAGGACCAGGACTCACATTAGTAAGTGGACTCAGCTTCTGACACAAGCTCTTCCCCTTCACGCTCCATCCTTGTATTTTTAGCTCGGCTCCATCAGGGTCGCACGTCAAAGCTGTCAGTCTGATCTACAGTGCGATTTCATCAGTGGCGATAGGAGGAATTGAGCATGTCAATCCACAGCTGTCAATCCACAGCAGTAAGGTTTAGTAATCACCTCTCACATCACCTGATGGTCCGCAGTGGGAGAGTAGGGCCTTTCCATCCCCCAGCCCAGCTCTCCACACTGCAACATGGCACCTATGTAATCACCTCGCGCTACTGCTTAATGGCACTTCCTTCTGCAGCGCCATGTCAATAGCCGTAATTACACCCTTTCAGAGGCTGTGTCACTGAGCCGAGCAGGAACAGCCTAGATAGCTGCTGTAGATGATGTACCGGGATCTTCAAAGAGAAGGGCTTTTCTTCAAGGCGTTTTCCATGTCCGGTTTCTTCCGAGAATTTCCCAGAGGACTTTTTTGGGAAAGAAACGGAGCATGTGTGTATGTGACCAGGCAGGTGCTTTGGGACCTTCACAGAGTCCTCTGCAGTGATTAGCCGAAGCACACTTGTTATGGCTGTGCATTGCAGAGGACTGTACACTGTTATTAAATTTTTCATTTTCTCCCGTTTCATCGCCGACTAACTCGTCCTGCAGCTTTCGAGATATCAACTCCGTTCCAACTCCAGATTATCCGGTATGATACGCTGATGTGGGCTTGTATACTTTTTGATCGGATGCACGGATTCCGAGTAGGAAGGATTTATTTTCCCATAGAGAATGAATAGGATCGAAAAACACGTGCCTATCTAACCTACTTCCGCTCGACCTAGAGACACCAAATCAGATACAATGGCTCAGGGCAAAGCATTCAGTGATGGATTGACCCGCACTCATTCATTTCTCCTTTTTTTCCGCATCCCTCGTTCCTCCTATAGAGTCCCAGTCATTTTTAGACACACCTAAAGCCAGCTGTTTCGTTCGCTCGGGAGGCGAGTAACTTCACATGCACACTAAGGGCTGGTCCCATACTGTCCCGCACTCCTCTATCTGTCGTTTATTCATCCCTCGTTCCTACTATAAAGTCCCAGTCATTTTCGACCCAAACCAAGCAGTAATTCTTTCGTTCGCCCGAGACCCACGAAACTTCATGTACTCACTAAGGACAGGCCACCAAACGCTAATCCACAGTCATACCGACCCGCACTCGTTTACTCATCCCTCATTTCTCACTGAGCACGCTGCACAACCATCCCGCGTTTCCTTCAGGAAATGCCCTTTTCTAGTTCTTTTTGCTAGCCGTACGTTCATGTGGCACACTCTGCAGCAACACAGTCCAACCCAGTGGCCTGGAATCATTGACTTCCGGTTGGAGATTTCCAGCTAAGTGAGGCAGCGAGGAGAGAGGCAGTGTGAGGTCCAGTCAGAGCAGCTTTACAGGGTATCCAGGGTTCCAGTGAGCAAGTCAAGAAGAACACCCTCAGAGAAAGAGGACGAAGCCCAGAGAGGAACCAAGCCTTCTAGGGGGAACCCATCCTCCTCTGGTCCGCTCTAGATAGCAAGACAAGCACGAGAGCATAACACACAGCTCTGAATATACAAACAGCCTGTGATTGGACGGAAGTATTAGATTAACCTGGGATAACCAATCACTACAGTTAGAGTCCTATCAGAGTAACAATGAGAAACCCTCTCACTCACTCAGCCCTCTATTCTACTGGGTCACCACAGGGGGTGCTGGAGCTCCACCTAGCTCTCAAAGAGCCGAGGGCAGGAAACACCCCGGACTGGCCGCTAGTCCATCACAGGGCAGACACACACGCTCACAGTCCTCCTACAGTCCAGTGGCACC
Source organism: Prochilodus magdalenae (assembly GCA_024036415.1). Classification (NCBI taxonomy): domain Eukaryota; kingdom Metazoa; phylum Chordata; class Actinopteri; order Characiformes; family Prochilodontidae; genus Prochilodus; species Prochilodus magdalenae. Next base: position 287,689 of record JAMWET010001257.1, on the reverse strand, counting down.
CACACAGACATGGGTAGAACATGAAAACTCCACACAGAAAGGACCCCGGATGTCCCTCCAGGAATCGCCCCCAGGCCCTTCTTGCTGTGAGGCAACAGGGCTACCCATGGCAACCAACTGTGCCGTTGTGCCTCCACAATGAGAAACAGACCTATTAAAATCCACCGCTGATGCCAGTGGAAACCAGGGTCTATGGTATAGAGCTTCTCACAGTGAGGAACCACAAGCTTCAGGTTCTACAAGCCTACAGTGGTGATCTGTTAGTGGGAATATGAGGAGAGCTCAGTGTGCTGTGAGGCAGGGACACAGAGACATGTCTCTGGTTAGATGAGCAGGAAGTGGGACAGTCAGCGGCTTCACTACGTTGAGCAAAATGTACCTTTATGCAAATTAGGATTGGAGTGATCTGCTGGTTACCAAAGAAAGCTGAGCCTGGGGGTGCGTCCTTCATCTCTGCCACAAGAAACAATATCAAGCTTTTTTGGTTCCTAGATAATTGTTCCTACTAGAGATGGAGAACGGCCGCAAATAGACCGCAGTGGTTGTAATGACCGAACACACACTGACCACACAGACGCACTACAGAACTGACATGTACAGGCAGGCTATTTCTCTCCAGGAGGTTCGCTCCAGTCCAGAAACGGCCACACCAGTGATTGGCAATTTGGGTGACAAGAGGTGAATAGTCGTTGCTGGTGTGAAGGCAGGGTTAGAGCTCGGGTACTCAGGCCATTAATGTCAAAAACACCTTTATGATAATACCATAATACTAGCTGCTGCTCAGCAGTGCGCACACACTGATGCACATGGACGTTTTGTTTGTTCTAGATCAAAGACTGACATTTCAAGCTTGTAAAGTTCCGTAGCAGGTCTGTCCAGAAAAGCAGGTGTTGTGGATGGTGTGGAGTGTAAAGAACAGCTGCTCGGCTCTGTTTCACCTGTTTCATTACACACAGAGATTAGCTTATATTGTAGCTTCATAGTGACTTATAGAGAAATAAGTGAGGTTAATAAATATATAAATAAATAAAATAAACAAATAATAAGTACAAATAAAAATAAATAATAAATAAAAATCTACAAAAAGTAAACATACATAGTAAATAAAATGAATAACAAGCAAACATTAATTAAAAAAATAATAAGTATATATATATATAAAGTAAATAATAAGTAAAAATTGAATAAATAAAAAAAGTTAATTTGACAAAAAATAACTTGTGATTAAGTATAATTAAATATGTCTGTAAATAAATAATACATTTTAAACTAAGCTTACAACAATCCGAAAATTAAAATAATTTTGCTTGCTTAAATATAATGTAAATTGACAGTAAATATAAAGTAACATTTTATAATGAATTTCTTTTTGATTACTGTGATATACGTGTGTGAGTAAAGCATGGCTGTAAGGTTGCCATTTCTTTTTCACATCACTTTAAAGACCCTCAGTAGCTAAAGACACAGTGAGGAAGAATCCAGGTGTAATTTCGTTCTGTTTTGTTGAAATGATCAAATCTCTTCCTGCGTTTCTTTGAGGAACCCTGTGTTTAAACATTTCACCACTGTCTGTGTATCTCGGTGAACTGGTGGTCATTGGTCCCTGGTCTGGATGCTGCTTATACGAATGCCTTAGTACTAGCCCTGATTTGCCCGTGTCCCAACTATTTGTGGAGTCTGCTCCAGGCCTGAATGCTGGAAATGGATGTATATTTACTAATGATGGTAATCTGACTGGACAGACTGAGTCTCTGGTGTTTATTCTGTGGGGAATTAAATACACAGAACATTTAGACTGGGTTCAGACACCACTGCCACTGCCTTATTTTTTAATTAGGATTTTCCATATTGTCCCAACTTCCTTATTTTATAGCTGCACTACAATACTTGTCATTTAACTAAAACAACAACAACAACAATGATAATAGCAATAGATAATAATAATAGCAATAGATAATAATAATAATAATAATGAAGATCATGAAGATAATAATAATAATAATAATAATAATAATAATAATAAAGATAATGATATTGATAATAAATAATAATGATGTTAATAATAATAATAATAATTACTAAACATAAATAATAATGGTGGTCATAATACTAATATTAATAACAACAATAATAAACAATAATAATAACAATAATAATAATAAAGATAAAGATAAAGATAAAGGAAATGAAAATAAATAATAATGATGTTAATAATAATAATAATAATAATAATAATAATTATTATTATTATTATTATTATTATTATTACTAAAAATAAATAATAATGATGGTCATAATACTAATACTAATACTAATAATAATAATAATAATAATAATAATAATGAACAGTAATAATAATAGGTTAGATCGAGTGCATTTCACATACCCAAGGAAGCTTTACTACTGAGGGGGGAGGGGGGAAATATCATAAAGAAAGGAAAGGTTCTGATATATATAGATTTTTAAGTGGGGAAAAAGATGGAAGAAGAAGAGTGAAGAGTTGAAAGTAAGGAGTTCCCGAGTGTATGTGTGTGTGTGGGGGGGGACTGGTGTGTGGGGAGCAACACTAAAACCTGCCACCCATAGGAAAGAAGCCTGAACCTAGGAACAGCCAGGAAACCAGAGTCAGAGGACCTTAGCTTACAAGATGGAGCCTTAGGATGTAGGAGGGCTGACAGAGAGCTGGGTGCTAGTCTGCACAAGGCTTTAAAGGTCAGCAGCAGGGTCTTATACCGGATGTGCTGTCACTGGTAGCCAGTGTAACTGAGGAAGGATGGAGGGGATATGAGCAGACGTCTTGGTGCGTACTGAGACTCTAGCTCAGGAGTTTTGAATGTACGGCAGAAGGGGAAGGATTTTGGAGGCTAAACCGTGGAACCGAGGACAGAGGTCAGCAGTAATACATTTAAATCTGAAACACAAATACCAGAAACCCAATTTACAGTACAACCAGTAGAACCAGTAGAGCAGATCAGATCGAGAACATGCCCACGCATGCAATAACAAGAAGTCCGCAGATACAGAAGAGAGTCCAAGTGAAAGTCACCAAGTACAACCAGAGATGGAAAGTTTCATAGTCGATAAATCAGCAACAGTATTACTGTAGTGGATCCAGACACCTTTAGACTCTCATACTCAAATCCCTGCCACTTCATGTAAGCCTGGATGCACACAGGTAACTAAACCAGGTGGGGCTGCCTCATTAAGAAGCAGATAGTGTTGTCCTATGAGGTCATTAAGGAGTGTAGCGTTGTCAGTAAGAAGACGACGGTTAAACAGCCCTAGATTAAGGAGGTGGGGCATGGCAGAGGACCGCAGCAGGTCAGTAGCTCATGGGACTGCGCATAAAACACCAACATCGACTCCTCGGTTGAATTGGGAAGAGTGCTTCCTGCTATTAGTCCAAATGGTGGGGATGCTGGCCTCCAACGTCGGGCTAAAACGTTGGTCTAGGTCTTGAACCACAGTGGAATTAGCGGGGTGAAGAGAGAGGGAAGTTCATCAGGAGCATAGGCAAGATTGAGGCCAGGGCTATGATTGGTTAGACCCCTGATGGCTGAGCCAACGTCTTTAGCCAAATACCAGCCACCAGGGCTAATGCAAGGCTTAACACCACAACCCATCACTAGTCAGCCAACTCGGTGAGCGCAGCAGAACAAGAGATAGAGTAGCAAGCAGCTGAGTGTAGGCCAGCTAAGCATACACAGAGGAGCGAGAGACTGATAGCAAGCAGCCGGGTGCATGAGTTAGCTCACCCACCACAGTTGCAGCTGCTAGCGGTGTGGGAATAGGGCTCGCAACAACCAGCAGGAGAGAGCCGGCAAGCAGACAATGGACAGTCCGACTGTAAATAACAAGACGACGAGGAAGAGCAGTAGCGAGCAGCCACTCGGGTTTCCACTCCTTAATGACCTCATAGGACAACACCATCTGCTTCTTAACGAGGCAGCCCCACCTGGTTTTAGTTACCTGTGAGTGTCCAGGCTAACAGGAAGTGGCAGGCTAGCTGTCGGAAATTTGTGAAAACGAACCTTTGTACGTTACATGAGGCGTCCACATTTGAGTAGTCAGTAAGCAGGCAGTAAGCAGTCCAGCGATAAAGCAGCATGCGGGCAGTCCTTGTGCGGTGCCAGCCTACAGGTCCAATAAACATCCAGAAGCCAGCCAGGTCCAGCAAAAAGCATTAACGCTAGTTAAAGGGGACGAATGGAAAGTCTGTGGTGAAATTAGTTGAGAAAAAAGTTCAAAAAAGTTTCAGGCATGATTGCTATGTTCATTAAATCAAGATCTAATAAACAGACATGTGCTTATCAGTGCCTAGAAGACACTAGGCCTTCTCCAAAGGCCCACAAGGCCCTCAGGGCTAACCTAACTGCAGTGATGGTGAGAATACCAAGACCCCAGCATTGCAACACACGGTAGATACACTCAGACCACTCGTACTGCTGCTTCGCTTGAGTACACATACCTTTCGTCAGGGCGTCTACCCTGGTTACCTTCTCCTAGTGACGTATCTGTTTACAGAAGCAAACCAGGACCGTTTACACGGGCTGTCAGCGTCTAACAGATCGACAGGGAACGCTCTATTTGCGTGTCCTTTTTAAAGTTTGGCTATTTGAGCGTCGAAAAGCAAGGTGCAGCGAAATACTGGCTAACACAGCTCTGGTTTCTGAGGGTGTTCCTTTCCGCCAAAGCACAGGCGTTCTCACCTCTTCGGATGAACGACTCTGTATACGTCTAGTTTACACAACGCCAGCAAAACTCCCGTACTCTGGCTTTTCAGCCTTAATGTCTGAATCGTACGCCTGGACATGAAAACTCCCCAGTACGTCTGAGTCACACATTCAAGTCCAAACCAGAGAATGAAACCCGACCAGACAGTGTCTACGAGACATTCAAGCGAGGAACAATGCGCCTGCTCCACCCATCTTCATCCGACACGCCTCATTCTGGAATTTGGCGGGTGTGCATTCCCCGTGCATTAAGTGGCCGTCCTGGGGGAGTTGGCCCTTGCGACTCCTCCGTGGTGGAGTTATGGTGCGGCAGTAAGGCTCTGGGAACCCCCGGTATTGCTCCCACGGGTCTCTGGAGGCCCCAAAACGCTCTTCACGGCACTGCATGCGGTGGTATGAATATGCATGCAGTGATAAATGGGGCCAGGCCCAGTCTTGATTGTGATCCATGGCTGGGGCCACAATTGTCCCCTGTCCGTCTGCTTTATGGCCTTGGCCTGTGAGTATGTGGCAGCCTCAATGCCTGTTCTGATTTAGATGCATGGGAATGGCCCAGCCTCTGCATACCCTAGACGCTCCCTGTCTACCTGGGTGGGTTTATGTCTCACTGAGGGTCTATAGATCCTTAAAGATGTATGCAAAGAGGGGAATTACGTTAGTACCGTATAATGGTATGTCTTGCGATTTACATAACCGACCGTGGTGAGTTGGAGCAACAATAAACAAGTACGAGTGACGAAGAGGGGGCAATAGCGTCCAGACACAAATGGAAATCCTTCCCCTGACTGCACAGGAATCTACGGCATGCTTTTCAGGCCAAAGCGGAGGCAGCCCAGTCGGCCCTGCCCATATTCAACCCACCGCGTTCAAAGGCATGTTTGTTGCAGTGCCACCCAGGAGCTGCAGGGCCCCTGTCCCACGCGAGGTACGCGACCGGCCTGTCCGTCAATGGCTGTCAGGAGAAAGAGACGTCTGGACCGGTTCAACAATGCTACCAGACTGCGAGGCATGCACACCCCGCTCGCCGTCCTGCCTAGCAACCGCCGTCGAATGATAGAGAGGCTTCATCCCTAGCAACAAGAGCCGAGAGATGGCGAGGCCTCGCACCTTAGCAACAAGGTCCCCCTACAACTGAGAAAGGAGCTTCTCTGGGCAAGGCTGAAAAGACACCACCCACCCCCACCCCTTTTTTTTTCTCCTGGTGTGAAGTTCATGTGATGGCTCAGAAAAGAGGAGATCCCTCCCCCTCTCTCAGACACTTGTCAAACGGAGAAAAGAAAGCCGGGCAGATACTTGGTGGATAAGATCATGACTAATCTGTTGTTCTTTGCCGCCGAGATCCGACAGAGGCTCTAAAACAACTTCACACTGGCAGCAGCGCATACAGATGACTGCCTGGGACTCCCTCCTGCCTGGGGCACGAAGGGAGAATGAGGGGGTGAGCATGAGGAAGGATGCAAATCCTTTATTCTAAACGGGGGGAAAAATGCGGGAGCATTTGGGCGGGAAGAAGCTTTTCCCCCCACTGTGCTCCAGCATAAACTTTGTATTTGCATAGAAGCAGAGTCTGTCTGAGTCTTATGGCATCTACTTTTAAAACTACCTATATGACAAGACAAGGGACACACTGAGGGCGTGTCTTATTTCCTGCGACTTCTTCTTCTAAATACACTCATCATGAAAGTAACAGCTGCTCCCAGAAGAAGGTGTGGGAGTGCGGTGCTGTTGGGAAGGAAGATAAAGGTGACCAGGATCAATAACTGATTCGCTAACCCAACACGCCAGACGTCTCGGTATGGAGCTGTAGAGGTTCCTGATGGTGTCCTGTGATAATCCATCCCATGCAGCTTGAACATCCTCACGCCGTTCCTTCAGATGGTGCGGTAGGGGTGGAGGTGGAGGGACACCAGGCCTTCTGGATGTGTGACACCAAACCGTTCATCTTGGTGCTGACCACGGTGCCTCCACACACGGATTCGTTTGGCGTCTCCACCAAGACTAAAGCGGGACTCGTCACTGAAGATGACCCACCGCCATTCTGAGTCACTCCATGACAGTCTGGTACGACACCACTGCAGTCTTTGGTGACGGTGACGTGGTGTTAAGGACAGTCGTGGTAACGGTCTGTGTGCATGTAGTCCTGCGTGGTGCAGCCGTCTGCCGATGGTGCTGCACTAACAGGAGGACTCATGGAGGACACCACTGCTCGCTGGATGTCTGCCATCCTGGCTGGTACAGAGATAAGGCCTGTATCACAGCACCAAATCTGCCCACCAAGTTTCATTCCTGCGGGTTGATACCTTGAAACTGGAATTAGCTAACCGGGACGATCTTCTAGAGCTCATGTGTCAGTCAAACATCTCTTGTTATCGTTGTACCTTTATCTTGGGCAAACATCTCCCTTCCAAAGCAGCAGAATGAGGATTAGATTATAAACCGATTCCAAAACAAGCCTGGAGAAAACCTGATAAGACCTGGTGGAATAGTCCCACCTCCTCTGCCGTCAGTTCCCGCGGTAAGCAGATAGCGCCCCTGCTCATAATGAGCCGAACTCAACCAGGCCACGATTTCCTGCTGGTTGCGATAGGTGAATCTTCACACATCCAGGCCAGCGTGGTCTCAGCTGTTGAGGTGGGACTCGCCTTACATGTCACATTCAAACATACAACCAGGTGGTGGAACAGAGGGAAAGCTGCGGCCCTTTCCTTCTTCCCTTTGTTTCCCGGCCTGCAATTCCCGGCTGTCCCCATCTGAGTGGGTAAAGCCCACGTTCCTCCCTTCTGTCAGGTAGCAACCCCTTTTTTCCCTGACCACTGAAGGAAGATAATGCATGCCTGTCTCTGTCACTTAAGCGAGGGGATTGATTAAAGGGGCCTGCCAATCAGTTTATTCCAATCAATTAGTCCCCATTTGCCCAGAGCGCTGGCTTAGGCAGAGCTTGCCATAATCAGCGGGTCTACCTAGTCATTAGCTGTAATTCTAGCCCTGATGTGGCTTCAGCTCCTCATACATGGGCTCGGTCTTGACTAGGGGTGGGAATGTGGCACAAGGAGCAAGCGAAGGCTGCCCTCTCTTTGTGCAGAGCAGATGCTGTTCCTCCATTGAACCTATCCATCGTCACCTCTAGATCTGCGGGGTTGAGAGCAGGCCCAAGGAACAGAGGAACAATCTTGTGAAAGGAGGTGTGAGCCAAGCTGGTTGGATGTGCTAATGAGCAGAAAGGAAGCTGAATTCGCACAGGCTAAATCTAGCATGCCCCGGGACTACGCAGTGCGCGCCACGAGCGATTTTTTTTTTTCTACGATGACTTCACACAAGGGATCAGTCGTCGCCCTTCTATGGGCTTCAGATGTAGATCTCCTTTTGAGTGCTTAAAGCGTTCCCTCTGCTCCATCACATGGTTGAACACCTCTCCCTTTCTTTGCTCCTTAACTTGTCAATCAAGCTTGGCGAGTGACTGAAAAGGCAAATAATCAGCTTTCAAATTAGTCGTCATTATATGGAGTCCCCTTATGTCCCTCCTACTCTCTTTCACCCATGGCCCAATGCAGGTGGATCCTCTAATTAGATGAATCTTTCAGTCCGAGCCCCTCGCGCTCCTTCCACCGATTGTTCGGCCACCGTCCCTTTCATTCCGGACTCGGCTTTTGTGCCCAAATCAACAAGACCTGTGCCTCCAATGAATCCGCCGTTTCTCCAGACGCACGGGCTTGCTCCCGTTATTGTCCGTGGGGTCATGCTCCCGTGGACCAAAGCTGTTGACCCTTACAAATAGATTGATGTCACATTGAGCAAGGTTTGATTGGGTTTTAACTAGGGCCAAAGTTCCTGGCCTGAATGGACCATGAATGAACATAAAGAGAAAGTAGACGTGAGGAGACGTTTGAGAAAACCAACACATGAAGGACACATGGGACGGGGAGGGTTCCTTAATGAGAGGACTTGTGCAGCGGATTAGCATGACAAGGTAAGGCAGGCCTTGAAAGGACATGATGCGTTGGGAGAGGTCTGTCTGATTAGTCTACTGTACCAAACTACTCTTGAAAGAGAGACATCATTTGATCGAACCGTTTGGAAGATTCCTCTGGAATCGTGAGGTGTGCTGGGATTGAGGCCCAGTTGGCCAATGCCAGAAACAGCATGTTTGGAGGACCAGCCTCCTATTTTGACCCATTATTGCCTCTTGTGCTCATTTGAAAGACTTGCTGCCGCTACCTTACTTGCCTCAACAAGGCATTTACCCACAAAGATCATCTCCATGGACCTAGCGAACGTAAATGAGACTCACTAACAACCCTAAGTAGCAAGGTTTTGGTGCAGAATAACCAAGAACGTCAACAATTCAGTGTAAAAAGATCTATTAGCCCAGATGTACCAATCATCCTGCACCAATCAACCCCTCCAAGTGATATAATTATCAGGTCAGGAGGGGAAAGACTGGTGAATAAAAGACACCACCTTTCTTCCACCCCCTGCTCACAGCCCACCATTATACCCCACCAACAACAGGCCAATTTGTCCGCGAGGCCCCTTGTGCCCACACTCCCTGCCGAGTTATTTAGCTCCTCTCCTGCACTTCAATGGCAGGTACTGATTAGAGGGGCTGCAATCTCCCACCCCTTCTCCAAAAAAAGAGAGAAGAGAGAGAGGAAAAAAACTAGCCCCCTTCATCCAGGCAATCTTTAATCTGATTACAGGCTTTCTACAGCTTTTCAGACAAGACCAGCCTTGCGGGACAATGGCAGACCAAGTGGTCTCACATACAGCCTCTGAGCTATGTGATCCAAGTGTGGAAACTCGGAGCGCTCTCCCTCCACCGCCAGTCCTTTTCAGGTTAGACTATAGCCGGGTCAGCCCACCTGCCTGCCTGCCTGCCCACTCCTCCCGCATAGGGTCAGGAAAAGGGGGGGTGGGGATTAACGAGGACATCTCTGTTACAGGGTCAGCTCGCTCCTTTCCTCTCCAGCCTGCGCTGCCTCCCTCCTCCGCAACCCCTGCAGACTTGTTTGATTAGGAAGAGCAGATCTAACCCCGGCTCCTTCGCTCTCTCCCACTCCGCTTGATGCCTCGCCGTGCTCTTCCAGAGCCATGGGAAAGCCGCCGAATGCCTCCCCGCCCACCGCAAGCACCCCCCTCCCCCAACCACCCCACCGCAAGTCTCATTTGTACCTTGTAATCCCCCCGAAAAACCTGAGCGCGCCGCTGCATATCCTCCCTGTCATGTTCTTTTTCTTTTTTTCCCCCTTCCCCCTTGTTTGACTTCCCTCCGGAGAGGCTTACAAATACCTCAAAGAGTCCCGGCAGGACACAGAGGCTAACCTAATGGATGTGAGCAGAGGGAAAATAGACAACGCTGATGGAGATTGACTGTGACAGATCAAAAAATCTCAGAGGTTGAAATAGTTTCATGTCATTTCTGACTTAAAGTCACAACTTCAAATGTGTATCAGATTTGATCTGATCTGCTTGGGGGCATAAATCCAGGCTCATAGTAAAATGTATCCCGGCTACACTAAAGGGGACTTCCACTATTCCACAACATTTATGCAAAATCCAGTCAATGAACAAAGTCATTCAGGAAGGTTTGATGTAAATTGCTCTGTTGTGGAGACACATGCTGGCTTCTTCTGCTTATAATGACGTCGGTAGGAACCAGGGCTGGCAGTAGGAACCAGGGCTGGCGGTAGGAACCAGGATTGGCTGTGAGAACCAGGGCTGGCCGTAGGAACCAGGGCTGGTGGTAGGAACCAGGATTGGCGGTAGGAACCAGGGCTGGCCATAGGAACCAGGGCTGGTCGTTGGAACCAGGGCTGGCCGTTGGAACCAGGGCTGGCGGTAGGAACCAGGGCTGGCGGTAGGAACCAGGGTTGGCAGTAGGAACCAGGGCTGGCGGTAGGAACCAGGGATGGCGGTAGGAACCAGGGTGGGCTGTAGGAACCAGGGCTGGCCGTAGGTACCAGGGCTGGCGGTAGGAACCAGATGGGCTTTACTAACCAGGGCTGGCAGTATGAACCAGGGTGGCTGTAGCAACCAGGGCTGGCTGTAGGTACCAGGGCTGGCAGTAGGAACCAGGGCTGGCCTTAGGTACCAGGCCTGACGGTAGGAACCAGGGATGGCTGTAGGAACCAGGGATGGCTGTAGGAACCAGGACTGGTGGTGGGAACCAGGGCTGGCGGTGGGAACCAGGGCTGGCGGTAGGAACCAGGGCTGGCGGTGGGAACCAGGGCTGGTGGTAGGAACCAGGGCTGGTGGTAGGAAACAGGGCTGACAGTAGGAACCAGAGCTGGCAGTAGGAACCAGGGCTGACTGTAGGGACCAGGCTGGCGATAGGGACCAGGGCTGGTGGTAAGAACCAGGGCTGGCGGTAGGAACCAGGGGTATATTTCCCCACTATGTAATTATAGTCTTGTCATTGCCCTGCAAGTCTTTATCTGTGAAATTATTGATGGTAAAAAAGCAGAAACCCAAAAAACGGTCCACTTTGGGGACTACCATGACTTACAACACCATACCTGTGTCCCTACATAATGAATAACTTGCTTACTAAGCATGTTTGAGCTCAAAAGCTTCTAGCAAAGCCATTCTCAAATTATATACATAAACATTTCATGCAATAACATTACAGCTCCCATCAACTTCATACTAACAACTTACATTTAGGGCATTCAGCTGATGCTCTTATCCAGAGCAACTTCACATTAATTACATTACAGGTAGGCCAATGTAATGTTAGGAGCCTTGCCCAAGGACTGATGGGTATAGCACAGCATGGTCACCCAGACTGAGATTTGTACGCCAGTCTCCCATGTGTGGGGGTGGCGCTCTGACATGTAGGGGTGTTAGCTGCTGAGCTACACCAACCACGACTCAATAACGAGTACTCCTAAATATGGGTATATTCCCAAGGCCTTCGGTTCACATGGCTCGGGGTTATTCGATTTCTTCCCATAAACTTCATACATATCAAACGTATATCTCCTTTTTCATCGCAACAAATATTTAGTATGTGGTAAAAGCCATTAAAAGCCGAGTCTGTTTTTATTCCATATTGCTGCTACTTACTAATTCTTCTGATGGAACCAAATTGAACCCATTTTGCACAGAGCATCTACGAATGCACATGATGGATGCTTGACCATCCGTTTACAATCTGGCTGCGGGACAACCCCTATGTCTATTTTAAGTTCATTAAATGTCATGGGGATTGATCAGGAAATGACCCCATTGACCCTCCTTGACCTCTCTACGAGTCTATTACCATAAGAATAGTGGAACTAAGTCTGGCCAGAGGGTGACCAACAGGCTTCCTATAACGTATGACCACGGGGATCGTTGGTAAAGGACCCGATTCCTACATTTGTTTTTCATTACTTTTCTTTTTTTTTTTTAGATTACACTTATGACATTTTATGAGGTGTAATGGGCCGATACCAGCCGTAATTCGCTTTCACATGGGCGTTGTCCCAACCTCTCTTTGTCTCTTAGCATGGAGCAGGCAGTTTTACTGTGCCCTTGAGACTCATATATGTAAATGAGCTCTGTCCTTATTGGCTGTCCCTTATTTGTGCCTGACTGTACTGGTACACACATTTCCGGTTTGTAAGGTTAGCATAAACGGGCTAAGCTAATTTACCCTGCATAGGCAGGCCTGTTGAAATGTGTTGCTCTTTGTGACATCACAAAAAGAGCAAATTCAGGGAATCTTGAATTATGTTTGTATAGTAGATCCAACTCTTTAGGGCCTTAAACATAACTCGTTAAACTAGAATAGTGCTTTCCTGAAAAACGTGTGTGGTTGATTGTGCAACTGATGCAACTTGTTGCTGACTGGTTGGTAAGGTATGGCTAAAAATGAATGAGAGTCTATGGGAGTAATGATGGATGTATGAATGACACATAGAGGAGTGTAGGGGTCAGTATAGCTGTGGATTAGAGTTTGGGAATCTGCCCTAAAGTGAGCACATGTAGTTTGGTGACTGTAGAAACCAATATGGTTTGAATGGAGGTGAAAATGAATGGGTCTCTATGGGAGGAACAAGTGATGGGGTGGGGGAGGACAAACAGACAAGTGCGGGTCAGACCAAGATTGAATTTGTGCTCAGACGTCTGCCCTGAGATAGTGTATGCGACATGGTGTTTACTGGTCAAGCAGAAGTACAGTAGATGAGTGTGTACTGTTCCATCCCATTCATTCTTAATGGGAACAGTTCAGCAGAAATACACTACTATGTGGAAACCATGCATCCGATCACAAAGCTGTGCACAAGCATGCCATTCCCAATCAGACCAAACATTCTGGAGTTGGATCAGTGTTGATATCACAAACACTGACCATGAAGAAGGGTATAAACTGGATATCCCTAAATCTGCATATCTACAGAGGCATATCAGACCGTCCAGCATCACCCCAGTATGAAGACAGCCATGCGTAGCTTCAGTATAAACACCTGCATGACACATTACACAGGGCTTTTCTGAGGGCCAACCAGCACTGTGTTGATCCATTCGACCTTTGACCCTCACCATGTCTTTGCAACCGGCTAAACAAACAGTTTAGGAGCTGCCCAGGGGCCGGACAGCTGTCTTAGGGGCCAAACAATAAGGTGACCTCTTTAAACACCATGCTGTTGTCCAGCCCTTCTGAATGATAAAGGGACAAAGAGAACATAATTGGGTCTAACTCGCACCGGCTCGGTTCTATTCTCCTAAAATCGTAGGCTTTGTCTCTTTCATTACTGCAGTCCAGTGCATTATAATCATATTTATTGCATAAGCAACCAGACCCATATAAAGGGCCCCTGTTTAGAGCTATAGACCTTTGTGGCCTGATGGTGCTTTAAACTCTTTGTTTAAGCCAGTTTGGATGATAGAAGCAACAACTGAAGGGGGGGGGGCTCCTAAAACCACAGCAGCAGTTAGTTTCGCATGGACCTGTGGACGCGATGATGTCATATTATTATTTAATTCGTTTATTCAGTACACCTGGAAACTGTATATACACTTTATAAAACAAGCCTGAAATTTTTATGATTGAAAGATGAAAATGCTAAGAAGCCCTAATGGGGGAATTTTACCCATACTTATACTTAGGATACTTTTTTGCACTCATGATTACTGGACTGTGAGTGTGCTATTTTCATATAGTATTTACTAAATATACTATATATAATCATTAATGCTATTCAAATCTACTTAAATAGAACTAAGTGTACTTAACTGTACTTGTTTAAGACACATCTTAGATTCATTTAGAGATACTCAGGTACATATTACAGTACATTAAAATAAGCATATTAGTATATTTATATTCAGTACTCTGAAGTACTACTGAGGTAAAATGTACTCGTGATTGTTACGTTAGTAATATATGTCTGTTTTACACATAAGCAGTTGGAATATCACACACAGAAGCCAGAAATAAACGTCTGGTTATGTAGTGTAATAGTTTACAGTGTAAAGGCTGGAAAACACCAGTACAGTAAGCTACACTGGAAGAAGAGGCAAGAAAGTGGTCATAGGGTGACAAGTTATCTTTCAAACATGCAAAAAAGCACACATTAATGAGCAACCGTTAGAAACATTCCAAATCTGCTCCAACATTCTTCAAAATCTGCTTCAAAATTCTTCAAAATCTGCTTCAAAATTCTTCAAAATCTGCTTCAAAATTCTTCAAGATCTGCTCCAAAATTCTTCAAAATCTGCTCCAAAATTTTTCAAAATCTGCTCCAAAATTTTTCAAAATCTGCTTCAAAATTCTTCAAAATATGCTTCAAAATTCTTCAAAATCTGCTCCAAAATTTTTCAGAATCTGCTCCAAAATTCTTCAGAATCTGCTCCAAAATTCTTCAGAATCTGCTCCAAAATTCTTCAAAATTCTTTAAAATCTGCTCCAAAATTCTAGGACTTTAACGTGGAAAACTGTGCAAATTTACAGGTAAAAGGCTCATATGCTTTTATTCTTAGTTTACCAGAAATAAAGTACAAGCACCAGTAGTAGAAGACACAAGTGGCCATAGTGGTGCCTATTTATCCCTGAAGTACAAAGACCACATTTATGAGATATATGAGACAGAAGTATTTAAACGCCAATCAACACCTAGAGCAATGAACTTATAATGTTGAACAGTTAAAAAAATAAAAACATTCAAAATCTTTCAAAATATGTCTACAAATTCTTCAAAATCTGCTTCAACATTCTTCCATTTCTTTTCAAAATTCCAACTTTTTATTTTTTTTTAAAAATCTTACAAATGTATTTGCATATTTGCAGGGTAAGATTAATATTCTAAAATTCACAGTTTGCCAGAAATGAATCTATGTTCTGATCTAAAATCAAAGCTCAGTGTTTAAAATGAACGTAGCTGTATTAGTCGGTTTTACACAGGAGAAATATAACACATAGAAGCCGGGAACAAAAGTCTTGTGCAGTGTAATGGTTTACAGTGTAATTGTTTCCAGTGTAATGGTTTACAGTGTAATGGTTTACAGTGTAATTGTTTCCAGTGTAATGGTTTACAGTGTAATGGTTTACAGTGTAATGGTTTAGGCTGGAAAACTGGTAGAGAAGGTTAGGAAGAGTCACAGCGGTGCCAATTTATCTCTGAAGCAATATAAAGCACACACTTATGAGATTTATGTCACAGAGGTATTTAATCGCCAATCAACACCAAGAACAATAAACTTAATGTTAAACAGTTTAAAAAAACATTCAAAGTCTGCTTCAAAATTCTTCAAAATCTACTTCAAAATTCTTCAAAATCTACTTCAAAATTCTTCAAAATTCTAAGACTTCAAAAAAGATGACTGTGCTTTCTATTATAAAAATAACTCACAACTCTAGTACAATATTCTAATATACATTTTCTTTTAAATCTAACTAATTTATTTGCACATTTACAGGTTAAAGGCTAATATGCTGAGTCATTTAGCTTAGAAACAGTGGAACTACTTCACCAATAGCTTTCTTACATTTAGATTCTGTTCTTATCTAAAAACAAATCCCAAATTTGGTAAACACTGGTGAATTTCAGTATCTTCCCGTGTCAGTGCATTTTAATGGGGAATTTTTTTCTCAAGGCCATTTAGTGAAGGACCGTTGTCTTAAAAAGTTTAGAGAGCCGAAGGTCAACAGCAGAGCAGTGGTCTTCAAGCCTCCTCCTGGAGATCTGCCCTGAGATTCATTCCCTAAATGATCTGCACAGTCGAGCCACCTAATCGAAGACCCTGGAACAGCCATGTTAAACACATCTGGGCTGGGACTGAACCTCACAGGAATGTAGATGTCCAGCAGGAGGGCTGACTACTGAAGCTGATTATTTTGTTCGGGACATCTGGCTGTACCTAGGGGACTGTTCCACTGACCATGTAAGAGTGTCCCAGTGGTTCGGGCTTCATCAGACTGTATCTGTTGAGAAGTTGGCCTCCGCCCTGTGGATAAAAACCCATCGTTACAGCGTTAAGCACTAGCTGTTGTTCATTACTGGCAGCGGTGGACGAAGTACACAGACCATGTAATTGAGTTAAAGTAGAGTCCCCAAGGTAAACTACCTGTCCAGTCGAAGTTCCTCCCTTTAGACCTCCACTTGAGTAACAGTACTAAAGTATGTACCTTCAGATGTACTTAACAACTTGTGTACACCAACACGCTACTTACAGTACACTAACACATTACACTTACTGAGTTACTGTACACCAACACGCTACTTACAGTACACTAACGCATTGCACTTACTGAGTTACTGTACACCAACACATTACTTACAGCACACTAACACATTACACTTACTGAGTTACTGTACACCAACACGCTACTTACAGCACACTAACACATTACACTTACTGAGTTACTGTACACCGACACACTACTTACAGCACACTAACACATCACACTTACTGAGTTACTGTACACCGACACACTACTTACAGTACACTAACACATTACACTTACTGAGTTACTGTACACCAACACGCTACTTACAGTACACTAACACATTACACTTACTGAGTTACCGTACACCGACACGCTACTTACAGCACACTAACACATTACATATACTGAGTTACCGTACACCAACACACTACTTACAGTACACTAACACATTACACTTACTGAGTTACTGTACACCAACACGTTACTTACAGTACACTAACACATTACACTTACTGAGTTACTGTACACCAACACGTTACTTACAGTACACTAACACATTACACTTACTGAGTTACTGTACACCGACACGCTACTTACAGCACACTAACACATTACACTTACTGAGTTACTGTACACCGACACACTACTTACAGTACACTAACACATTACACTTACTGAGTTACTGTACACCGACACACTACTTACAGCACACTAACACACACTAACACTAACACACTAACAAGTGTGGAACAGGTGAACAGGAGATGGCTGTGTCAGTCTCCAGGGTGTTTAAATATGTCCAGTAAAATCTGTCATTTCAACAGAAACAGAAAATGCTGGGTTTTTGTTCTTCCCTTTTTTTATTTTTTATTTTTTTTTTGGAGAACCAAAAGTGGTTCTCCTATGCCACTGCTCAAAGAACCCTTTATGAGGCCTATATTTTTAAGCATATAGTGCCCCCAAGTGGTGATTCAGCAGAATGCAGTTGCATGGCTGTGTGCCTGTATTGACCCATGTTTATTTATCCAGTCACTTAATTCAGTGCTTCACAAACTAACTACAAAGCAGCTCTGTGCTCAGTACTGAGTCTAAGCTTAGGCCAGGGCCAGATTTCTGGATAGCAGCTCTGACATGTGTATGTCTTGCTGTCATGAATGAAGCGAGTGTTGTGTATGAATGGTCGGACGGCCTGTATGATCCTTATTGTTCATGTTTGTGAGGTCACAGACGATGCTCAGTTTACAGCTGCGTTAAGCCATTAGCATTTTGGTTGTTCACACTAGACCAGAGTGGAGAGTTACATCCTTTCTTCAATATCTAAAGAATGTGTAGAAAAGAGTTTACCTGGAGAAACTGCAGACTGATTGTGTAGCTTAAGCTAAGGTGTTTCTAGAAAAGAATGGAAGTCTATGGAAAAAATAAAAAGTCAAATGACACACAGAGGGTTGTGGGGTCAGTATGGCAGTGGACTAGAGTTTGGGAATCTGTCCTAAGGGGAGTACATTCAGTTTGGTGGCTGTGGGTTAAAGGAGATAGCAGGGTTTGAATGGAGGTGAAAATGAATGGAAGTCTATGGTAGAAATAAAAAATCATAAATGACACACAGAGGGGTGTGGGGTCAGTATGGCGGTGGACTAGAGTTTGAGGGTCTGCCCTGAGTGAATACATTCAGTTTGGAGGCTGAAGGTTAAAGGAGATAGCAGGGTTTGAATGGAGGTGAAAATGAATGGGAGTCTATGGGATGAACGTGCAGAATGGGTGCGAGTCAGACCAACACTGAATTTGTGCTCAGGGGTCTGCCCTGAGATAGTGTATGTGAAACAGTGTCTGTAGGTCAAGCAGATGTACAGTAGATGGGCGTGTAGTTTTTTGGCCCATTCATTTTTAAATTTAAAATTTGGAATTTTCCTCAAACTGCAAGTCAGATCAAAAAGCTGTGTACACCTTTACAAAAAAAGTATACTTAAGGTTCAGTTTATTGAGGAAACTTAGGTATCGTTTAAGTACATTTCCTAAGTATACTTCACTGTAGTAAGTATACTAATATCAGGGAACTGGTAGTAACTGGGAAGTGTACTATTTCAGGACGTCTTGGGACTAAATTGGCCACCTTGTAGTTTATGTAGTTCTCGTTAAGTATACTGTAGGTGTAGGAGTGTTAAACCCTGACTACACACCTAGTCTACACCTACATTTTAGTTTGTATAGCATATTTACTAAAAGTAAACTTATGGCTACACATGGTTCACTCGTTATATACTTCTATCCCACTTTTTTGTTATTTCTAGTATTTTTAAGTATATACTCTCAGCAAACTACTAATTTTGTAGTTTTGTACTGTAAAGTACTTGACAAAATACTTTTATAGTTACTTACATATAACTACACTTAAATGTACTTATAAATAAAATTTTATTTATAAATATTTTGTTGCTGTCCAAAATAAAACACATATCTCCATTTTTTCAGATTTTCACTTTTAACTATCATTTGAATGGAGCAGTGGTAGTTTACACTGTGTGAAAATTTCATGATGAATGGACCAACAGAAATGACCCAAAGCATCCAGTTCCACTGACTTCCATTCAAACTCAATGAGGTTTTTGGCCTCTTCTGTAAAGTCACTATTTTGGAAATACTTCGAACATCGATAAGACCAACTTACACGGTTATTGGTTTTACAGGTGGGCCAATGCAGTGTTAGGAGCCCAAGTACCTTTATTGATGTAGCTCAGCATTTGCTACCTAGACTGGGACTCGAACCCCCATCTCCCACATGGGGTAGTAGCTCTCTGGTGGGTGTTAACCGCTGAGCCACACCAACCACTTTATACACAATATAGCATATAGCTTACTACTTATATATTATTTTAAAGATTACTCATTATATATCATATAACTAGGTTTAAATGTAGGTTATATATTTATACATAAAATCTATTTTAGCCGTACTGTAGGTAGACTTACCAGTGGACTACACATATTAACATAAACGGGACTCAGGGTTGAGATCATATCTGCATTCTTTGTTGATCAACGGTTCCAAATGAATACCGCACTGGATGTCTTTAGTACAAGGCAAGAATACTTCATGATATGGTTAAGTCTAACTGTAAGATTAAAGATTACAGGACAACCATACTCAGACTTCTCTGTGTACTGGTCAGTATATATACTACATACAGATATACTGATATGCTAGCGTCAAGCGAGCCCACCAATCAGGGTACAGCAGTCATCTTGTTTTGACCTGTTGGATAGAGCTTGGTTCTAGATAATGGAACCTGCTCTCCTTCAGTGTTCTGTGCTGAAGATGATGTGAATAGACGTCAGTGTCAGACTAATGAATGAGCTTCTATTAAAGACTGGTGGACTGAGAGACACTAGAGTACTGTTACTCTCCATACTTAAGTACATCTGAAGGTACGTACTTTAGTACTGTTACTCTCCATACTTAAGTACATCTGAAGGTACGTACTTTAGTACTGTTACTCTCCATACTTAAGTACATCTGAAGGTACGTACTTTAGTACTGTTACTCCAGTGAAGGTCTACAGGGAGGAACTGACATGGTGTGTCATAAAAGGACCCGACTTACACAAAGTTCTTGATGGTGCTCTGGTTGTTGTACTCAATAATAGCAGGGATGGTCTCTTCGTCCTCTGGCAGCTGCACGGAAACAAGTTCCAGTAAATATATAATAAACCTGATATATAATAAATCTCATATTTATAATACATGCTGTTTATGTGATATACTTTTTTATATTTTCTTATAATATACTGTATATAAAGCTATTGTACTGTGTCAGAGGACACCTGCTGTCTTGCATCTAAATGACTTCATCAAGCCTGCTGTCTATGAACAGTAATGATGTCCAACAGCACCATCTAGTGGTGCAAATTATTCAGCACAAGCACTCCACCCTCCCTCACCTCCCAGTACACTTCATCATCGAAGCAGTTGTCGTCCTCCGGGTCCCCCCAGATCGGCAGCTTCAGGATGCCACCTACGTGACAAACCTCCGTTAATCTCTTATGGACACAGGCTCAGGCTTTCACTGCTACAGGAACATCAGAGGAGCTGAATGAGCGCAGCACTCACCCACCAGCGCTCCACCTCCCAGTCCAAAGAGGAGAGCCACGCAGAGTCCAGCGGCCTGATGAGCTCCCTGTGTGTTCACTGTCCTGTTGGCAAACTCTCCCTCGAACTTAAAGGTGCTAATCAGCCTGTTAAACACAGGGACACAGAGACACAGAGACATGAGGACACAGAGACACAGGAACATGGACACAGAGACACGGACACAGAGGGACACAGGAACAAGGAGACACAGAGACACAGAAACACAGAGACACAGAGACACAGGAACATAGAGACACAGACACAGAGAGACACAGGGACATGAGGACACAGAGACACGGGAACATGGACACAGAGACACGGACACAGAGAGACACAGGGACAAGGAGACACAGAGACATGAGGACACAGAGACACAGGGACATGGACACAGAGACACGGACACAGAGAGACACAGGGACAAGGAGACACAGAGACATGAGGACACAGAGACACAGGGACAAGGAGACACAGAGACACAGGGACAAGGAGACACAGAGACACAGGAACACGGACACAGAGAGACACAGGGACACAGGAACAGAGACAGAGAAACATAGGAACATGGAGACACAAAGACAGAGACATGAAAACACAGAGACACATAGACATGGAGCACAGAGGCACAGAGGCACAGAGGCACAGAGACAGAGAAAGAGAGGAGAGTTTCAGTATGTTTATATTTCTGTAATATTCTACTATAATAATAATAATAATAATAATAAACTAATTAATTAAACAGAGTTCTACTCTTACAGTGATGATCTTGAAGCTGATTGGCTGTTTGAAGTGCTCCTGCTGCACTCTGCCCTCCCTGTCTGCCTCCTCCTCTAACTTCTCTCTCCTCTTCTTTTCCATTCTCTCTTATTTTTATTTTCTCTTCATTCTCTCTCTCTCTCTCTCTCTCTCTCTCTCTCTAATAATAATAATAATAATAATAATAATAAATGTTTATAGTATTATTTCTAAATTTTATTCTGTTGCCTGACTGATTTTTATTTGTTGTTGCCCAGATGTTTTTCTTTCTTTCCTCTTACCCGCTTTCTTTCAGTTTTTCGTCTGTCCTTCTTCTCATTTTTCCTTCTTCCATCCTTCATTTGTGTTTTTTTTTGTATCACTGTCCTTTCTCTTCTTCCTTTCTTATTTATTTTTCCTTCCTTACATTTTCTTTCTCTTTTTCTACTGTCGCTCTTTTCTTTCTTTCATCTTTTCTGTTTTAGGATTTCCTTCCTTCCTTCCTTCCTTCCTTCCTTCCTTCCTTCCTTCTGTCCTTTTTTGCTTCTCTCTTTTCTTTTTTTTATCTTTGCTTTCCTGTTTTATTACCTGGGAATTCTGTGATTCATTTCTTACTGACATTCAGAAACTACATACCGGGATATGCAGATAAAGCCTACAGGAAATGCCAACCACCCAGTGAGCCACACTCACCCTTCACGCCCATAGACAGACTCGCTTGCGGTGGCGGCCGTGATGGCACCTATAACACCTCCCAGTAAGCCAGGCATAGCGTGCAGATTGTGGATTCCACAAGTGTCCTGGATCTTCAGACGGGTCTCCAGGAACGGCTGGGTGCAGAAATCAGCACATTGACACCGGACATTCGGATTCGGCACGAACTCACAGTCCAACAAACCGCACTCACCGTGAGCACCAGGTAGCCCAAGGTGGAGAGGATCCCACAGCAGAAGCCAACGATGAGCGAGCCGTAGGGCATGATCATGAATTCAGCTGCTGTACCCATGGCAACGCCTCCAGCTAGGGTGGCATTCTGGATATGAACCTAAACCACAAAGAACAGACACGTCAAGCTCTGTCAGCAGAGCGGCCATCAATCATCACGCAACAATTACTGTCACATGGTCTGAGTGCCATGGGAAATTACCATGTCCAGCTTGCCTCTTTTTGCCGAGAGGCTGGAGATGGCGAAGGCTGCGAGAACGCTGGAGGCCAAGGCCAGGTAGGTGTTGAGGACTGCTCGGTGCTGTCCGTCTCCATGGTTCGCTATGGCAGAGTTAAAGCTGGGCCAGAACATCCAGAGGAAGAGGGTTCCTGGGAAGAGATAGGCCGTCGTCAGACGCATCGCTGCCTTCAGGGAGCAGGTTTGATGCTACACATGTGGAAACTTGTTTCCCGAATAAGCCGATGTAACTCACCTATCATAGCGAAGACGTCCGAGTGGTAGTGGGAACCTTGTAGAGGTTTACTCCGATGTAAAAACGGCCGGTACAGAATCCACGATATGGTCAGACCATAATATCCCCCGAAGGTGTGGATGGTCATGGAGCCACCTGCATCTTTACCCTGAACCAGGAAGTTCAGATGAGCATAATTAGAGCTCCAGGGTAGGAATCAGCCAAAAGCTGGTTCATCCATACAGACCTGCTAGCGCCACCTACAGTTAGAGACTTTAGAGGTCATAAATAATTTGATGGAAATTATTTTTTAACCTTCTCAAACGGTGGGTGATTAGCCAAGACGTGTCTGGCTATGAGGCTAACCAGTGCTAACAAACTATAGATCTACCCTCCTGCAGATCCCGCCCATCCAGCTCATCAACATCTCCTTGATCAGCTTTAGCGTTACCTAATGGGCAGGGCTAGTACACAGATGGACTGAATTTAGGACAGTATGTATTACAGAACAGCAGTTCTAACTTTATAATCTCCTCCATTACCTCCAAACACGAACCCAGTACTACACTAACATCCTAACATCGGTATCAACCCCAACAGTGTCCATTTCTACGGCTGACTGGCAACAGAGTCCACTAAAACTATAACCAGCGTAATGACCTCGTATTTATGTCCACTGTAGCGTTTTTCACTGTGAGGGTTTTATTCTATCCGTGTTTAAAAATCCCAGGCACTGCATCCACCGTGCCCTCATATACCTTCCTGTGTAAAGGTTGATGGAAACTGCTCTGATGGAGTATTACAGTGAGGGTAGAGGTGAATAATCAGGAGGAGGAGCTGAACATGGGGCAGTTTACTAGGTGGAATAGCATTACATTTAACTAAATCTTTGGGAAATGGAAACTGAAACTGGGGAGAGGTGATGCTCTGATAAACAGCAGGGGGCGCTCTTACTACATTCCTAACTTACAGCTTAACTTTACTTTAGTGTTTGGCCTTTTCTACATCGGTAACACGAGCTGTTTGGATGACTAACTAACAGCTTTAATATCATTATGATTCGTGTTTATGTTTCAGCTGTGAGTGTACGGACGGTTGCTCAGATATAAGAGCTGATGGACCCTGGGTGTTTAGTTTTAGATTTTTTAACTTAAGATAAGATGAAGGTAGCCTTTGCCTCAGAGAAAAAAGGTTAGGAAGTTTCGGTAATATGGCCCCAGTAATATACTCTTGTCCTGAAAGGCCGAAGCCCACCCAGATACACCTGACTGCGTCCAGGTGCTAGTTGCCAGGTTTAGGGAATGCCTATGAATGGGGAAACCTCCAAACTGTGCTGGACGCCGGCCCTCCAGGACCCGAGTTGTGCACTCATGAACTAGACTCTCCATGAAGCATATCTCCAGGTGGAGGGTTGGTGGCCATCGCAGTAGAAGTCAATAGTCACCCAAAACGCTCTGTAAACACATCCCCAAAGCATGTCTCAAGTTGTTCAAGGTCTTCACTGAGTTGGAACAGGCTTGTTGTGCTTTAGGAGGCAGTGCGATGCAATGACAACATGCACATGAAGGGAAGGCATGATTTATAGCTCGCACAGTCATAGCGTGTCCGAAACCACAGGTCTGTGCATGCTGTATTAAGATCCGGATGGGATACAAGCAGGCTTTGGGGTTGTGACTATTGACTCCTAGTGTTTGTTAGCATCGTTAGCCTCTTAGCTCCAGATCTGACAACAAAAAACAAAATTCTGAGCACGGAACTGCTTTAGGCTGGATATATGAGCCATCTGGTACAACAGTGATCCAATGGAGGTTGTAAAATGACCAGTGGTGGAGCTGGGCTGAGGGTTTACAGTCAACATATGGGCTACAGTCTGCGATTCTACACCCATACACTGGAGCTACAAGATGGTGGCACCTGCCTGGGAAAGGAGTTACAAGGCCAATCATTAGAGAGTTCAGGGCCATAGAGGAATTCGTCTTCCGCATTTAACCCATCTGTGAAGTGAAACACCCACATACACACACTAGTGAACACTCACACTAGGAGGCAGGGAGCACACATTCGCCCAGAGCGGCGGGCAGCCCTACCCACGGCGCCCGGGGAGCATTTAGGGGTTAGGTGCCTTGGCCAAGGGCACCTCAGTCTTCCTCGCTGTCCGTTGAGGGAATCGAACCAGCAACACTCTGGTTACGAGGCTGGTTCCCTAACCTCCAGCCCACAACTGCCCCGCGAAGGCCCAGTGTGGATGTGGACCTATATGACTTACATGAATAAGGCTGAGGATGATGTACTCCTCCACTGCAAACAAGGTGACTCCAAACAGCGTCATCACCATCAGCTGCACAGGACTGACTTTACCCAGACAGGCTCCAAACGCGATTAGGCTCCCAGCCACACAGAAGTCCGCATTGATGATACTGAGGGGAGAAAAAACATGGGTCATAGCGTGCTTGAGGTTTTGCGCTGTAGCAGTTGGCAGCAGAACCAGTTCAACTGGATCACGTCTGTCAACTCTGACTCCCGGCACTCATGAAAGGAATTAAATTGAAACCGCAGAGGATGTGGCGCCATGTCAATAAATGGTTGAGTTATGAAATCACCCTGTGCTCCCTAATGACTAAGATGTGGCAGACCTTTCAGGTTCCTCCACCTTCTGCTAGGTAGGTAGATGCTTAGGCACTGCCTGGTGACATAACCACAATACCAAACAGTTCTTACCTCTCCACTCCAATTCTGATGGTCCCATCGACGGGATCCAGTGAGTGGAACCAGCCTTGCATCAGCAGGGCCCACTGGATCCCAAAGGCGGCGATCAGGAAGTTGAAGCCTACACCACCAAAGCTGTAGCGCTTCAGGAAGGTCATAAGGAAACCAAAACCCACGAAGATCATCACATGAACATCCTGGAAACCTGCCCAGGGGATGGGTGGAGGGGGGAGAGGAGAGTTACGGTAAACCAGGTGCATTCAGGAGGGACTACGCCAACAGACATGCCAAGTCAAATTCGTTGACTTTATCCCTTAATGCTTACAGGAATTTTACGGAGTAAGGTTTGGTGATGGGAATTTCAGGGAAGATTCTCCTGAACTTTTTGGAATTGTTCAGTTTTTAAAAGTACCTGTTGCTTTTGACCTTTTGAAATTCCATGAGGACTGGAGAAAAAAACATTCCCACAAAATTACATTGGTCAAACTGACAAGTCTTTCCCATTTTCCCATTCCCAGTAAAGTTACATGGTTTTGTTCCAACAGGAAGGATATACACTAGCAGTCAAAAGTTTAGAGACGGCTCTTCGTAGCAGGTTCTCCGTATGTGGATCTTAAAGCTTTACTGTAGAATGAAAGTGAAGACGCCAAACTATAAACTAGCCCTCGTGGAATTATACAGTCCACCTTAAAACCCTCTCATGGAATTGTACAGTCCACCTTAAAACCCTCCAGAATGGAGCTGTACAGGAGGATGGAGCAGCTTCCTTACCCTGCAGTGGAGCTGATAGAACCAGGTTTATTACTAAGCAGGTTTGGAGCGATTCTATTGGTCGGTCCATCATGAATATTCACTAACCTGAAAGGAGAACTAGAGCTTTTACACTGTGCAGAAAAAGAGATCAAAGTTTTTACACCACTAAATATATATTAGAGGTGGAGATATGGAGGAGTACCATACTGTGTACATCAGGAGTAGATGTGGGGTATCAGGATATGGACTGGTTCAGACTCTCAGCAGGTGGAGCTGTTCAGTGTACCACTGTAGAGACTTTAAGACCACCAACACCATCCATTTAAAGAAGTGTTTCTAAACACTGTGTTGTTATCTAACATAGAGTTACATACCAACTACCAAACAATTCCCAAAACTTCCCAAAAAACCCACCTGATCCGTACAGTTAACCAGGATAAACTGACGAGCCAATACTCACTGGGATATCTATAGTAGAAGTCGTTCTCCACATGGCTTGTAATGTTGTTCTCGTGCATATGTTCAACCCAGTGAGCATCCGACTCCTCATCGTAGCGCACAAAGACCCCGAACAGGATGATCATGGAAATCTGCCACACGAAGCAGACGGCGGGCAGACTGATCCGGATATTCGTGTTTTTGGGGCGGTTGCAGAAGGCCTGGCAGTTCCCCATTGTGTCTGCAGGTGATGACCAGGGTGAGGGCAGCTTCAGACAGAACCTAGCAGGCGTTGACTGCAGAGGTATTTATAGAGGAGAACTTGGAGGTGTGTCACACCTGGGCAGGTGTTTGGCTAATAGGAGCACCTGCTGCAAAACAGCCTGCGTATACAGTGCACATTCCTTCTGATCAATATGTGTTCCATTTCAGAATGAGCCGATGCTTCCTCTTCACTGCAGCTTTTCCTTCTAAAGTAGGCAAGTGATCAATCCAGTAAGGGTATGTAGTTTGATTGGATCATCTGGTTTCCATAGTCAATGAATGTGGAATACAGGCACACCCAGAAGATTTCTGTTCCTTTGAGGAATTATTAGGTAAAATTAAGCCACCATGGCCAATGACTTTTTAGGGTATCTACAGCTGAGACTCTACTTACAAAAACAAACAACTTTATACTGTAAAGCCTAGTTAAGTATACTCAAATAATTTAAGGTAAGTCATTTACTCAAACTTAAAAAAAAACTTTATCTTTTTTTGGTTTTCTAAATAAAAAAAAGTTTTACAATCTTTTAAGTTTTAAACATTTTTTTTAAGTTTTAAAAGGTTCTTAAAAGTATTTTTAAGTTACAAAAAACTAAATGTTTTTTAAGTTTTAAAGGTTTCCTAAAAGTATTTTAAGTTACAAAAAACTGACAAAAAATTTAGTTTTAAAAGGTGCTTAAAAGTATTTTAAGTTACAAAAAAAAATGGCAAAAATTAAGTCTTAAAAGGTGCTTAAAAGTATTTTAAGTTACAAAAAAATGACAAAAATGAAGTTTTAAAAGGTTCCTAAAAGTATTTTAAGTTACAAAAAATGACAAAAATGAAGTTTTAAAAGGTTCTTAAAAGTATTTTTAAGTTTCAAAAAAACTAAATTTTTTTAACATTTTAAAAGGTTCTTAAATGTTTTTTTTTAATGTTTTTTAAAAAAATTTCAAGTTTTAAAACATTTATAAAGTGAAATACTCTCAAACGTTTAACCAACAAAGTATACAGCACAAACTGTGCTGCTGCATATATTTGATCTTAAATAACTTTTAATAAAGACTCATTTTAAGAGCTAAAAATATTATACTACTAAATATTATACTACATTATAATATATAACTACATTAGTATGCTTTCTTTAATTTTCCCAACACTTACTTAACTGTAACGATCAGAAACTGAGATGTAAAAAAGCTCTGTAATAAAGAGTCTTCGGGACCACATACTCCACCTTCTCCACATACTCCACATAAACACCTTCATGGTTAGGAGACCCTCAACATGTGGAGTGCATCAAAACTGTATTTAACCCGGATATAACATATGACTGTGTTGTTTACTTTAAAATAACATTAGAAGGAAAAGTAAAGCTAATAAACAAGGAATTTTGGGTAATCCACCCCGATTACCTTTATTGTTTGTGTTTTAGAGTTTTTTCTACTCACTAAAATAAGGACACTCGAAGTGTTCAACCAGATGGTATAAAGAACTCACCTTGATTAAGCGATAACTTAATCTAACTGAAAGCAAGTAAGCAAAAATTACTTTATTATTCAACTACAATAACGTCAGGGCTGTCGGTTATGTTTACATACAGGACCGGTTAAAACACGATTATATCATAAACGTATATGATATTACAAGCTGCTGCCCTCGGTAGTCTATTTCTATTCTACTGTGTGCAATAAAACTCAGTATTCTATTTCTATTTTACTGTGTGCAATAAAACTCAGTGGTCTATTCCTATTTCTACTATGTGCAATAAAACTCAGTAATCTATTTCTATTTCTACTATGTGCCATAAAACTCAGTAGTCTATTTCTATTTCTACTATGTGCCATAAAACTCAGTAGTCTATTTCTACTATGTGCAATAAAACTCAGTAGTCTATTTCTATTTCTACTATGTTCAATAAAACTCAGAAATCTATTTCTATTTCTACTATGTGCAATAAAACTCAGTAGTCTATTTCTACTATGTGCAATAGAACTCAGTAGTCTATTTCTATTTCTACTATGTGCAATAAAACTCAGAAATCTATTTCTATTTCTACTATGTGCAATAAAACTCAGAAATCTATTTCTATTTCTACTATGTGCAATAAAACTCAGTAGTCTATTTCTACTATGTGCAATAAAACTCAGTAGTCTATTTCTATTTCTACTATGTGCAATAAAACTCAGTAGTCTATTTCTATTTCTACAATATGTAATAAAGCTCAGTAGTCTATTTCTATTTCTATTATGTGTAATAAAACTGCTTACGTTATTTACTACTGCTCTACTGTGTGCAATATCTAAATTCACCATGCATAGCATAATATGTTTACCATCACTATGTGCAATGTTCCCTCTGACAGTAGTCTTCTGGATTTAAATTTTTAAGTATTTTTATTTAAATTTTCTGTACTTTTTGTATATAGATCTTATTTATTATCTGTATATTTCCTGACACTTCTGTTGTTTTCTCTGTGGTGCTGTGGGATTAATAAAGGATTATCTTATCTTATCTTAACTAACTAAGAACTAACTAGATAAAAGTCTGGATATTAAGGAGAAATGGGAATTGGAGTGGAACCCCAGATAAAACCTGGATATTATCATGTAGGGACATAAAATAACTAACCGCCCTATGTGGCGGGGATTTGAATGTAAAATGCATGAGATTTTTTTAGGCGGTCATATCGAAATCTAGTGGTACCATGGATCTGTGGGAGTGTGGTAGGAGACCATACACACCTATTCAAATACAAATTCTTCTGTGTACAAACATATTTGGCAAATAGTTATACACTCTAAAAATCTTAAATTCTAAATTCAAATTCTAAAATTTTGGGCTGTCCAAAATGATCAGAAAATTGGCCAACCATACAAAATGAAATAAAAACTTGCGTATATATAGAAGAAGGTAATCTCGGGCCGGAGGCTGCAGTGATACAACAGAAGGAAAAGTTAAGGGTGTTTATTACTGCATGGAAAACATAACAGCATGGCTAAAATTAAAATGGTCTATAAATAATCTCCAATTATTTCAAACTTAAATTATGTGATCCATGAGATAACAACTCCAGTTGACTTTTCCTGATTTAAGTGTTAGCCCCTCCTATATTTCTTATCTCAATAAATAAACAAATAAATAAAATTAAATAATTATTTATGTTTTTTTATCTACTGCACTGCACTGAATCTGAGAAATAGGGCTAATAATACTGTTTTATCATGAAAATTTCAAAAAATATTTTTAAATTAACTGTGTCCTCAATGTGCTCAAAAATGCAATAACAATAACATATACAACAACGACAACAATAACCTCAGATCAGAATCTTGTATAGTTTTTGCCCTTTTGTATATGAATCATGAGATAAATGGACCAAATAGAAATGATTCTATAAGGAAGCTACTGGTTTAAACGTTAAGTGCCAGCTTTGGAAACGTCAGGACACATGAGATTTTTACAGTTTTTTTTGTTTTTGAGGCTTTATAAGTTTGGAACAAGGCAAGCTGAAGTGCCACATTTGTAACATCCTACCAAAAACTGCATTTACCATTTGTAAATGAGTTATTATTATAATTATTAATTTTTTTATCAACCATTTCACCCACAATGCTGAAAACAGGGCTATTCTTTTTACAATTAAATTAAAAACAAAAAAGTTATTTTACTAAAAGTAAAATAAAATTTAATTTAATTAAATAAAAAAAAATAAATACAATTTCATTGTGTTCAGAAAGGCTAATCATGGCATAGTTTATCACAACAATAACCTCAGATCAGAATCTTGTATAATTGTTTTTTTGCCTTTTGTGTTCATGATCTATAGGCCTCTATAAGGAAGCTACTGGTTTAAACTGTAAGTGTCAGCTTTCTAATGTACACACAAAACCAATTGGTATTTAATTACAAAGGAATGTGTTCAACACCACCTCAGAGGCCCGTCAATCAAATCAACTTCTCTGCACACTCCAGTCCTCTGAAGTACAAGCAGAAGACAGATTGCCAGGACCACAGGCGGCCAGGGGTTTTGCAGGGACACCGAGCCTTAGGCGGCGTTAATGACGCAGGTTTACAGGGATATTGAAAGAAACACCTTGAACAGCTCGTCTAGTGACTGACATGTTGTTAGTTTGATTGACGTGATGTTTTAAAAACTCACTGTTCCAGCAAGCTGTTATTTGGCCTGCGGAACGGTACATAGTTTACTCGGGGATGCTCGAAAGTACCTCTTTAGGTTCACCCAGAGCCGCTGACATGCAGTGGTCTCTCGGGTTTCAGCAAGTGCTTAGAGCTATCAAAACAAGCTGACAGGAGGATTACAGAGGAGGTACCTAGAGCTCCACTCACCCTGCACACTTAAGGGTGACCCATCATCAAAAAAGTAGTTGCACAAATAGCTGCACCCAGAAAGAATCAAGGAATGAAACTTGGTGGGTGGGTTTGACATCATGAGATGTGATGTAAGCAAGGACGGGTCTTATCTCTGTACCTGACTGACCCAACAGCCACCATTACAGACATCCAGCGAGCAGTGGTGTCCTTCATCCTGTTAGTGCAGCACCATTGGCAGACGGCTGCACCACGCAGGACTACATGCACACAGACCGTTACCACGACTGTCCTTAACACCACGTCACCAGGGACAGTGTCATGACTGTCATGGAGTGACTCAGAATGGCAGCGGGTCATCTTCAGTGACGAGTCCCGCTTTAGTCTTGGTGGAGACGCCCAACGAATCCGTGTGTGGAGGCACCATGGTCAGCACCGAGATGAGCGCTTTGTCATCACACGTCCAGAAGGCCTGGTGTCCCTCCACCTCCACCCCTACCGCACCATCTGCAGGAACTGTGTGAGGATGTTCAAGCTGCATGGGATGGATTATCACAGGACACCATTAGGAACCTCTACAGCTCCATACCGAGACGTCTGGCGTGTTGGGTTAGCAAACACAGTGGCCGTTAGGGAGTAAATGAGTGAAAATGTGTACAGTAAACGCAAAAAGATTAGCTAACAACATAGCAGCTGCCAATATGTGGAAGCCCAGGGTAGGAGAAAGACAGAAGTTATGGAATGTGACGAATGAATACTTTATCTGCCAGATAATCATAGTCACTGTCAGATGCGCAGAGCAAAGTTAGCTAGCTCGACAATGTTTGCTAATTTAATAAACAGCTAGCTAGCTAGCAAGAGTTAGCATCAGTTTCTTCCACCCTAAATCTGTTAGGAGAAGGTGGAAACTTCATAATTCTGAGAAATACACTCGCTACGCTAACCTTCCACTGCCCTGAGGGAAACACGCACTGCCATGTTAGCCTAGCTAGCTAGCCAGCATTAGGCCTGCTTAAAACACTGGACTAAACCGCGTTTCCTGTAGTCAGTAACGGATGTGAGACTTCAGATTTCCATCCTCAGTTCATTACCTGGGTTAGATATGTACAGTAAGCAGCAGCGTCGTGTGAGAGGAGTGCGGGCTGAGGACAGGCTCTGGGTATGAATGCTAGCTGTTATATACTCCTGTTAGTGTTTGGAGTGTAATGGGCTCTAATGTAGCTCAGGTGCTCTATTACCTGGGTTTCACTATCCAAGGGGCCCCAGCCAAAACCTAGGGGAATGTTTGTTCAGAGCTGACTCTGTAAAACTTAACCGTGTAACAAGTGTAGATGCTAATCCCAGTAAACACGCTTGCTAAATGACACCTGCTTAAAATACGGGCCAAGACCAATTTGTCAAACTATCTGGACATTATCTTCAGCTCCTTTGCCTCCTGATAATGGACTGTAACCCTTTCAGAAGTGGCTGATAGTACTCTGAATGGCTTTCTCTACAAAAAAATGCTGAGGGTACTCGATAGCCAGTCTTCTTTGTCTTAGGACCTGCACCATTCCCTCAAAGGGATGTCCCACTTGTCTTTTTCCAAGACCTAACTTAGTCTAGACCAGGAACTAAGCTTCAGACCAAAGAGCCTGCAGTTCTGCTGCTCAGAAAGGTGAGCTGCAGTGATTTATTGGCTCTCCAGCTTTTGTCAGGGTGCGGGACAGCACATTTGGTTCCTTCAGAAACCTAGCATACCAGCTTGTTTTCTTTAAGGCTCTTCGTAGGACCCGCAGAAACGCCTCCAAGCTTTAGGAGGGTGTTATTTCAGGGCGAAAGGTACGGCTTTAAAATATGACACTCCCGGAACTCACGGATCCTCCAGACTAAAGACAAGAGGGACTATCCAACTCATAAAATTAACCAGGGTTTAAACACCTCAGTGTCACTGCTGGACTGAGAATCGTCCACCAAACAAAACTATCCTCCTGCGGGCAGCGTCCTGTGGGCAGCGTCCTGTGGGCAGCGTCTTGGGGCCACTGAATAATGACGAGAGGATGACCAAAGTCTCTGACTGTCCATCTACAAGGTGGACCAGCAAAGTAGGAGTGTCTAATAGAGTGGACAGTGAGTGGACACAGTGTCTCAACAATCCAGCAGCACTGCTGTGTCTGATCCACTCACACCAGCACCACACACACTAACACACCACCACCACGTCAGTGTCACTGCAGTGCTGAGAATGACCCACCACCCACATACTACCTGCTCTGTGGGGGTCCTGACTGTTAAGGATGCAGAACCTCTGATCATAGAGGAACATAGGCTATGTGCCACATTTACATTCACATTTACTGCATTCAGCTGAGGCTCTTATCCAGAGCGACTTACAAGGTAATCATACTACAGGTGGGCCAGTGTAGGGTTAGGAGTCCAGCCCAAGGACTCTTATTGGTGTAGCACAGCATAGTCACCCAGACTGGGATTCAAACTCCAGTCTTCCACATCTAGTAGTGGGATAACACCGCTGGTGGGTAGCGGTGTTATTCATTGAGCTACACCGGACCGCCACGGTGCTGCCTTTTTGGGTTGGTCAGCATCACCACCAGACTTCCACAAACACAAGTTAAAACTCCACCATGCGGAAAAGAAACCCGAAATAAACAGATCCGGGAACAGCGCCACCGCCTTCTCTGAAGTGGAGAAGTGGCCGGTGGAATCAAGGTCTGGAATTCTTTTCGAAAATCAGACTTCCTGACCTTCTTTAGAATTGAGTTGGGTTCTATAAGCACACCAAATAAAGTCTTCAAACTTTACCTGTCGGTTGAGGAGGGCGCTGTTGGTTATCCATGTGGTGGTCCCATCAGGTCCCTTGGTCTTTGGAGGGGCCCCTCCCTAACAGTCAAATAACAACACAACAATAAACAAATAAACGTCACTGAATATACAACAGCTTTATCATTACTGTAGATGTATGTCTCTGAATTTTCTGGTCGTCTTTCAATGCCCAATACAGGACACGGGCATACTGTGGGAATCAACCTGACCCCAAAATGATCTCCTTACAGGAATGAACTCAGGAATGCTGGAGCTGATGATGTAGAATAGTGTAGATCTGTTCAGGTACTGTCCAACTGATATAACTGGCAAAAGTCCAGTAAAATGATTTCCTAACTTTTCACTGACCAATTTTATGCCAGTTTAATATATACATTAATAGAAAAATACATTTTCTATTATTATCAAAGGTATAATTTATTCTGTATATTTGGTATTTGTAAATATAAACAACTACAGTGTGTGACACACTAAATATGAGTTGGTACTGGTTATGGTTATGTAAGTTTTCCTTTAATTACACTGTTTAATGGTTTAATGGTTTGGGACACTCGTTGTTATCAATTCCCATTGGAATATTTGCCCATTGTTGCTTCCTACAAGACTTCAGCTGATGAAGAGTTGTCAGCCGATTCTCCACTTCGTGATGCCCTATACATTTTCAGTGGAAGACGCATCTGGGGTGGCTTCATGCCTTGCCTTGCGTGGGCTGCTTCAGGATTCTACAGTGTTCCGTACAGAAGATGTGAAAGACTTGCACTGAGAAATGTTCTTTGAGGATTCCCTTTGACTGTTTGATGATTCTCGGGTGAGACACAACCATCTCTGCTTGGAAACACTAAGCCTTTGGTGGACACTCCAAAAGACCCATCATCAATGATCCCAAAGGGTTGTAGAATGTTTTGGAAAAGCTTATTCTATTATTCTTGCTGTCTTTAAAATTCAGAATTAGTTTAGAAGATGGTAGTACCTTCAGGCTCCTGCAGATGGTGCTGCACGAGGATGATGGGGCTATAAATCCCTGCAGGGTGTGAGTGATGGGATCCATA
Organism: Prochilodus magdalenae; assembly: GCA_024036415.1. Lineage (NCBI taxonomy): Eukaryota > Metazoa > Chordata > Actinopteri > Characiformes > Prochilodontidae > Prochilodus > Prochilodus magdalenae. The sequence goes on along the minus strand of JAMWET010001257.1, from coordinate 252,711 downwards.
GATTGGGAAGAGGTGCTACAGTGCAGGGAGTGTCTCGTTCCATGTGTGGAAAATGGCTCCAGAGCAGATGTTGATGATTGGCTAAAAGGAGGGGCTGCATGTGGGCGTGGCCAAAGACCATAGTGTGAAGGAAGTAGCTGAATCTGCAGGTGTATGGAAGCGTACGGTCATACGGGTCTACCAGCAGTGGATACAATGCCAGCCTACAGGAAATTCTCCTCGGAACAGTGCCAGGGAAGGCCTCCACCACATCTGGAGCACCTGACCAGTTCTCTGATGTAAGATTGTCTGAACACTGATGTGGCTACATCCAGAAATGTGTCCAGTACTTGCCCAATCCAGCCCCAGCTGTTATTGGTGCTGGTGGGGGTGTAACATGCTATTGGGTACGATTCGTTGTTAGCTTGCTAGTAAGCGTTTGTTAGCTAGATCATTAAAAGTCCTTTTCTTCATACTGGTGTCAGTGAATAAAGGTTCAAGAAAGAAATCACAGATCCTTGTTTTTATTGCATTTCGTAACTTTTCTGGAAAAAGGAATTTGTACAGGAATAATACAAGAATAAACACTTTAAAGACTTCAGAGCTTATACTTTAGCGGATAAATACAACAACATCTCACATAGTACATTAAATAAAACTATTCACATTCTTAAAACTCAAAACACTAACAGAATATTGTGCGCAAGACGAAAAACAGACCGTGCTAAGCACAGATACGACAGTTAACTCAACGCTAACCTGATACAGAATACATCAGAGAAGTAGAGAAGGGGCCTAATCGTCCTGAAATCAATCTATCATTTTAAAGTCAATATAAACACATTCTGTCTCACTTTCTCTTTGAAGATGGTCATTTTGTCTTACTGATACTTCTTAGAATCCATCGTAAGTGTGAAACCAGTTATCCTAAATGTTTTAGATGCCATAGGTCAATAAAAGTATCGTCTCTGACCATTTAGACCTCGACTTATGATCAGACAATGTTCTACAAAGAGCTCCCCTAGCATGAATGGGCTCTGACCAGCTGCCGGGAAAACATTCCGGAGCTCCATGTGGATTTCCTACAGCAGATGTCATCTGTATCGTCATTGCATCATTGTGGAAATCTTGCGGTAACCGCAGCCTACTAGCTCTCCTCCACAGAAAAGTTGGATTCAGACCTATAAACACAAAATAAATGAGAAACACATATAAGACAATGTCTCCAAACGGCTGATCTGAAAAACTGCGCTGGAATATTTGGATCTAAAATACAAAAGTTTATATTAATACAATTAATAACGTTAATATTTGATCAATATAACATCAACTAAAAAAACACGGTTACTATGGGTTATACCTTACACTGTGTTACTTACACACATAGTCATTTGAGAAAACTTGAACACGCTCCCGGCTAATGACATGCTTTGTTGAACTGAAAAAACCTAAATGTTTTTTTTCCCTTTCTTCCCTGAATTTTGTGAATTTTTTAAACATATTGAAAACATAAAATTTAAATAATTTGCATGTTTTTTTAATAGAATAACATTTTTATTTTTTAGTCTTTAATTTTTTATTTTATTTAAAATAAATTAAAATTTAGTACATTGACAGTAATTCATATTTTTATTTTTTTTTACCTTTTACAATTTCGAAACTTTTTTTATTCTTCAAATTTCGCCTGTTCCTGTCCTTTACATTGTGTGTGCATTAAACGATAAACGGGCCAAAATAAAGGGCTTCAAATTGCTTGGAAAAAGTCTAGTTACACTGACTTATACTTGGTATGTTATGAAGTATGATAGCAGCAAACTGTGTATTCAGTGGTACAGAAGTCTGGGGATGACCAGGGGTGCCTAAACATCGTCTGCATGACTTACACACATGCCTGAGAGTTCTTGGTGTCCATGTGGTTTTTGTATTCCAGAATTGGAGGGAGGGTCTCTTCATCTTCAGGCACCTACAACAGAAACATATACAAACATAATGAGAGATCATGTAAAGTGCCTCAGGGGGTCAAAACAGCAACAGGAAGCAGAAACCATTGGGGGTCTTGAGAGAAAGTGTCGAGTTTTCCTCTAGGCTCTGAAATGAGTTGCCCTTTGTTAGCTGGACAGGCTATCAGGTGTGTTTCCATTGACGCTTCACCTATAGTTCCTACTGAGGTGATAACATCTTCACCCTCCCAGACCATTTGCACCTTCCCCCATTGAGTTCCTCAGCCCGGACTGGTGACAGACGCCCCTAAGCTGTACTCATACATGATTCCCTGCACGGGTAAACCTCACATGACCCTCAGTCTCCTGCAGGCTGAATTTCCAACAGCCACATACGTTTGTGTTCAGGAATGGCGTGGGGATCTGTCCATTCCTAGCCATTCCTGAGACCTCGTTTAATTGAGATGGGCCTGAGCTAATCAAGCTACCTAGACTTCCATTGTGATCTGTGCTAGCCATTCTCTCACTAAGCTGCCATGGTTTTCGCGTCTTGTACAGTATGTTTACAGCAGTGGATTCCAAAGGCGTCCCAGTCGTAAACATTCCAACCACCATGCTATTGTCCAAGACCAACAAAACCGAGTACGTTGGGGGAAATTCATGAGACAGGTCAGCAGCCATAAAGGTTTTTGTGATTTAGATATACATTTAGTGGATAACAAACTTCATAGAGACCTGATGACTAGCCAAGACCAGCTAGCCCTTTATATAATGCTGAGGCAATTACTGAGGCAACACGAATCTACACCGACCACAACAGCGGACCAATCTTATAGTCTTGAGACCAGCTAAGCTACCAACCAGCTAGCTCACCCATGGTATCGCACATACCCAGTGATGTTCATTAACAGGAAGCCTGTTTACGGTCTATTAGGTTTTCCGGTCATGTAGAACTATCCAGCAGTAAACAATTTTACCACCAGCCCCTCATTTATTAACCCGTACTCACCTCCCAGTACACCTCATCATCAAAGCAGTTGTCATCTGCTGGGTCTCCCCAGATTGGCAGCCTCAGAATCACACCTACGAATAACACAGTAGGTCACGACCTTAGAAATGTTGATGCTGTGAAACAGCTGTATATTGGAAATTGATTTTTAAAAACTAGATTCAGACTAAATTTCCGAAATATTACGAAATATGACACATATCCGATAACGGTTACATACCCACTATGATTCCACCAACAATTCCAAAGGCGACAGCCACGCAAAGGGCCGCAGCCTGGTAGCCTCCCTGTGTACCAGGTGTCCTTTTGGTGCCCACCAGTTCAAAGATGTGGTTCAACCTGACACAGGAAGGAAATGTTTTCACATCGTTTCCTCATTCCTATAGTTGGTAGAAACTGAAACTCACTAGAGGTCCATAAGCGCACTCACCCTTCGCTTCCGTAGACAGACTCACTTGCGGCGGCGGCCGTGATGGCCCCTACAACTCCTCCAAGGAAGCCTGGCATAGCGTGCAGATTGTGGATTCCACAAGTGTCCTGGATCTTCAGGCGCTTCTCCATGAAAGGCTGGGTGGAGAAATGAGCTCGTTAGCACTGAAGGCAAAGCTGGCCACATTTGCGAGAAGAGTCAGTCCACTTTTACAACACTTACAGACAACACTAGGTAGCCGAAGGTAGACAGGATCCCGCAGATGAAGCCAACGATCAGCGAACCGTAGGGCGTGATCATGAATTCGGATGCTGTTCCCAAGGCCACTCCACCAGCCAGGGTGGCGTTCTGGATGTGAACCTGGAAGAGATGAAGTAGAGGCATATTACACACTGTACCTTTTCAAGATCAGGCAGACGAATGATGGTCACCTAGAGCAAACTGTCCCACGGGTAATTACCATGTCCAGCTTTCCCCTCTTGGCCGAGAGACTGGAGATGGCGTAGCTTGTGAGGACACTGGCGGCCAAGCTCAGGTAGGTGTTGATGGCTGCTCTGTGCTGCCCATCTCCGTGGTTCGCAATGGCAGAGTTGAAACTGGGCCAGAACATCCAGAGGAAAAGAGTTCCTGGAAAACAGACAGTGGTTTTGATAGTTAGGACATGGAACTATTCCTGGACCAAGAACACCATAAGGTCAACAGACCACTGACTCACCAATCATGGCAAAGAGGTCAGAGTGGTAGACGGAGCCCTGCAGACGTTTGCTCTGGTTCAAATTTGGCCGATAGAGAATCCATGATATTGTCAGCCCAAAATAACCTCCGAAAGTGTGGATGGTCATAGAGCCACCAGCGTCTCTGGCCTGAAGCAAGATTGCAATCGGATTAGAGTTTGCTTGACCACTACAATCTTTAGAGATAGAGAATGATGCAGTTTTAAGAATCTAAATGGTCAATGGCACCTACATGAAGGAGATCGAGGATGATATACTCTTCCACAGCAAACAAGGTGACTCCAAACAGCGTCATCACCAACAGCTGGACAGGACTGGTTTTCCCAAGACAGGCTCCAAAAGCAATTAGGCATCCGGCCACGCAGAAGTCAGCATTGATGATACTGGAGAAAGACAAGGAGCACAACGCAACAGGGCTTTTAATTTGACATCCAAGAGACGATTTGTTTGCTGGAGGACTTATACAAGTTGTGAGGAACATTTAAGCTTTGTGATCTAACCTTTCTACTCCGATTTTGATGGTCCCATCAACTGGATCCAGTGAGTGGAACCAGCCTTGCATCAGCAGGGCCCACTGAATCCCAAAGGCAGCGATCAGGAAGTTGAAGCCCACTCCTCCAAAGCTGTAGCGCTTCAGGAAGGTCATGAGGAAGCCGAAACCCATGAAGATCATCACATGAACATCCTGGAAACCTGCTCGACAAAGGAGCCAAAGCGGTGGAGATGTTAAGACGGAGAGAGAGGATGAGAGCTCTTAAAGCTACACTATGTAGGATTTGGGGATTTGGAGACCTCTCTGGTGGAAAGGTGGAATTGCACACAGGAGAGGGATAAACATTCTAGCTGCGTTCAGACCAACCCAAATCTGGTTTTCAGTATATCCAGATTGCATCGGGTTTTTGATTTTCCTGAAATCTGATTAGCGAACGCGCATTTGAAAGGCGTTTTTATAGATGTGTCTCAGTAAGAACGCGCTGGAAGATCGAATTGGATTTCACCGTGTCATACGCAAAGACACCACCCATAAACCTCCAGCCTCTGACTTTCAAAGGATCATGTCAGGCTTGATCAGGTGACTTGCCGCACATCACATTTCCTAATTCTATAATTAAGGCCTGCGGTGAATTTCAAATGGAAGAAGTTTCTTTTGCATTAGCTATGATTAGACTTTTGACAGCCAACAGGCTCAGAGGTAGAATGATGGACAGCCTTGTTGTTATTACAGATCGGTGGCAGTTAAAGGATTAACAGAAGATTAGGTGGCTACAGCCCTTAAACCTGGTGACGACGTTGCTCGTCATTGGAGAACCATTTAAAGACACATTAATCTGTATATAGAGCGTCAGTCACAAAGGCGGGTGGATGAAATGGCAATGTTCGGTCGCTGGTGTCTGGAATCTGTCTGACTTTTCCTTATACAGTAAGTTTTAAGAGAAGTTGAACTTTACGGACTGCAAAATGTTAATAATTCAGTCACTATTAGTCAACAAGGTTAACCTGAGGTCATCTGTTAGGTAAGTTAGTAGTTATTAATATAGAGAAGTACAATAAATAATAAAATTTCAAATTAATATATTAAATATTTAAAATGCACAATATTTAAGACCAAAAAATATATCAAAGGTGAATAAAATAAAAGAGGGTAAATAATAATAAATCACAGAAATAATTATTATATTTTTATTGTTAAAACATGTTGTTTTTATTAATATTATATAACTGATTTATTTAATTAATTTTAAAAACATTATTTTATTCATTTATGTTATAAATATCACATTGTTTTATTCTTTTTTTAATAATTTAAAATAAAAATAATAATTTAGTTTAATTTATTTCTTGCTAAATGGGATTATTATTGCAATATAGTTTTACTGTCACTATTTAAATCTATTATGAATTATGAAAAGTCTATAAGATATCATAGCAAAACCATAAAGATCATTTATACCAGCATATAGAAGTGCACTCACTCGGATATCTGTAGTAGAAGTCGTTCTCGCTGTCACTCGTGATGTTATGCTTCTTCTTATATTCTGGCCAGTGAGCATCCGACTCCTCATCGTAGCGCACAAAGAGTCCGAAGAGGATGATCATGGCGATTTGCCAGACGAAGCAGACGGCGGGCAGACTGATCCGGACGTCGGGGTTCTTGGGCCGGCACCAGAAGCTCTTGCAGCAGTCTTGGCAGTTCCCCATTGTGGCTGTCTCTTTACGATCAGAGCTTGACCTTCTACCAGGAGCTTGTGTAGACCAGTGCTGACTGCTGCTGCCTTTATAGCCCAGTCTTCAGAGGTGTGTCACATCTGGGCACCTGTTTGGCTGCCTCAGGTGCACCTCTGACACATGACCAGGTAAAAAAAAAAAAACAGTCCTGCGGGACGCACAAGACACATTTTCTGATCCATATCTGGAATGCTTTCTGGTCCTCAAGAGCTGAAAGATAAACTTTTTCATTTTCCAGACCAAACGTGGAACTTCCTCGAACTGTGAGCCCAAAAACAGGAAGCAAATAAAAGGACTGGGTAATGAATTATGACTTTTAAAAAGGTGATGTGGAAAAAAACGAACGAAGTATTGATCACAAAGGTTCTTGCATCCATAGATTAAAGATGATCCTCACTATGGAACTCTCAGATTAGGATAATCTGCTTCAACCACCAAACAACATATACAATCATACAGCATGGCTGCTACTTACAGGCTGCTTTTGCAGTTGGGATGCCAGTAAAGCTGGAGCTGCTCCTCTCCTCAGATTGCTCAGGGTCAGACGCTGAGCGGAGCTGCTCCATATTGTCCGGAGAGGTTTGGGAAACTGTCCGGAGTGGAATGTCCAGACTGAAGGATTCGAGTTGTTTGGGATCCTGTTAGAGATGTGGGAGCTGAAGTTCCTGTTCTCCAGCTTCTTTGGCTAATCTTCTGTTCCACCTTAAATAGTGCCCTGGGGTACATTCTACAAGCTGTAGCATTTAAGGTGGAGCGGAACACTGGAAACATCAACAACAGGTGAACATCAACCATGTACCTCTGACAGTTGGGTTCCTTGGGAAGGGACAAGTATGGACACCCCTTCCCAGCCTGGAACGCTAGGATCTTCCACATAGACCACCATTTTGGCTGTTGTTGCTCCGGTGTGGTTGTCTGTGAATTGCCTCTGTCTGTGGACAGCATTCTGCGGAGGACTTTAAGGACCTCAGCTTTGGATAGCCATATGAGTGTTCAATGGAGCTCCATCACTCCAACTCATCCCAGAGGTGTTCAGTAAAGCTCCAACACCGGAGTGTCTTATTTCCAACTAATCCCAGTCTTGTTCAATTCAGCTTCATCTGTACGAATCATCACAAAGGTGTTCAATGGAGCTCCACCATTCCAATTCATCCCCGATGACGATTAGCGGACAAGTCATTTCAGCTGTGTTTATTGGAGCTCCATCTTTCCAACTTATCCCAGAGGTGTTCAGTGAAGCGTCCTCTCTCCAACTCATCCCAAAGGTGTTCACTGGAGCTTCATCATGCCAACTCATCCCAAAAATGTTTGGTTGACATGCATCTCTCTCTGTCATCCCAACAAGACATATCTCCTCTACTTATCCCAGTGGTGTTCAGTGGAGATTCATTGTTCCAACTCATCCCAAAGATGTTCAGTGAACCTCAATCAATCCCAACTTATCTTAGAGGTGTTCACTGGCGCTACAGCACTGCCACTCATCCCAAAGGTGATCAGTGGAGCTTCATCACTCCAACTCATCCCAAAGGATTTCAAAGGAGCTACATCATGCCAACTCATCCCAAATATGTTTGACTGACATGCATCTCTCTGTGTCATCCCAACAAGTCATGTCTCCCCTACTTATTCCAATGGTGTTCAGTGAAGCGCCTTCTCTCCAACTCATCTCAAAGATGTTCAGTGAATCCCAATCAATCCCAACTTATCTTAGAGGTCTTCAATAGAGTTCCATCACTCCAACTCATCCCAAAGGTGTTCACTGGAGCTTCATCATGCCAACACATCCCAAAGATGTTTGATTGACATGCATCTCTCTCTGTCATCCCAACAAGACATGTCTCCCCTACTTATCCCAGTGGTGTTCAGTGGAGCGTCTCCTTACCAACTAATCCCACAGGTTTCCAATGGAGCTTCCTCATTCCAGCTCATCCCAACGATGTTCAGTGAACCCCAATCAATCCCAACTTATCTTAGAGGTGTTCATTGGAGCTACAGCACTCCCACTCATCCCAAAGGTGTTTGGTGGACATGCATTGCTCCAGGTCATCCCAACTAACACGTTTCCTCTGCGGACGTTTAGCGAGGCATGTAGTGGCCTTTGACTCGTGTGCTGCTGCTCCAGGGCGGTGTATTCACCTGCTAGTTCACATGGGTGTACGTGCACCGTCTCAGCGATGGCCTGAATGTACCGAACAGAGGGGTCTTGATATTGTCGTACGCTGGTATATAGTGTACACACCCACAGTGCACACGGGGAAAACTGACCACTTGACCCCTCAAACATCAAACAAATACCCAGCATGCCAGTCAGTAAACCCGCCTGATCGGTGCAGTCCACTTCCTGTCCCATGACCAATCTTCATGTCATGCTAAACCTTCTCAATCGAGCATCTTGATGAAGCTGTACCTGGGCGCACCGATCCACACGCTGTAACCTAGTGACTAGTCACATTGTTCTTGTATAAGTACATTCCAGATCCTTATCGCAGCATTCGGATGAATATGAGCTCCATTGACGGCATTTCGTAAACAGCTATCGCTCCACATTTCAGACTGATGCAGGGAACCAGATTTCTCGAATTTTATTTCAGAGTTGCATAACGTCTGAATCAGGCTTATACTGTATACTTTACGCTCTGAAATGTGCATCGTTCATAGTAATTACATAGTAATTACACCATCATAAACAATCTAAAGATATTGAAATTAAATAGCTTATTTATTTAGGTGATAATAAAGATTATGGTAGCAAAATAATTACTTATGCTCACAAGGCTTTGCAGCATTATTGAGAAAGAAGAGATAACCTGTTTAACTGAAGCTTATTACATAGTAATTACATAATAGTTACTAAGTAATAACGTTTTAAAGTTCATTGTGAGGCTGCAAATTAGGGGGTTTCATTTACTGCTAATAAACAACTTAAAGAGCTGAATTAAGTAGTTTTTGTTGTTTCTCTGGCTTGCTGAGAAAGCAAGTACGCTTGTTTTATTACGTAATAATAATAATAATACTAATGACAATGATAAAATTAATATTAACAGCCATGGAAAATAATCCTGCACCTTAAAACTCATCAGTTTACCCATAAAAGCTTTGTAGCATTGTTGATAAAGGATGGATGCTCTGTTTTAGTAAGTGAAACCTGTTATATAGTTATTACATTGTAATTACTACATAATAAAGTTTATTTTAATTCATCATAAGCCAGAAATTTGGGGGGTGTTAATTTACTCCTGTTAAACAAAATAAACGGCTGGTAATTTAAAGTATTTTTTTATAGTAAGAAAACAAATGTTTTAGTGAGTATTGAATAATAAAATTATTATTATTATAACAATAATAATAAAAATAACAATAATATTAATAATAATGAATATCAACATTTAAAAAAACAACCTACACATGTAAACTCTTTAGTCCATCCTTCAAAGCTAAGGTGTTAGAAGTAAAAGTAAGTAGTTACAGTGTAATTACTAAGTAATAACAGCTTAATAACTCAATTATAAGCATGCAAGTTCAGCTTGCTTTAATAAACAAGAATATTTTGGTTGATTGTGAGAGGAGGAAATCTAATCTCTCTGTTTTAATGATTAGTAATAATAATTATTATTATAATAGTAATAACGATAATGAAATAACAGTGACTTCACAAGCACCTTTGAAGTCTAGAGTCTCCCTTTAACCTCCTGCAGACCCACTTTGATCTAATTAACTTTAAGTGTTGGTTGAAGTATGTGTCTGTGTTTCTGCTTGCGCCCCGAGTCATATGACGAGCCTCCGGGTTGCAGATTGAAGGCCTGTTGTTGTGTGTGATTGACACGAGGTGTGCCATTGTCAGTGATAAAGGAGGTATCACTGTGACAATCTTTGCAGGTACCCCGCCCCCACGAGTAGAGCTGGAAAGCATGTGACACCCAGCGGGGAGCGCAGATCGTTATCAGGGCAGCATTCCAGCAATCGCTGCAGTCACATGGTCACATGTGCCTTGTGCATTCCAGCAGATACAACAGAAAGATCTGACGATCCTCTGCACGGTCAGTACAGCAGCCGGGCCGCCGGACTGCTGACCCGCACCGCTCTGTGCCCCCGGAGAGCACCTGATTCCGCGTGCTATGGAGATCGCATATTAGTTTCTCTTTGATTTCTCCTGCAGCAGCTCCTTTCTCATTTGCATAAGCAGTCAACCAATCAGAGAGCGCGAAAGCCAGCACACCTTCTCGCGTGGTATGAGACCTGTCATCAAGTCCTTTCAGTCCAGACCGCACTAACCAAGCACAGTTATGTAGACACACAGGTTCACTACAGGGCAAAGACGTTTCACCCCCTCTTGTTCCCATGGGACCATGGAGCTCCTGGGAATCCCCTTACTTCAGTGGCATTCCAAGCAGGAGTCTGAATCCTAGTGTCAAGCTCGAGTTAGCCAGTAGATAGGGAGAACATTCGCCATTCAGTGGCTGAGATATTCAGAGTGGGGCTTGGTGTGAGATTTACAGTGGGGGTGATGGGAACCAGGGGTCACCATGACTACAATACACATAGACTCTTAATTTACCATCTAAACCAACTCATAACAAAAGTCTTTTTGTGGGGGAGAGAGGTAGTATATTGTCTTACAGCATCCTGCATGAATATGTTCACACAAATTAGTAAAGCAATAATAAACTAATAAAAATTAAACTAGCTTAGTAAATACTAATTAGTAAAATAGTAAAAATAGTAAAACAAATAGTAAAATAGTAAAATAAATTGTAAGAAATTGTAAAATAAATTGTAAAAGTTGTAAAATACATAGTAAAAATAGCTAAATTGTAAAAATAGTAAAATAAATGGCAAACAGTAAAATAGTACAATACATAGTAAAAATAGTGAAATAAATTGTAAAAATTGTAAAATAAATTGTAAAAATTGTAAAATAATTGTAAGAAAATGTAAAATAAATGGAAAAGTTGTAAAATAAATAGTAAAAATAGTCAACTAAATGGCAAACAGTAAAATAGGACAATAAATAGTAAAAATAGTGAAATAAATAGTAAAAATTGTAAAATAAATGGTAAACATAGTAAAATAGTAAAAATTGTAAAATAAATTGTAAGAAATGTCAAATAAATAGTAAAAATGGTAAAATAAATGGTAAACATAGTAAAATAGTAAAAATTGTAAAATAAATGGTAAAAAATGTAAAAAAAAATGTAAAAAATTTAAAATAAATTGTAAAACGTGTAAAATACATAGTAAAAAATGTAAAGTAAATTGTAATAATAGTAAAATCAATTGTAAAAATAGTAAAATTAGCTAGCTTAATACCATCTATTATATTACAGTTCAATTAAATTCAACTACAGTATAATGAAACATAGTCAGGCTCCTTCTCCAGTGCATAGATTAATTAGAACAGATAAATAGCAGCACAGTGCAAAGACAAATACACTAAAGACACTTTACAGTACCAGCATAAGGATATAAGCATACTGCTCAGGAGCAGTAACTGTACACCAGTATGCTGGAGTACTAGAACTCAGGCACAAGCAGCAGTAGAGGGACGTAGGGCGTAGTCTGAGTGTACATGTATCAGGCAAGCAACCATACCAGCAAACTGCAGCACCCAATGTGGAATCATGGAATTCTACAGTCCACCTTAAAGCCCTCCAGAGTGGACCTATACAGGAGGATGAAGCAGCTTTCTTACCCTGCAGTGGAGCTGATAGAACACGGGTCATTACCCAGCAATAAATATTAGACTGATAAGTTTAGACTGATATGATCAATATTTATTGAGCTACACATACAGAAGTCTGTCTCTCAGTATGGCGTCGGGCCACCGTGTTCGCTAACCCAACACGCCAGACGTCTCGGTATGGGGGGACACCAGGCCTTCTGGACGTGTGACGTCAAACCGTCCATCTCGGTGCTGACCACGGTGCCTCCACACACGGGTTCGTTGGGCGTCTCCACCAAGACTAAAGCGGGACTCGTCACTGAAGATGACCCGCTGCCATTCTGAGTCACTCCATGACAGTCTGGTACGACACCACTGCAGTCTTTGGTGACGGTGACGTGGTGTTAAGGACAGTCGTGGTAACGGTCTGTGTGCATGTAGTCCTGCCTGGTGCAGCCGTCTGCCAGTGGTGCTGCACTAACTGGAGGACACCACTGCTCGCTGGAGGTCTGTAATAATAGCTGATACACAACATGCTATACTCACAGGTCCACCATACTGCTGCTGTCAAAACAAAACCTCAACCAAAACTTTAGGGTTTTTCTTTTGGTCCAGTTAATTTTGTTCTGTAATTTCCTGCGTGGTTCAGATGTAAATTGAGGTCGTGCGTGTAAAATTCCCCACCGCATCAATCACCACATAGTAAAAGCCAAAGAACTGTCAACGACTATCGAAAGTAAGACATGGCGGTTGACCCACATGAGGAAGCCAGTGAGTAAACATCCGAACCAGCCCCTTAGCTCTGCCAGGTGAGTCTGGAGTGAGTAGCACGGCTGTGGTGCAGGTAACAGATTTACAGTACAGGGTAAACCTGAGACATGTTCGGGGGGGAGGGATGATGAGGACAGTGGGCTTCCAGCTCTGTTAAAATAGCCGGGCTGAAACCTGGAACAGGAAGGGTGTGCCCACGCACGCGGTCCGAGAGGAGGTGGCGGACGGAGCACGTGTTTTAGTGCAGCCCTGGTGTCTGATTAGATAACACCTCTATAACCAGAACAGCTGGGCATATGAAGTGTCTCGGAATGGTGTCTGCAGTCTGCGGGAAGTTTGCCTGGAACTGGACGCCCCTCCCCGTCTGTACTACGCTTACTCTAACGTAGGTCTCGCTGAGGGGACCTCTCTCCTGTCTCGGGTTATGAACTTTCTCATATCAGTTTTTGAAGCTGAGCAGTTGTGGGAATATTAAGATGCTAGAATATTCCGTGTTTTATCCAATCACTGCTTTATTTAGGATCAGAATTCCAACTCAAACTAGTGCAGTGCACTTCCTGTAGCATGGCTTTAATTTAATTGTGCTTGCTTAGATATTACTAGGGAGTTGCTAAGGTATTCCTGATGGTTGCTAGGGTGTTGCTAAGCAGTTACTATAGAATCCCAGGTGGTTGGCAGGCTGTTGCTAGGAGATTTCTATAGTACTCATAGTGGCTGTTAAAGTATTTCTAGGCAGTTGCTATGGTAACCCTGATGGTTGTCAAGGCAGTGCTAGGTAGTTGCTATTAGTATCCTGGGTCTTTACTAGGGTGTTGCTAGATGGTGTTTTGTATCCCAGGTGGTTGCTATGGCATTGCTTGCTAGGCAATTGCTATAGTATTCCTGATGTCCCTCACAGTTGCTAGGATGTTGCTAGATTGTGTATTGTATCGTGGGTGGTTGCTACTGTGTTGCTAGGTGGCATCTGTAGTATTCCTAGTGGCTGTAAAAGTGCTGCTGGGCAGTTGCTATGGTATCCCTGATGGTTGTCCCTGATGGTTTTGCTATTAGTATCCAGTGTTGCTAGGGTGTGTAGATTGTATCATCAGGTGGTTGTTATGGCTAGCTTGCTAGGCAATGTTAGTATTCCTGATGTCCCTCACAGTGTAGGATGTTGCTAGATTGGTATCCCTGACTGTGTTGCTAGGACTTCTGTAGTATTCCTAGATGGTGTAGTTGTATGGTATCCCTGGGTTTTTTAGTTGCTAGGGTATTGTCTCAGGTAGACAATGTTGCTATTGCTTTGGTATCCCTGATGGTTGCTGGACTGTTACTAGATGGTGTATTGTATCCCTGGTAGTTGCTAGGGTGTCCATAGACTGTTGCTATGGTATCCCTGTTTGCTATTGTGTCCCTGTTGGCTGTTATGGTATTCCAGGTGGTTGCTATGATGTCCTGCATGGCCAATTATTAAGGGATGTGTATTGTCATAAGTTAAGGAGGTGCACAAACTTCTGCCCGCCATTTATTCCCTAAGGGGGGAAATATTTGTCATTCAGCAACAACAAAAAACACATTTCCAGTTAAAAAGCTGCATACCATCACACCATTCCAGATCAGACAAACATTCCGGAAACTGTCTCAGAAACTGTGGGACGAGTTACACTATAGATCATATACTGTATATTAAATAATTATAGCATTGTTAGAAGCAGAAAATCAGAAAACACTGAACTGAAAAGCATACACCCCTCCCTCCACGTCGTGTCTACTGACAGTGCTGAACTCGAGTGACACTTTTATGAGGATCACTAGCTGATATCCAGTTTTACTGTGCTGTCTTTCCTGTTCGAGTCGCGTTTCATCATGGCCTTGTCCAGTCACACCTCTCTTTAAACCAGTAAAACTAATATAGGAGACTGTGCTGTCTGGAGAAACCTACAGAGCTGGAGAAGTGGCCAGACCGTCAAACTACCCACAACTTATCCACAAAGGGAGCCTCGTCATTGTCTCTCTACTGTCATATACATATACATACATACATAGTATTAATCCTTATCCAGTCGACTTAAAATAACAAAAACATGGAGCTTGAGACCAAAAGCCAGAAACTGCAAATTCCATTTTTATTTTATTGATGTTTTGTCTACCGAGAATACAAATAAATGTGTATATAGCATAATACTAATAATAATAATAATAAAAATAATATTCCTTGTCCATGATCCATGATTCCTACAGCATTTATTCCTTTAGCATGCTGGGAAAGCTCAGAACCCAAACAGGAAAGTTATGTAATGAAGGATTTTCTGATTGACTCCTATAAAACCAGACTTGGGCCCGGCCTCTCCGAGTAAACACGTTTTCACATGTAGGCCTCATTGTGCTGATGTCCTCTAATGAACCTGTCGCATGTACAAGCACACACACTTTCTGGAGTTTCTTTGGAAAACGGAAGGAAAACAAGGAACTGTGATTCATCAGTTCTCTGGACTTTTATTTACCTGACACAGGTATGAGGAAAAGCCCTGCAGTGGACCGGCGGCCTGTCCAGGGTGTTTCCTGCCTTCGCCCAATGAGTGCCGGGACAGGCTCCAGCAAACCCCTGGGATCCAGAGGGATAAGTGGCTCAGAAGATGAATAACTGAAAGTGCTAGGAAAGAGATTCCCGGTTTAGAACTCGCGCTCAGATAAGTTGGATATGTTCATGGCTGTGTGCCGTCACCTTTCCTTTAATACACTGTTTAAAATTTCAGGAACTCCGGATACGGAATGCTGCAGGAATCTTGGCTTAGTCTTACTCAATGCAAGGCTCCAGCTGCTCCAGGAGCCCATACTCGTTGCCTGATGAGCCATACATTTTCAAAAGAAGACCGATCTGGACTGCAGGCAGGTCAGCCTAGCACTCAGAGGGTCTGTCAGTGAAGCCATGCAGAATGAGGCCTGGCCTTATCCTGCTGGAATAGCCGTGAACATTCCCGGGAAGATGGCAGCATACGTCTCTCTCAAATCCTCATATACGCCACCATGTCAACGGCACCTTCACACATTAGCAGGTCACCCATGCTGCATGCAAAGAGGTCTCCCTTAGCATGACACACGTCGCACCTTCCACCGGTAGACATCTGGATGCTCTAGTTTACCGGAGAACTGCATTGCGGACTCATCTGTCTTTCGGATCCTCTGGGATGAGCTCGGGTCCTGAGAGCCCTGTCTAGATCCTCCTGTATGGAAATCGTTCTGGTTGCGTAACTGAGCTTCAAGCTGCATGTCTTGATGAGCAGTGGTGGTGGACCGTGTTGGCTGCGTTAAGTGACAACGGTTTTCCGAAAGATTTCTTGATCAACACAGTAGCATGACGGCTGCTCATGCAGTGCTGTCTGAAGAGTCCTAGGTCATGCTTAGTCAGCGGAAGTGTCTGGCCTTATCCTACGCGGAGTGAGATTTCTCTGGGCTCCTGGAATCTTTCCACAGACTTATGCATGCCAGAGAGGGATCTATACGTCGTTGTGGCATCGCATTTGGAAAATGACCTTTGATGTTTGATAATTCTCTCGGCACAAAGCGATGAGCCACCGCCCATTTGTTCTTGCAAAGAGGAGCCTTTGGTGGACGCTCCCAACCATGATCCCCTCACCTGTTACTGATTAACCTGCCATGGTCTTCTTTTTTTTTTTTTTTTGCTTCTGTCGTTTAAATAAAGGTTCAGGCTGGACAGGGGCTAGTACAGTGGCCTTACAGCAAGAAGGGCCCGGGGTTATTCCTGGCTGGGGGTCCGTTTTGTGTGGGGTTTGCATGTTCTCCTAGTGTCTGTGTGGGTTTCCACCTCCGGGTGCGCCGGTTTCCCCCCACAGTCCAAAGACAGAGATGCTGAATTGCCCACTAGGTGTGAGTGTGAGTATCTACTCGTGATGGACTGTCCAGGCCACTTAACACTAGGATGGGCTCCAGCACCCCAGAGGGGGAAGTGGCTTAGAAGATGAGTGAATGAATATGGATTCAAGGGAATCATGAAATCACCTTGTTTCACTGCCAAATGCTGTTCCAGAAGATCTCAAATGAATTTCTCGCTCTTACAAAATCACTTGTGCAGCAGCGTGAGCTCACTAGAGAGTGCAAAAGTTCAAAGAGCTTAAAAGAGCAGAGGGGATTCGTATGACGTACGGATGCAAATCCGAGAGACTAATCCAGTCATGGTGATGGTCAAAGATCTGCACGATAGGTTTTTAGGATTTGTACTCTTGGAGGAAGGCCAAAGCGCTGATAACAGCTGAGGGGCAGGTGACCAGGCCTGGAATGCACGCCTGTGGAGAGGCCTGTCACAGTTCTAGAGGCGAGGCGGCGATAGCGCGAAGGAATGGGAGATTATCTAGTCGTTTCTGACAGGTGACAGGCGCTGAGGATGATGCGCTGATGAGATGCCGATATGGGAGTCAATCATATGATTATGACAGGAGGCTTCATTTGTGTGCTGCAGCATGTGATGCCTTTGTCCCGCATGTCCGTGCCGTTACGGTGATGCAATTCAGGAGCATGTGGAAAAATACAGCTTAGTTCAGCAACTGGTTCAGGTTAGTGAATCAGAGAGGACGTTTTATATTATATTATATATATATATATATATATATATATATATACACATTTCGTCGCTGTCCAAAGAAAAACAGGTACGTCCAAAATGGCAACTTTACAGGAAAGGCCAAAAACCTAATTTAATTTGAATGTAAGTCAATGGAACCAGTCTTTCCAAGCAGTTTTGGGTCATTTCTACTCGTCCTTTTTTCATGAAATTTCCTTACAATGTAAACAGCAGCTCATGTGATCAAATGAGGCATTAAAGTAAAAATCAACAAAAATGGAGATACATGTTTTTCATTGGACAGCGACAAAAAAAAATAAAAATCTCTCTCTATATATATGTGTGTGTGTGTGTGTGTGTGTGTATATATATATATATATATATATATATATATGTGTGTGTGTGTGTGTGTGTGTATATATATATATATATGTGTGTGTGTGTGTGTGTGTGTGTGTGTGTGTGTGTGTGTGTGTGTGTGTATATATATATATATATATATATATCCATTAAACTAGGACTGTTATAATGTAGAGCTTAGGGTGACAGTTCATTCAGAGTGGTTTAAATTTCTACAATCAACCATTTCACACCGAACCACCCCGAAAGACTTGCATCTCAACTCCTGATTTATTTAGAAATTTTGAAAACTGGTGGAATTCCCCTTTACGGCTATGTATAGTCTACTGCATGAAACAGACACCACTCATTCAAATGCCTTACAATACACTGAATAAACAGTAATGATGATAAGATGTCCCAATCAGTCGCTGTAGTCAGACATTTATGCAGTACACTCACTTTACCAGTTACCACACTTCTCTGTGTATCGGCCTTAATGATTCGAGTTTAGGCTTATTATAGGATGAACTAGAAAAGTGCATTTCCTGAAGGTGCAGAGTGATTGTGCAGCTTTAGCTTGTTGCTAGCCAGTTGCTAAGGTGCTGCTAAAAAATGAATGGGTTTCTATGGGAGGAATGAGGGATGAATAAACGACATATAGACGAGTGTGGGTCAGTATGTCTGGAGATCTGCCCTGAGTGAACACATGCAGTTTGGTGGCTGTAGGTTAAAAGGGACAACAGAGTTTGAATGGGGATGCATATGAATGGGAGTCTATGGGAGGAAAGAGGGATGAATAAACGACACATAGTGGAGTGCGGGTCAGTATGTCTGGAGATCTGCCCTGAGTGAACACATGCAGTTTGGTAGCTGTAGGTTAAAGGGGACAACAGAGTTTGAATGGGGATGCATATGAATGGGAGTTTATTGGAAGAATGAGGGATGAATAAACGACACATAGACGAGTGCGGGTCAGTATGTCTGTGGATTAGAGAGTTTGGGGATCTGCCCTGAGTGAGTATATGCAGTTTGGTGGCTGTAGGTTAATTACAGTGGTTAAGGGACACTGGAATGAGGTGGCGACCATCACGGTCAGTAGAGAGAGGATTTGGCCCTCTGCCAGTCTGTAGCTGTGTTAGAGCTAGAAGCTAGAACCCAACCTTCTGTTCCTCACTGAGAACCTGCTGTACATGTGGAGATGCTGATTGAGGAAGAAGCTGGAGTGGGCTCTGATTTATTTCCAGAGCTGTATATTCCCTGGAAGACCTTAATTAAATTAGTGATATATTTAGTAATAACTAAAGAGTGTCATTCCCAAACGTTGTATACACCAATATTGCACATAATTTATATATATATATATGTGTGTGTGTGTGTATATATATATATATATATATATATATATATATATTAATAATAACTGATGTACTCTCCATGGAAAACACGTCTGGATTTATGTAACAGGAAATTACGTAACATAGCACTGATATTCGTACTGTGCAGAGGCCGCCCCCAACAATGTTCAATATCCAAAATTAAATGAAGAGGCCGACAAACCATCTGAAGCATCTACAGATAGAAGCTGCGCTGCTTCACTGACTTATGAGAATGCAGTAATCATGAGACAGTCAGGTGACTGAAGTCACTCGACATGTCAAACTGGCACAGTGGTTATTGTACACCATGACTGTCAAGCAGCCAAACAGGTGGACATTTCGTTAGCCCTGTACCTAGGTGACAAATGGAACGGCGAGTACTTTGAAGGCTCTAGAGTGACAGACAGTGACACAGTCGGGGAGGACGTAGGACAGTTCACAGTATGGTGTCGGGCCGCCATGTTTGCTAACCCAACATGCCAGACATCTTGGTATGGAGAGGTTCCTTATGGTGTCCTGTGATAATCCATCCCATGCAGCTTGAACATCCTCACACAGTTCCTGCAGATGGTGCGGTGGGGTGGAGGTGGAGTGACACCAGGCCTTCTGGACGTGTGACGACACACCGTTCATCTTGGTGCTGACCACGGTGCCTCCACACACGGATTCGTTGGGCGTCTCCACCAAGACTAAAGCGGGACTCGTCACTGAAGATGACCTGTTGCCATTCTGAGTCACTCCATGACAGTCTGGTACGACACCACTGCAGTCTTTGGTGACGGTGACGTGGTGTTAAGGACAGTCGTGGTAACGGTCTGTGTGCATGTAGTCCTGCTTAGGACCACAGCTGCAGTGGCTGTGTGCATCACCGAGTGCTGAGTGACATTAAGGCTCGTGTGACAAAAGATCATGCAGTCTTCAGTGGTGGATGCAAGATTACATCCCCTCTGTTTATACAGTGCTCTGTGTGGGTGTCCACTCACTGGGGGTCCTGACACATTGCTGGTCCACTTGTAAGAAGTCAGGGTAGCTCATACAGTATACAGTCCGTTAGAAACAGATGGCCACACCCAAGTGCAGTCCGCTGCCCACCAGGGACACTTCCACATATTAGCCTGGATAGGTTTGGTTACGATTCTCAGTCCAGCCGTGACCTTGATGTCCAGAGCCCATGTCTGATCCACTCACATTCCCACACACACTGGAACACCACCAGTCACACTTGCTAAAGAAAGATCTCAACTCTCTGTGGTGGTCCTGTGGGGGTCCTGACCATTGAAGAACAGGGTAATACACTATACACTATACAGTTACTCACACCGCGCAGGGATTTATAGCCCCATCATCCTCGTGCAGCGCCACCTGCAGTAGCCTGACGTTACTACCACCTTAAACAAGCATGGGGACTGGTTTTGGTCTGGTTTCTGAAAGCTGCTGGAGGAGTGGAGCTGCGTTTTGCTCACTGTAGAACAGTAGTAGTTTATTATTCAGCTTTCTGTGCTATTGCAGGACAGAATGAGAGTAAAGATTTGGTGTAACAGCTACAAGGTTACCTGGCCTCAAAGCAAACTACAGTTATTACTCAGAAAGAGAGCCGAGGCATGAATGGAATGTGAAGATGACATGAATATGACAGTGCAATGTACTTTCTGTTTTCTTCTCTCCACCTGAGGCAGCTTCACTGGAAATACCAGCAACGCCCTCCTCCATGTACCACACTTCATGCAGAAAACTGCGACATTCCTTGATTCAAAATGACTAAATCATGTAGGTCTGTGGGCCAAAGTGACCAGACAGGCCTTCCAAGCAGGGGGGTCTTTAGGGTAACCCGTATGACTGCAGCGAAGAGGGAGCTAGCTCCGTTTAATTAACCTTCATTTCAGAGGGACTGGCAAAGCCGAGACCAGGGTCAAGGTTGGAGTAGACAGTGTCGAGAGACAGAGTTCCACTTGCTATTAAGATTCAGAGCACAACGCCCTCTAGTGGTCATTAGCTACACAAGCCTCAGTTCATGAAAGTTCAAACAGTGGCAGTGTCGCGAGGCCTCTGCATGAGCCGAGCCACATACCATGGGCTCCTGACATTTACAGACCTACGAGACTAGACTGGCGGGGTGAGTGCAGCCACGAGAGCTATATTGCAGAACAAATGCATGCAGTGCTTGCGTATTATCCTGCGTCATCAGCTCATTCCATTTCAGGACCGCTAGTCAGGCCGCAGGCGAGAGTTTAGGGCAAAAGTTAACAGTAAGCAACTGCATACTGAACATACCGCAGGGAGTCCTGTATGTACATTAACACAGTACAGACCTCTAACTAGGATCAACGTGTTATACGTGTTCAGATTGGAGGTTCAGCAGTCAAATATGTATATTTACCAGCCAGCAGCGTCCTGTGGGCAGCGTCCTGTGGGCAGCGTCCTGCGGGGCATGGTCCTGAGAGCAGCATCCGGTGGGCAGTGTCCTGTGGGCAGCATCCTATGGGCAGCGTCCTGTGGGCAGCGTCCTGTGGGGCATGGTCCTGAGAGCAGCATTCGGTGGGCAGTGTCCTGTGGGCAGCATCCTATGGGCAGCATCCTGTAGGCAGCGTGCTATGGGCAGTGCCCTGTGGGCAGCGTCCTGGGGGCAGCGTCCTGGGGGCAGCGTCCTGTGGGGCATGGTCCTGAGGGCAGCATCCGAGGCAGCAGCATCTGGTGTAGGCAGCATCCCTGTAGCCGCGTCCTGTAGGCAGCATCCTGTAGGAAGCGTCCTGTGGGCAGCGTCCTGTGGGCAGCAGCCGGTGGGCAGCATCCTATGGGCAGCGTTCTGTAGGCAGCATCCTATAGGCAGCGTCCTGTGGGCAGCCTCCTGTGGGCAGCATCCTGTGGGGCAGGATCCTGTGGGGCAGGATCCTGTTAGAAGCATCTAGTGGGCAGTGTCCTGTTGGTAGTGTACTGTGGGTACCGTCCTGTGGGGCAGTATCCTGCGGGCAGCGTGTCCATTGGAAGCGTCCTGTGGGCAGCGTCCTGTGGGCAGCGTCCTGTGGGGCAGCGTCCTGTGGGGCAGCGTCCTGTGCCCACTGATGAAGGACTAGAGGATGACCAACACTGCACTGTGCAGCAGCAGATGAGCTATCGTCTCTGACTGTCCATCTACAAGGTGGAGCAGCAAGGTAGGAGTGTCTAATAGAGTGGACAGTGAGTGGACACAGTGTCTAAACACTCCAGCAGCACTGCTGTGTCTGATCCACTCACACCAGCACCACACACACTAACACACCACCACCACGTCAGTGTCACTGCAGTGCTGAGAATAATATGCACAAAGCTGTGGCTGTACTCAAGGCAAGACTGAAGACAGCCCATAATAAGTCTCCTAGACCTATTTTCAAGCCACATAGTGCACGCAAGATGATAAACAACATCTAAATGACCAGACTGGATACGACATCATCTGATATTAATGTATGCTTCGTCTTGTTTCTGAGGAAAAACAAACTGTGCGGGCGTTCAAACCTACCAGCACGCTGGAGTAAGAGCTTTGTCATATATGACCAGGTGTCAGATCTTCAGGCCTTGTGTAACAGACCTGCACCTCATTTGTCTTTGCTTATCTCACACGTATCCCACACTGCACAGATACACAGCTGATGAAAACAATAGCCTGGGTTCTTAAGGGCCCTAGATAAGAGTACTTAAAGTCTTTAAGAGGCTCGTAAACATACAAAAGGTTCCGCTGCAGTCACTTGGTTTGACTTTATTCATACAGTAGTAAGACGAGATCATAACACACCTCGATGTTAGGAATTTATAAGGGTTGACGAGTTTAATTGGCTTTCTATTTTGGGAAGCAATATATATATATATATATATACAGTATATAGCATAAGTGCTGCCATGTCCAAGTCTCTGCTCATATAGACGGTCTATGAACAGAATGTGAGGCAAGATGGAAATACGAATCCTCTATTGCACTGATTCCATAAAAAAAATGCATCCTGACTCAACGACGCAGCTGTATCGCTGTCCGCCATGTTGAACTTGGAGCTCCAGAAAATTTTCCACAAAGTACAAACGATGTCCTATGATGGTCTTCCCAGGTGGTGATATGATAAGTGACGCATTGCACCATATCTTGCTCCTTTCATGTAAACTGGGCGGTTCTAATCTTGGGTAATGCTTCCCTAAGCATTCCCCTGACCAATCACAAAGCCCCACCCTTACTTAGCAAACTTAGCAAGCTAAAGCTAACCAGCCTTACCAAACGCTAACCTGTCTGTACCTGCCTATCACTGCTCGTCCATAGTCTCGCTTTGCCGGACTCTCTTTAGGATCATTTGGGACCTTTGACCACTAAGCATGGCCAAGACCCACCTACTAATTAGGGAAAAATTTGGTTGGTGTAGCTCAGTGGATAACACCACTACCCTCCAGGGAACCACCACCACCACATGTGGGAGACTAGGGTTCGATTCCCGGTCTAGGTAACTATGCTGTGCTACACCAATAAGAGTCCTTGGGCAAGACTCCTAATATGATTACCCTTGTAAGTCGCTCTGGATAAGAGCATCAGCTAAATGCCATAAATGTAAATGTAAATGTAAATGAAAAGGAAATTCGAGGGGATCTCCTCATGTCTGTCCTCGTCCCACCAGTCTTGTCGAGAAGGTCTGCAAACGTCAGGAGTCCTTGGTATGCGGCTCGCCTCATGGCGCGGCTTCGCGCCACTGTAGTAAGGCCACTGTTTGAACTCTTGTGGCTTGTATAGCTAATGACCACTAGAGGGCGACCAACTCTGAATATTAAAAGCAAGTGAAGCTTTGACCTTTGACACTGTCTACTCGAACCTTAACCTTTGCTTTGGCGTGCATTCTGAAGTGAAGGGTGATTATAGGGAGCTTGGAGAATGGGTGACCTAAAGGAACCCCTAATTGGATGCTCTGTCTGGTCACTTGGGCCTACATTGACCAAAGTATGACCAAGGTCATGTGGTTTTCGGCACTGAGTGTTCCAGTCTTTGAAAAATGGAGACGGGAGATATGAAATAGATGGTCCCTCAGGAAATATAGAGATACAGGATGGGCTGAGACCTCACTCGAACAACTAAAGTTTGATTCCACTGTTTTGGTGGCATTTCAAAGGGGCGAATACACTCACTGGCCACTTTATTAGGTACACCTGCTTGTTAGTGCAAACATAACATATCCATAGAGGAACACTGAGCTCACTGGACAAAATGCTCTATGGTGCCAGAGGAGAATGGCCAAACTGACTTGAGCTGATGTTAACAATAGCCTTAGTAATAAAGGAGCTTGTGAACAATGGACAGATCCTACTACAGTCACTTCATTAAACTTTATTTACAGTAAGACAATATCAAAACACACCGCAATCATAAGTTAAGAATTCATATGGGTACAAGGGTTCCATTTAAATACATTATAAAACTTAAAGCATCTGTTATGAAATGTCTGGGAAGCAAAATATATAGTCCAGGTCCTCCCATACCCAAAGCCCTGTTCATATAGACCCGGGCTCTATAAATCTGGACCTTGAATACAGGTTCTAGTCCGTAGTCTTTGGTTGGTGTGACACTATGTGGCCAATCAGGTACATTAACTGCTCCCTTAACTTCCAGGACACGATCCAGGGGTGGGAACTGGACTCAAGGTGCAGATTTGAAGACCCTGGATATAAACAGCCTATGTTTTGAAGACACAAATTTTGCTCTGCTTGTAAAAAAAAAAAAAAAAAAAAGCATGGAATCTATGGAGAGGAAATCGGAACCTGATGAGCAGCCACTACAGTGGGAAAACGGGACATGAAGGTACTCTCCCATAGTGCTGTGCAGAAGATGTGGCTTGTGGCTATCTGTCTGTCTTTCTATATATCGCCGCTGGCCAAAGAAAAACAGGTATCTCCAAAACGGCAACTTTACAGGAGAGGCCGAAAACCTCATTTAATTTGAATGGAAGTCAATGGAACCGAACATCTTTCCGAGCAGTTTGGGGACATTTCTGTTGGTCCATTCTTCATGAAATTCCCACATGGTATAAAGAGCAGCTCATGTGATCAAATGAGGCATAAAAGTACAAATCAACAAAAATGGAGATACATGTTTTTCTTTGGACAGCGACGATATATAAAACCTCTTTTTAAAAAACAGTGAACTAAATATTACAATGAAAAAGTAGAGGACAGAATTATATCACTTTATGAACTTTTTGATTGCTCGGTTTAGAAAATTCTAAAAAATTTTTAATGTTTAAAAAAAAAATAGCATCACAAGCTGATAAAACAGCAAGTCTTTCAAACACCAGCACAAAAACGCTAAGCG
Source organism: Prochilodus magdalenae (assembly GCA_024036415.1). Taxonomy (NCBI): domain Eukaryota; kingdom Metazoa; phylum Chordata; class Actinopteri; order Characiformes; family Prochilodontidae; genus Prochilodus; species Prochilodus magdalenae. The sequence continues at coordinate 227,374 of JAMWET010001257.1, read as the reverse complement.
TGGTTGTGAGTCGCTCCGGATAAGAGCGTCTGCTAATGCCTCCAATGTAAATGTAAATATCTGTTCTCCACAAACTGAGCACGCAGCTTTACCTTTGATCTCAGTTAATAAGTATTCAGGAGCTCCTGCCTCGTTAAAGCTCTGCATCGTTCTTTTTTTAACGCAAGCTGATTTATAACGTTAGATGACGTGGTTAAGGGCTAAGAACTAACTTCCTGAGAGCTGTCCGACACATCCGCTGGCGCATTCGGGTGAAGGTGCATGAGCGCACTGACCGGACTGGCGCAAATTTAAAAATAATACATAAAAAAAAAGTTCCTTCAAAATAAAAGCGGTGTAGTTGTATTTCTGTAATTTACCAACAATCTCCCGCAGGCCGGTCAGAGATGGCCAGAGGGCCGGATGTGGCCTGTGGGCTGTACAATGCCCAGGTCTGGACCTCATTTATTTTATTATGACATGAATTCTGACTTTTCACGTAAAACGTAAATCAGCTTACAGTGTTTTTCAGTAAAGAGGTGAAACGATGCAAAGTCTAGCTTTCCTTTCAGCACCTGTTCCACACATTGCTATGGAAACGTCATGTGCATTGAGTTTCCCACTTTCCCACTGTAGCAGCTGCTAATCAGACACAACTCCTGCTCCACAGATGTACCCGTGCGTTATTTGCCTAGAACCTGCAGCTCTGCCCTGATTTTCTGGAATGACGGACGCTTTCTGGGGTCGTACTGCCAACAGCGGCACATGAGGTCATAGATTTCTTCTGGACAGCCAGCGGGAGCCGGCATTCGATAGCCTGGAGATAAAAATAAGAAATAAAAATAAACCATTAGTAAACGTCATAGCAGCGTTCCTAGCAAACACATTCAGCTAAAGCCACTCTAGAGATGAGACGTTTGGGATCACAGGGGGGAGGAAGGAATGGTTCTTTGGTTGAGATGATAGTTAATGTGAACCACTGTTCCTACACTGAGCTCCTGAAACACCAGGTTTGGCCTTTTAGTTCATCACCTAGTGAACTTTCAGTCACAGGGCACTCATGTTATTGTATTGGCAGCTCAATAGGCAACCACTCTTCACCAGGCGACCGCTCTTCGACAGGCGACCGCTCTTCACCAGGCGACCGCTCTTCGACAGGCGACCGCTCTTCGACAGGCGACCGCTCTTCGACAGGCGACCGCTCTTCGTCAGGTGACCGCTCTTCGACAGGCGACCGCTCTTAGTCAGGCGACCGCTCTTCACCAGGCGACCGCTCTTCACCAGGCGACCGGTCTTAGTCAGGCGACCGCTCTTCGACAGGCGACCGCTCTTCGACAGGCGACCGCTCTTAGTCAGGCGACCGCTCTTCCGACAGGCGACCGCTCTTCCGACAGGCGACCGCTCTTCGACAGGCGACCGCTCTTCGACAGGCGACCGCTCTTCGACAGGCGACCGCTCTTCTACAGGCGACCGCTCTTAGTCAGGCGACCGCTCTTAGTCAGGCGACCGCTCTTCCGACAGGCGACCGCTCTTCGACAGGCGACCGCTCTTCGACAGGCGGCCACTCTTCGACAGGCGGCCGCTCTTAGTCAGGCGGCCGCTCTTAGTCAGGCGGCCGCTCTTAGTCAGGCGACCGCTCTTCGACAGGCGACCGCTCTTCGACAGGCGACCGCTCTTCGACAGGCGACCGCTCTTCGACAGGCGACCGCTCTTAGTCAGGCGACCGCTCTTAGTCAGGCGACCGCTCTTCGACAGGCGACCGCTCTTCGACAGGCGACCGCTCTTCAACAGGCGACCGCTCTTCAACAGGCAACTACTGTTCAGGTTCACATATTTAAACTACGTGGACAAAATGCATATGTATGTATACATAACGTTTTAACATTCACATTGGATCCTATATATATATATATATATATATATATATAGTGTGTGTGTGTGTAAAAAAAAAACAAGTAAACAAGCATCTTCAAAATCCCACACTTTAGAGGAGAGGTGTAAAACTATTTTAATTAAATTTTAATTTTTAATTCTAATGTATGTTTTTTTTAAGTGATTTTTTTTTTTTTTGATCATGAAATTTACTTAGCTTTCATAAAAGTAAAAACCAACAAAAATGGAGATGCGTGTTCTTCTTTGGACAGCAACAATGTATTAAAAAATCTGATTTTGTTATATATATTCTAAACATCATTTTTAATTGCACTGAAACAATCAAGTGTGGCAAAGCTTGGAATTACACTGAATATGATAATAAAAAATTCAGATAATATAGGTGTATTGTTTTTGTTGTACATTTTTGCAACATATAAAGTAACGCGTATTAATATTAAAACCTTTAAGGCTTTAAATGCAAAAAAACAAGCTATGAAAATTTATTTAATTGAGTCATTTTTAAAATAATTGGGGAATCAAACAAATCATGGTGAAATCTGAATTTTTTTATATTTCTAATTTTACTGGAACGACTGAATCTAATCATGCTAAAACCTGGTTGGGACTTGAAGATGCACTGAAAGCCACAACTGAAAATGACAACCTTTAGGCTATTTTTAAATGTAACAATAATTTAAATAAAAATTACATTTTGTTTTGATTATGCATTTTTTTAAAAAACAGATTTTTAATAATCAGACCGAACAGATCCACTAAATGTAAATTTAAAAAAATTGTAGTTTTAAATGCAAAACTGGTTCCAGATTATATTTAAATTCTAGACATCACTGAGAACTGCTGTTGCGGTGACCATGGTGGTCCGCGCTGATGTTATCTAGGCTATTTGGTCATTAACTGTGTTTAGCTGCAGTGACGGCTTCTCTAAAACCGTATGGCTAAGAGTGATATTAGCAAACTTCAGCAGCTTCTATGCACACCAGCTTGGCGGACCCATGGACCCAAAAACCTACATGGCTTTCAGTGAATCAGTATGAGTTACAGCTGGGCTAGTGCAGGGAACAGACTGAACTGGCTCTGCAGACTGAAAGTAAACCCCAGGCCGTCACCTCGTTCGACCTCGTCTCTGGTCTGCTGATTGTTCATGCTGGCGTAAGGTGTGATTCCTCTGGAGAACGTCTCCCACAGCAGCACTCCAAAGCTCCACACGTCACTCTCACTGGTGTAGCGCCCTAAAACACAGCCAGGGGTCAGCATCGAGCCACTCAAGACCATCTGCAGCTGACCAAAGCCAACTCTCCAGGTGACAACAAGCACAGTTAGTAACATTCCGGGCAGGAACCAGACATCCGACAGCTCGTTATAATAACCCATTAACTAACTCCAAACGTCCCAGCAAGCTGACCATCTGCTGCCCATCCTACCAGCGCACCGCTCAGGGCAGAGTGGCAACACGTCTCGCCATCAAAGACCATCACATTAAGCCAATATGTTACAATGTATGCAGATCAACCCAAATATAATCAATCAGCCAGGACATACAGCTCTGGAAAACCTGAAGAGCCCCCCTGTACCTGATCAGTGTCTCTAGCTGTACAGGTTCTGGGTTTGTGTTGGTTCTGTTTGATTCTCTACACTACTGGAACCATGTCTCCCAAACTCCAGATCAGATATTGTATTAGATCTGTGTATTTAGAAAATCACTAATGACCTCCAGAAGCCTGTTTTTAGAACCATGCTCGCTGGGCGTTTCACCCCAGCCACCACTCGCCAGTCTCTCTGTAGGTCACTCGAGGTCATCTTACGGTGGGTAAGGGGCATTGGAATGAGGTGGCGCTCATCACGGTCAGTAGAGAGGGGGTTTGGCCCTCTGCCAGTCTGTAGCTGTGTTGTCCTGTGTGTTTGCTGCTGGACCTTGTTCTTATGAACCAGATGCTCACTGTATCTGCCAGTAAAGCTAGAACCCAACCTTCGGTTCCTCACTGAGAACCTGCTGTACATGTGGAGGTGCTGATCTGAGAAGAACCTGGAGTGGGCTCTGATTTGTTTCCAGAGCTGTTTTAAGGTCTCAGGTTTGCGTCCGTAGTTTTGCAGTTGATCTCTGAAGCTAATGTAGCTAACTGCTAATAGAACCCCAGAGGTTATTGCACTAACCCCTGAATCACACACTCGTCCCAAACCGAGCTTTCATCACTTGTTAGCGACGCTAGTCTCTAGGCTGTAGTGCATCCTGATTGGCTGCTCGGAGTCGGAGTGCTGAGTGTGTTAATGAGATTATATGGTGTACTATCGCTTTAAGGATCTGTGGCGTCTGGTAAAGTCACAGCTGGGTTGGCTGTACCGTAGTTGAGGGCCTCCGGTGAGGTCCATTTGACCGGAATCTGCTTCATGCCGCCGGTAGCCGAGTACACGCCGTCCTGCTCCTGGCGGGACATGCCAAAGTCACTTATTTTCACCACACTCTCCTCTCCAACCAGACAGTTCCTAGCAGCCAGGTCCCTGTGAGGGTGAGAGAGCGGGGAGAGTGTGAGAGAGAGATGCAGGGGAGAGAGATCGATACGGGGGAAGGAGGTGGGGGGAAGATACAGGGGAAAGAGGGGAGAGAGAGAGAGATACATTAACCAAAAAGGAGAAAAATACAGAGACAGATACACAGAGAGAGAGAGAGAGAGAGAGAGAGAGAGAGAGAGAGAGAGAGAGAGAGAGAGAGAGAGACGGAGAAAGAGAGAGAAAGAAAGAGAGAGAGAGAGAGAGAGAGAGAGAGAGAGAGAGAGAGAAAGAAAGAGAGAGAGAGAAAAGGAGCAAGGGAGAGAGGGTGAGAGAGAGAGAGAGACAAAGAAAGAGAGAGATAAAGGAGCGAGAGAGAGAAATAAAGGAGCGAGAGAGAGAGAGAGAGAGAGAGAGGAACGAGAGAGAGAGTGAGAGATAAAGGAGGAGCGAGAGAGAGAGAGAGAGAGAGAGAAATAAAGGAGCGAGAGAGAGAGAGAGAGAGAGAGAGAAAG